>JBBPBO010000003.1:58695404-58989211 GCA_037974295.1 Cicer cuneatum
TAATTATTATTCATAGTTGGTATAAAAAAATTTATACATAATTATTTATAGATATAATTTTAAAATAATTTTAATAAAAATTAAATATATATATATATATATATATATATACTAATTTATGGTTATGATTGATTAATAATATAAATTTTTTATATTGACGATATGTATAAATTACATTATTTCAAAAAATAGAAAGCAGAAAATAAATAGGCTAAATAGCATCCGTGGTCCCTTAACTTAATTTTTGGTAACGATTTGGTCCTTTATGTTTTTTTTTTCCCATTTTGATCCTTTATGTTTTTAAATAATTTCAGCCTTAACCTTTAAGTGGGATTCCGTTACAAAAAAAGTTAAAAAGTAATCCCTCCGTTTCCTTTTCCATGGGTTTTCTCTCACGTTTATGTTTCTTTTGTTTGGTTTAGGGTTACCTTTCTTCTCTCATTCACTTTCTTCCTTCATCTCCTTTCTTCTCTTCTCCCCTGTCATCTCTTTCCTTCATCGTCTTCTCCCTTCTCATCTCCCTTCCATGGAAAATCATATTCATGGTTCACAAAACTTTAAATCTATGACTGCCTCTTTCACAAATTGGTCAAAGTCAATCTCGTACAACTCAACATTCTACAACTATGGTTCTTTTGATTCCAATGGAATTCGTGAGCTACCAAATTGTGCTTGTGGTCTGAAACCTGTAATTCGCACAGTGAAAAATGGGGTCCGAACAGAGGAAGAAAATTTTGGGGTAGTAGAAATTTTGTGGTAAGCATAAATACCTTTGGGATTTAGGGTTTTTAGATTTGGTTCAGATGAAAAAAATTATTCGATTATTATTGAAATTTTTTTTATTGATATTGTCTTTGTTCATCAATTGTAGAGTTATGACATTGAATGTATATGCAATTACTTTGTTTGGGTTATGATGAAGGAAAGAGATGACAGGGGAGAAGAGAAGAAAGGAGATGAAGGGAGAAAGTGAATGAGAGAAGAAAGGTAACCCTAAACCAAACAAAAGAAACATAAACGTGAGAGAAAATAGGGAAAAGAAACATAAAAGAAACGGATGGGTAACTTTTTAACCTTTTTTGTAACGAAATCCCACTTAAAGGTTGAGGCTGAAATTATTTAAAAACATAAAGGAAGCAAAATGGGAAAAAAAACATAAAGGACCAAATCGTTACCAAAAATTAAGTTAAGGGACCGGGTGCTATTTAGCCAAATAAATACTATAAAATACTATATATATATATATATTATACATGTATTTTTTTTATTTTTTGATTGAGAAAGAAAAAAAAAAGAAAAATAGTGAAGAGCAAGAAAAAAAGTACACAGTAACGCGGAGACAAAAAGAGAGAACCAACCAAAGTAAAAGAGAACGAACCACTCTCTCACTCTCTTGCTTGGTTCGTTCACCACTCCTTTGATTCTTCATTGTTGTTGTTGATCGGAATCGATGAGCGCACAAGGTCAAGGACAAGTTCAACTGATTGATGAAGCGGTGCTGGATGACATAATCCGGCGACTCACGGAGGTCCGATTAGCCCGACCCGGAAAGCAAGTTCAGCTCTCTGAAGCTGAGATCAAGCAATTATGTTTAGCTTCTAGAGATATCTTCCTTCAACAACCCAATTTGCTTGAACTTGAAGCCCCTATTAAGATTTGTGGTATATACATACTTATATACATACCCATTTTTCTCTTTTTCAGTTACCCCAATTTTATATTTTTTGTTTTTAGGGTTTAAAGTTTATTTTTTTGTATATTCATGCTTTTGGGTGTTGTTAATTTGTTGCAAGTTTGGACTTTTTAGTTTTAGGGTATATTTGATTTAATTGATTGGTTGGGATTGAAGAAGTAAATGTGGGTTGCCCTTTTAGTTTTTAGGGTATGATTGGTTGATTGAAGAAGAAAATGAGGTTTACCTTTCAGTTTTAGGGTATGTTTGGTTTATTGGTAGGGGTTGAAGAAGAAAATGTTGTTTACCCTTTTAGTTTTTAGGGCATATAAAATTTGGTGGTTTATGAAAAGAATAATGTTTATGAACATTACTCTAAGTCTTTAGACATGCATTTTGATTGTTGTTAAGGTTGTTTTGAGTGAGTGCGTGTCGGGGTTGAATTGAATGTGCTATTTAATTCTGGTATGGTTGAAATATCTCTTTGAATATTCACCTTTTAGTTTTTAGGGCATATAAAATTTTAGGATTGTGAGAAAAAATGTTTATGAATTTTTATATAAGTATTTATTGTTTTTGGTTGGTCTTTTTTTTTTTAATAAAGTTTTCGGTTAGTCTTTAGATATGCATTTTGTGTTGTAGATTGTTGATTGTTGTTAAGGTTTATTTTGACTGAGTGTCTGTTGTGGTGAATTAAATGTACTATCTTTAAATTTTCAGGTGACATTCATGGGCAGTACAGTGATTTGTTAAGGTTATTTGAGTATGGGGGTTTGCCTCCTAAAGCTAATTATCTCTTTTTAGGAGACTACGTCGATCGTGGGAAGCAAAGCTTAGAAACCATATGTCTTTTACTTGCTTATAAAATCAAGTATCCTGAAAACTTTTTCCTTTTGAGGGGAAATCACGAATGCGCTTCCATTAATAGGATATATGGATTTTATGATGAATGTAAGCGAAGGTTTAACGTGAGGCTTTGGAAAGCCTTTACGGACTCTTTTAACTGCCTTCCTGTGGCAGCACTTATAGATGATAAAATATTGTGCATGCATGGTGGTCTTTCTCCCGAACTTGCCAATTTGGACCAAATCAGGATTTTGCCTCGTCCAACTGCTATTCCCGACACTGGTTTGCTCTGTGATTTGCTTTGGTCTGATCCTGGTAGAGATGTGAAGGGTTGGGGTATGAATGATAGAGGAGTTTCCTACACGTTTGGACCTGATATGGTGGCTGAATTTTTGACAAAGCATGACTTGGACCTTATTTGCCGCGCTCATCAGGTCACTTTCGCCCTCCTTCCGGCATGCCATTCATTTAACTTCTTTTAGAAAAAGAGTAAACATGTGATGATTTACTGGTGACTGACTATGTAATCTTTCTACAGGTTGTAGAGGATGGTTATGAATTTTTTGCCGACAGGAAACTTGTTACGATATTTTCAGCTCCAAACTACTGTGGTGAATTTGACAATGCTGGTGCAATGATGAGTGTAGACGAGAACTTGATGTGCTCGTTCCAGATTCTTAAGCCTGCAGAGAAAAAAGCGAAGTTCGTGATGTCAAACAAGATGTGATGGTTGGCACATCACTACTCCTTAATTAACTAAGGTATGGTTTTTGTTGCATTTGATTTTTATGGTCTTCTAAAGGTAATAATCAAACATACACCCCAAACTGCTATATATTGGTTGTGAGATTTCTGGGTTTTGAATTGGGATAATTCAGCTTTTCTTTTAGAAAGAAAGATTGTTTCTCATCTTTACTAAAAAGATTACCCCCTCTGTTTCTATACTGTTGATGTTTCAAATTCTTTTTATTTGAAACTATTGATATTTTAGAAATCCAAGGTCCAGTTAATTTTTCTTTTCCAGCTATACCCTTATTTAACAATGACATGAATAATTATTTCAAGTAGAATTATAGATAGATTGACAACGTTTGAATTTCAAGAGGTTCTTGTAGTGGATTATTAATGAGTATAATTAACCAATCATTATCAAATTAGTGCAAAGTTCTACTTAGTTATATTTTATGGATTATGTCTCTTTTTTGAATTTGATTTTATGATATCACTTTTGGTCCTTCTAGTTTGGATTGTGTGCAGTTTTTCTCCAATTTATTTTTCAAAAATCTAGCTCTAGTTTTAGATTAAATCGTTAAACAAATATTTTCCATGACATAGTTGTCAACAGCGGCTTGGAGCGGAGCGAAGGCTTTCCGCACTTTGATGCCTTGGAGCATCTTGTAATCGTTTCTGATATATCAAATAGTGCTCTCTCGGCTCCCACACTATCTGCTCTGTAATCTAGGATTGACATCTAAGGTCCATCATTAACTTGCCACCCAAAAGTCAACATAAGATTTTTTTACATGGTTGGCAAATGTTCCTATGTTGCTGACATGGTGGAAAAGAAAACGCTCGCTTGATTCTGATATATATTTTAGCTCACGAGAACCTTTCAACACATCCTCAACTCTCGAAAGAATTTATCCACATTTTGCACAGCAAAAGCCATCATCTTTATTGAGATGAACATCCATACGTGTCACAAGTTATACCATTTCATGGAGTTTCTGCAAAGTATGGAGCTCCGGGTCCATTGAAACATACACGAGAAATGTGATTCTCACAACTGGGCATGAATCAAGGAAACATCTTGAACCAATTGCCACTCCAAGGCTGAAGTGGAAGTTCTTCTTTTGGAGTCCCTCACTAACTCATTCACTTCATCACTTGCACTTGAGCTTTGAGGAATCCGTAGCCACCACCCCAGCTTTGACCCCACCATTTCAAATTTGGACTTGACTTGATTGTCTCCTTAGAAATGGAACTTGTGGTGACACCAGAAGAAGAAATCACAACTAAATCGAGGAAGCTATACACCCCTCAGCTACTCTTAGTTCTATGTTCTCTTTTTGTGTCTAAGTATAAAACCTTCAAGTGAACATCTTTGCCTTTGTGGACCTTTTGTTGAAGAAGATGATGGAGGTTTGGGATGAGGGCAAATGTTTTGGTGATTCCATGATAACAATGGACTTATGGTGGTTCAATATTATTGTATGCTCTATAGGTTATAGATCTTGATGGTGGCACTAGTTGGATATAGGTATAGCAGTGGCGGTGCATTGGTTGTGTCTTGCGGTATAGGGGTTGGAGATAAGATAGTGCAATCGGTTATAGTTATAGCTTGAGAGTGCAACTATGTGTGTAGAGGTCAGAGGGTGATGAGTTTGGTACAACTTGATGAGAAAGAATGTGGTAGAGTAATGTGGCATTGGTGTGTGTGGTTGCAGATGTAGTGATTGATGGGTGTGTACTGTTGATGGTAATGAGTTTGGCATGTTGTAAAGGCCTAGTGCTAGTTGCTAGTTTCGTGAAGCTTTCACCATAGATGTTTTATAGGATGATGATGTTGGAGAGGTGATGAAGAGGTTGATAATTGGTTGCGCTCGAAAGGGGGTTGATGTTGGAGTAATAAATGTGGGTTTGTATTCGTGAAGGTTGTTTTAATGTAGGGAAGATGGGTAGAAGCATGACTTGTGAGAGGTGGGTCCTTGTTATTGTTTTTTCTTGGTGAGAAGATTGTAGTTGCTGGCAGAGAATGTAGTTTTCTTCTTGGTTTCCTTGCTAACAGTCTTTGCATGCTCGTCAACAGCTCCTCTTCATGTTATCTATTAGTTTGGTCATCTTTTGTTGCAAGAATTTCATGGATCTAGTTTTGCCTTGGTGTTGTCTCAGATGTGGTTTAGCATTGGTTTTGTTTCTGTTATAGTCTATCCTCAACTTTGTACAAGTTGCGGTCTAGAACCCCATTTTTTATCCTTATTACAGTCTTGGGCCCTTGTATTTGTCCTAAATGCAATTTAGCCCTGCCTTTTGTCCAAGTCGCAATTTGGCCATGGCTTTTGTCTCAGATATGGCTTGGCATTGACTGTTCTAGATGTCATCTGACACTGTCGATTTTTAATTTCAAATCCTGTTATTTAGTTATTTTTCTCATTCAAAAGATACATTAGTAATAATATTGTAAGCTTTAGCTTGAGGGATGGTATTGAAAGATGTGAAAATATCTTATAATATCTTGATATTATCTTAGAGTATTGTAGATTATCTCATCGGATTAGTTTCTTATCTTAGAGCATCTTCAATTATCTCTTAGGATTAGTTCCAGTGATAGTTAAAGATTGCTTTGTTCTATGATTTTTCAGATGTGCCTTGTTTATGTTTTGTTGCTCCATTCTTTTATCTAAGTGATAGTTTTAGTTTTGCTTAAAATTTTCTATTGTCTGGATAATAATTAGATCAGAATTGAAGCATGGTACTTTGTTTAATTTTTTGTTAGGGTATTCATTTTCTTTCTCAGTTATTTGATTTGAATGCTAATTGCTAAAAGAAGCTCCGTTGTTCTTTTTTTCATGTTACCGTCCATGTGCTCAATTTTAATATTAGTTATTAACTTTTTTTTTTTGCAAGGCCAATATTAGTAATTAATACCTTTCCTTTTTTGTTTACTCTGACGCAGATGTATTCATAAGGTTAAATTAAAACCTTAAGATTATGATGATGATGATGATATGATCAAATTTCACGTGAAATCCATCCAATCAAGCAGCGAGCATAATATATTGGTTATAGGATGTTAAAGCACCGGTGGTTGGCGACAAAAGTAAAGTTTTATAATTTTTATTTACTTTATTTTTCGGTTTATCTTTTTTTATTTTTTTTATTTTTAAATTATTCTACAACATGATATGTACATATATGTGTTGTAGATGACTATGGGGATGACCTACTTTGTTCTTAAAGAGGGTAGTCTGATTATTAGACTATCAATTTACAATGATAGAGAAGTTTGTGTTGTGATGATTATCGCAGATTTTATTTACATAACATTCCATTGGTGGATTATATTGTTTCGTATAGGTCTCTATATTGTAATATTAGATTATGATATCATGCTAGTCATCCCAATTCGGTATGATTGTCGCCTCTATCAGGAAACATCTATGTTTGCTTGATTCAGTACTATTACTGTATTTTGTTTGTATGAAAGATGGGAGAAGTTGAGAAGAGTGAAAATCCATAGCTTAGCTTGTGTAGCAGCTGCCCTCGGCTTTCACCGTGGTTTAGGAACCACGGTGAATGTGAGCACAGCTGGCAAAGAGCACTTAGGTTGTCGTGAACATGTCAAATTCCCCTCTTCCAATCCTTACTTTCAATTGTGTTTCCTCTTTTCTAAATTTTAATCTTAATTCTGGGGAAGCTTCAAATGTAACCCTAATCAATAGACAAAGTACAGTGCCTATTGTTTGCAAAGAAAATTATAGGGATAACAACATAGTCTGTATCTACGGGTATCCATCCGAAACTGTCTTGTTTGGACAGAGAAAATCCGCTGTGATTGCATGTGGTTTTCCTCGGGAGACAGGTGTGTTGATATTCACTCTGCATTTGCACCCACTCCGCTAGTAATATTATTTGTAATTTTTAAATTTTATATATATGCACATATTAAATATACTTAATATTTTTTTAAAATATTCAAAATTATAATCTCATCTCTATAAAAAATATTTTATTTTTATTATTGTCTAATAATAATTATTTTATTATATTAATTATAATATATATAGTTTTATAATTTATAATTTTATATATATGAGTAGGTGCAGGTGTGGGCAGGGAAATTTGAAACCTGTTGTGGGCGGGATAGAGGTCTAAATTTCACATCTGCTAGAAACAGAGGCAGCCCCGTTGCTATGTCTAATTTCTGCTACTTTATGTGTTGTGGTTCTCTTCCATTTTCCACCAAACCATTGCTAAAACTCAATCAGTTTCTTGTTATCCTGTTCTCTTGCAATTTCAATTTTGAAGTTGAAACATCGTTATAGGTTCTGTTCTGCAGGGGCTATGACAAATAAAAAGCAATGACCTATTTGCAACTATGAAGCACATATACTTCAAAAAAATGGCAAAGTATATACGATTTCCTAATACCTAATACCGACCTAGAAAGTGTCAAATAACTTTTAAAGTTTATTCTAAAATTATTTTGATCGATACTTCTTAGATACATTCGATTACTTACTAATTGTGAACCACAATTGTCATCTAGTACAATACATGTTACTTCATACTAACTATTAACACAATTTCATGTATCTTGTGACTAGGGGTGAGAATAAGTCAGACCAGGCTAGATTTTGAAAGGTCTGAGTCTGACCTACAATTAAATTTTTATATCTGAGCCTGAGCTACGGCCTATTATAGGTTTTTTTTTGTCTGACCTGACCTTTTTAAAAAGTCTGGTATGACCTGAAAACTTATTTAAAAACATATTTCACATTAAAGCATTTAAATAATATATTTATATTTTTTAAATAGGTTAAACTAGGCCTTTATATATAAGGAAAACTAATAAAGTTATAACTAAATATAATAAAATTATAACTAGCAAGTTTGCAACAACCTTCCAAAAAAACAAAGAAACAAAATGAACCAATAATTAACAAATTTAAAACAACAAATACTAATATTTATAAATAATAATAAAAATAACAATGGTAATAAATAATATATATATATATATATATAAATATAAATAGGCCGGTCTGCTAAAAAGATTTTTTATAAGTTTGAGTCTGATCTATTTAAATTAATAGACTTTTAAAAAAGTCTAAGTCTTAACATTTTTATTAAACAAGTCAGATTAGACCATAAGTAGGTCAGACCATAAATCCCTAACGGACGAACTATTCTATTCTCATCCATACTTGTGACTAATTCATCATAGAAAGAACATGTTCTCATATAGCTGCGGAAAAAACATAATTGTTAGTTAAGTATAAATATTATTTTCTTTTCAAATCGTGATAAAATATAAGTAGATTTGATTTTGTCAAATATTTTTGTGTTTGAAATTCCATTTATTTTACATTCGTATGGATTATAAATAGTGTTGTTAAAATCAAGTATCATCAGTTCAATCAAAATCCTTTTTTTATTATATAAGTAAATCAAATTTGAAAAGGAGATTATTTCGATTCTTTTGTATGATCATTGTAAAACACATCAATAATGAAAATTGGCTTCATTGAAAATTTAATAAAAATCTTAGATAAGATTGTGCTAACTTCATTGTAGGTAAAGTTTATATGCTTTGTTCAATCACAATAGTAACTTTAAAAATATCTGTACACAATTCATTTATTAGTAACTTTGTTCTGTTACATAGTCTACTAACTTGATTTATGTTCCTAAAAAGCATAATTGGAATACCAATATTTAGCCTTGATTTATGATTTAGAATTCCTAATCATGTCATGTCATGGAAAAATTTAGTTGTAAACCAATTTCCCTACATAATCCAAGTGAGTTCAGGGAAAGAATTGTATCTCTTCAAAGCAAAAACTACACCCAATGGCCCCTTTAACTTAATTTAAAGAATTCCCCTTTGATTACTTTTTTTTTATAAGCCCCTTTATTTACCTAAAATAAGTATAATGTAAATGATAGCGTACTTATTACTAGCATGAATTATCATTTTTAAAAGTTAATATATAAGATACTCTTATAATTTTATTTTAGTCACACTTTAACACAACCTCATTCACCATATCTTTTGCGACAACTTAGAGTTTATTGATGAATAATATCACTTTTTAAGTTTGAAGCTGCTCCTCGCTTTGACTAATCTCTGAATCCAATTCACTGAAATAATATATATATATATATATATATATATATATATAGTTTTGTTAGGATACGTCTTCTAATAATATTTGTTAAAGAATTTAAAATAAAAATATTTATATTAAAAAACAAACAAATTTTAAAACACTACTGATAGATTTTCAAAATAAAATTTATATATTTTGTTAACAAGTTCTTTTGGACATTTATTAACATTTGCCATGCAATCTAGCAACAACCCATGTAAAAATAGAATTGCGTATAAGTTAAAGATGAATGACGAGATATAAAGATTATTTTCGATGGCCCGAATCATAAAATATAAGATCAGTTGAAAGACAAATATAATCTGTTTCTGCAAAATATATTTACACTTTTAATATATAATAATTATCAAACCAAAAAAACTATCATTACAAAAAAAAATAGTGCAATGAATATCATAAAAGAGTCCAATAGAAATTTATCATCTTACCATACATGTCTATTTAATAACTAACTTTTAAAAATAACCATCAATTTTTTAAATCTTATTAGACGTAAATGTAAATTATATTTTTTATTCTCTATTAAAAAAATATTACTATAAAAAAAAACATTACATTTAATTTTTTTTTGGCAAGCACACTATAATAATAAATTAAATGATTAGTAAAAACAAATGTATTAATTAAAATGGAATTCGAAAACAAAATGTTAACGGGTAATTTAGAGCTGGGTTGCCACACCACCAACTTTCCAATCATTTAAAGGCGCTCATTCGGTATGATACCTTCTTTCAAATTTTTCAATTTCCCAATTTATTATAATGTAGGGTTTCTAATTCCGTATTTTCCATTTTTCAATTCCAATTCCAAATCCATTTTCTTACCACTCACAGTTTCGGTTATTACCGGCGACAATTTTTCGGGATCCGTCAATGTCGTTATTGGCGGCCAGCGGCGGCGACACCGTCAAACTATTCGACGCCTCCGATAAGCTTTTCGACTCATCCGTCAAACCCGGTGATCCTTGTACCCTTAGTTTTACCCCTTCTCCTGGTTTTCAAGTCAATTCAGTCAAGTGGAATCACACAAGTAACTTCATTTTTCTCTCTTTTTTTGTTTTGTTTTTGTTTTTTGATTTCTAGGGTTTGCATTTCCCCAAATTGTGGCTGGTTGAAAAATTCAGCAACTTTTGATTCTGTTTGATTTTGGTGAATTGTGTTTCTGAAACAGATTTGGTTGTTGCAAGTGCTGGAGACGATAAGAAGATCTCTTTGTGGCGTAAGAATGGACATAGTATGGGGACTATTCCTGTTGCCGGTACTGATAGTATTGACAACATTGAGGTAATTTTTTATGTTGGGTTTTTCAATGTGTAATGCATTGTGCAGAAAGTTTAAGCTTTCTAGGGGATTTAGTGTTGCTTTAAACACTTTTTACTGTGCACTTGTTTGAAGTTAGAGAATTTATGATAGATTAGAGGCAGTTATTAATGTGGGCATATATTTGCTTGTGAGATTCTTGGTGTAAATTTGGTAGTTTTTCTTTACTGAATTGGAGATAAAAAATTGACATTGGTGAATCTCCTTGGAACTCTCCTCCTGTGGTAATTAGTTCGGCTATTTCTACTCATAGAACGGTAATAGCTTTCTTAAGAGAATAGTCTTTTAGTTGTAATATTTTGTTTTTGTTTAATTTCTCAACTTTTAACAAAAAAAAAATCCTTCTATGGTTCAATAAATAGAGTTTTGAACTTTGATATGCATGAGGGGATGACTAATATGTTGATGTTAGTTTTTTTCAATTTCACCAAGATAGGAAAGCTCATTTGTGTAATACTACTATTTTTTCTTCGTGGTATGCAATGTTGTCAAGATTGAGATTATGCCTAGGATCGGGAGGGGGGTTAGCAAGATTGTAAAACATAAGATTGTAACAAGGATCATAAGATCCTGCCAAAATAAATAACTAGGATCGGGATGGGGTTACAAGACTGTAAAACGTAAGATTGTAACGAGGATTGTAAGATCCTACCAAAATGAAAATAATACTAAGTTCATATATAGTGCATACAAAACATGTCATAATCATAAGTTCATAAGTAACTTCCAAAACGACTGAACAAGTCTTAATTAATCAAAAGTCGCATACAAAACATGAAGCTTTCCTTTTTAATGTTAGCCTCTACTTCATACTCACCTGGAGTTTTCTTCTTAATGAGATTAATTTGCAATCCATAAACAATGTTTCACATTTGTTTCCTAACCTCATATGGAACAACTCTACACTCTTCAAAATCCTTCTTTGAGCATGCTAAATGGTGATTAAATTGATAAACACCTCGTGACATGAGAGACTGAGAGGTGCAAATATGCAAGTGAGCGACATAGAGAGTTGCGAGAGAGACAGAGAGATCTGCGAGAGGAGAGTTACAGAGAGAATTGCGAGACAGAGCGAGTTGTGATGCAAGAGAGACAAAGAGGATTGTGAGAGGGGAGAGACAGAGGGATCGTGAGACAGAGAGAGCTTAGGATGCAGCTGCAATTTTATGATGTTAAATAACTAGGTCATGCAAAATCCAAACGGATCCAGAGTTAAAGGAAAAGCAGGCAAGATTGCCTCAAAATTGTAAAATCTAACGGTTTCCTAATTAAAATCACGATTTCACTTAAAAGTGATTCTGCATGCTATCTGATTCATTCCAGGGAAGATCGTTAAATTATGCATTGTAATTTTAAGATCCATGATACAGAAGTGGCCGAGATTCCAGTCTTGACTTGCATTATAATTGGAGTCACCTTCCTGCATAAACATGTTATTTTTTTCTTCCATTTATTTGCTACAATTGTATGTTCACTCCTTGGTGTTAGTGGTACTGATAGTTCATGATTCCAGCACGACTAATCACTTTCTTTTTTTTTCTTTTACTTCATTGCTTCATGCTGATTATTTTATTGGCAGGAGTCAATACTGGCTATCAGTTTCAGCAACAAGGCATCCAGATATATATGTTCTGGAGGAAGCGATCAAGTTGTAAAGATATGGGATTTGCAAAGGAAACGGTGTATTAAATGGCTAAAAGGTCACACTAATACTGTCACAGGTGTAATGTACAATTGTAAAGATGAACATTTGGCTTCTATCAGCCTCAGTGGGGACCTTATACTTCATAACCTTGCTTCTGGGCAAAGGGCAGCTGAACTCAAAGACCCCAATCAACAGGTTTTTTTCCTCATTTTTGAACTTGAAATCTTCTGCTTGGGGCTTGGCCTTGGATAAGTGTATATGGACTAATCTGCCGTATTTGAAACTGTAAGACCAGATTTTGAGAGTTCTTGATTATTCTCGGGTTAGTCGTCACCTTCTCGTGACAGCTGGTGATGATGGGACGGTGCATTTGTGGGACACAACTGGACGCAGCCCTAAGGTATGCAATATGCTCACTTATAATTATTTAGCATACTGCAAATTTCTACAATTTGGACTTGGTTGATAGTTGAAGCAATTAATTGGTTTTCTCATTTTCAAAATTGTAATAGAGCATAACCTCACTTTTAACATCTTCCTTCTACAGCCTTCATAATCATGTCTTTATCCTGTCTGAATTATAGTTTTACAATCATGGTTTGTCCGAATTGAATAGCAACTTTTTGCATTACCACTTTAGCCATGGTTTGAGACCAAAAATTATGCTCCAACATGCCCAGCCACGGTCTGACGAAACATGTTATTGGGGATAAAACTCAGTTTTTGGTGTGTAAACTATAATCCAAGAGAAGTACTGGCAACACACACTTTCCAACACACTTTATTTAATTTGTTAAAATTTACATAGGTCCCACAAAAAATGTGGGTCCCATATAAATTTGGTGGGAGCCATGTGTATTTTAACCAATCAAAGTGTGTTAAAAAATGTGTGTTAAAGAGTGTATTGCTAGCATTATTCATTATCCAAACATGCTATTAGTAATCAGTTTGTTATTATTGTTTTTCAATGAGTTACCTCCTTTTGTACGAATTTTCTCCTGCTTTGACTATTTTTGTCATTATTATTCCAAATGGATATTTTCAAGTTGACAACATATATTTTTGGAAAATTATTAAGGTTTCATGGATGAAGCAACATTCTGCACCAACTGCTGGCATTAGCTTCTCTCCATCCAATGACAAGGTTTTTTATTTTTTCATGGCTTGTTTTAGATTTATATACATTGAGGCTTTTTCATCTTGCTGTGAACATTTTACCCTTTCTTTGGGTCAAGATAATTTTGTTTTCTGATATATTTCTCCAATTAACAGATGATTGCTAGTGTTGGCCTTGATAAAAAATTATACACTTATGACTCTGGATCAAGAAGACCAACATCTTGCATTTCTTGTGAAGCTCCTTTTTCTTCATTGGCCTTCAGAGACGATGGTTGGTTGCTGGCCGCCGGAACTAGCAATGGGCGTGTGGCTTTCTATGATGTTCGTGGAAAACCACAACCTTTTGGTGTTCTTCACGCATATGGTAGTTCAGAGGTAAGTATTTTTGGTTGTTTTGCCTTTTGATCTGATGATACCTTCAGTAGGTTGCTTTGTAAAATTTGTCTCACCTGACATTAAAATGGACTCATAGAAGAAGTGGAACTAGTTGGGAACTGCTCTGTGTATTTTGTGTCTCTAGCACAATATACAATACAGTATGGAACTGTTTTAAATGAAAGTGGTGGAATTAATGTTAGCATTGGGAGTTGTAGCAATTATGTTCATGTACCTATGTAATATTATACATGCACTTGTGAAGTAAAAATAACAATATCATTAATTTGGTTGTCAATGTAAGTTATTTTTATATTTATTGCTAAGAGTGTATAAATAGAAGATCAGTGCAAATCACTCTAAGCGTTTCAGAAATTTCTGTCTCATGTATTCTTACGTTCTTCCAGTGAATGGATTTATCTCTTGATGTTAGGTTATCAGTTTATGTTTCTACTTAATGTTCTCTTTTTATTCTAAATGACTATTACTATACCATGTAACAGGCTGTTACAAGCTTATGCTGGCAAAGATCAAAACCAGTTATTGTTGATGAAAGGAATTGTACTGCTGAGACTGCTCTTGTGGGAGATGCTATTGAAGATTCAATCCTTATGCCTGATCCTTTACCTTCTGCAACTTCATCAAGCATTTCCCAATCTACATCAGTGTCTCTTACTAGGAATTCTGGTCGGCTGAGTACTTCCATTGACACATCTTTGCTTGCAACATCCAGCAGTGGATTTACATCAAGCCTACCAAATGTGTCTACTGGAGAGGAAACACCACACCGAAACCATTTATGGCCAGGTGGAACACTATCCAGGTTGCATGCTCCACGTGGCAGTTATAACTTCAAGGATGACATGGAGGTATTCTCCCCTCTTGTGGATGTTCCACCAATAACACCTTCTCTGTGGGATGAAAATGGGGCAAAGAAAGATAATTTATTTTCAGATAGGAAACCTATGTTGTTTCCATCATCCAGTCGAAGATTTCCAAGTTCAGAAGAAGTAATCACTGATCATCCAATATCGGATTGGAAGTCTGGCTCAACTGCCAAGCAGGTTACTCTCTCCCTAATATTGAGTATAACTTATTGTGAAATGTTGATCTATGAATAAATCTTCAATTCAAGTTGCAAAAAATCTGTGTATGCTGCCGTCGATGCCTTCAATTAAACAGTGCTGATTTGTAGGACTTGAAACTATGAAGGTTTCAAGGCCTATTATTACACTATCAGGAATGATGTTTTCATGATACTATAACCAGTACTGTTATTCAGGGATAAATTAAAAAATGTGCTGTAGCATTTAATGTTTTCAATTTTTCAAACATTATTTAGTCAAATCCCTTTTTTTAAACATTTCATACACACTTGCTATTTACTTTTGACCAGGTGGTTGATTTTTTAATCGTATAGTGATTTATTATAATACCAACTTGCTGTAGGATATCACTCAATCTTCCTTTCCACTTGTGGGATTAACTCCTCCTCCATCTACAAAGAGTGAAGATTCTTCCATCACTCCTCCAGAAGCATGGGGGGGTGAGAAGTTAGCTGATAAATATACTTACGTACGTCCGGCTGTAAATGCACCGTCTCGTTTTGGTATGTTGGCTTCCAGTGGTCAGACAGCAGGATCAATGCTTTCTGGATTGCAGGATACATCCTTATCATCTAGTATCAATTCCTATACCAGTTCAAGCCTAAATTTTTCCAATTTACGCACCAACAGTGTTTCTACAAGCCAGGAGACTTCACTGGGATTTACTGATCACATGTTCTCTACTTCCTTGCCGTTGTCCATTAGTACAAAAAGCAGCCTTGTACAGGCAAATGTTGAATCCCCAAGAATATCTGATTCCCCTCGAATGTCATCTTTTTCTCGAAGAATTTCAAGTTATGCAGAAAGAATAAGCACAGCACCTTCCTTCGGTGATGGAGTATCTCTTTCAGTTGGTTCACCTAAGATTAAGAAATCAGGAGCAGAAACCAGAGAAGAACTTCTAAATAGCTTGCTGTTGAAGTCTGATATATCAACTGGAACAGAATCTGGCTCTCAACCACTGACAAATGTATGTTTTATTTACAACTTATTTAGATTTGTTGATTGAATTGCATGTATCGGTTTTTGCATTTAAAAGAGAACAAAAAATGTTTCTAGGCTCTAGTTGATATCTGTTATAGTAATTTGTTGATACATATTTATTTTAGTTGCGCGAGTTTGCTTATGTTATTGATTTGTGTAATTTCTGATAGGGAATAATATCACAACAGAAAGCATCTCAGTCAGATGTACAAGGATCTTCATTTACACTTCAGCTTTTTCAACGGACCCTGGAAGAAACTCTAGATTCCTTTCAGAAATCCATTCACGAGGATGTGAGAAACGTTCATCTTGAAATATTAAGTCAGTTTCATCTGCAAGAGGTATGCATCTCGAGTAAGTGTAGGTTGTTTGCATTTTTCATTTCTTCTCTAATTAACTTTCTCGTTCAACAGATGGCAATGGCAACTGTGATGAACTCAATTCTAGAAAACCAAGCGGAGTTGATGAAAGAAGTGAAGTCTCTTCGTAAGGAAAACGAACAGCTTAGACAATTGCTTTGACAGTTGTGAATAAGCTCGCGACATTTTTCTTTGACAAGAGTGTATTTATCGCGTGTGATCTGTTGTATCTTTAACAGACTAGAAATTTATCTTTGATTTGTTACAGGTGATTGTGTCTCATCTTTTAAATGGTGGTAGTTGGAAAAAAAAAATACTAGTAAATTGCTTATTACTCGAATAGGTTTTGAAAGTGTATAGAGGTGATGATTTTCTAATTATGGAAGCTATTTGTTGTGTGATCTATATTTAGCAGATTTTTATACTTTAGTTCTTGCTTGGTACAAAACTACCCCTTAGACAACTCTTTGCAGCAGAAACCAGAAGCTGGAAAAGAGTAAAAGCTCGTGTATAAATGTCCACCAGAACCATTATTTCCCCTCCATTTTGCGACACCTTTTCATGTGTCAAATTGAGATGAATTGTGCTTGTACTTCACTTGGTGCGGCACATCATCTCCATTTCTTACATTATTATAGTTTTTGGATACAAATGATTTAAATACACGCATTTTTAAAATAGGTGATATCAATTAGACATTTATACACTAAACCATAAGTCCATTTATTTTAAGAAATAGAGTGGATCTCCACTTGTGCAGCAGAATATGGATTGTTTAAATTGGTGCGGCACTTATTTTTCATTTCAAGGGTGTAATTCTCAAGAACATAAGTGGATTTTATCTTGAGTTTTTTAAGTGGTTGCCTATGCGACATTTCTCTTCACAATATTTTTTTAATCCTAAATAATTCCATGAACAGATTGCTTATAATAAAAGTAAACTCAGTAAAACCCTCGAAAGCAAAGAATTACACTCAATAAAACCCTTAAAAGCCATCTAACAACCATAAAAGACTTAATTAGGGAAAATTGAATTTTGTACCCCTTTAATTAGACCTATATTCCATTTATAATTTTTGTCCCTTAACTTCCCAAAATACTCTTATGTGAATAGTTAAAATGAAAAAAAAAATTCGGAAGATTTCAAAATTTCCAAAAGAGTAATTTTTTTAGTGAGGAGCATAGGAGTGAAAAGGGTCGTAGAACTTTCTGGAGTTTGACCTCCTATACAATCTAATACATGAGCCATTGTGGAGAAAAGGAGAAGGAGGAACAAAGAGATGCAATAAAAGGTACAAGAGCATTGAAAGGATCATGTTTAACTTGAGTTTGAGCAGATAGTGCATTAGGATTATGCGTTTGAGGATCACATATAGTAGGAAGAGCAACATGATCCTGGAGGATCACATGCATCAGGATGACCATATGATCTTTCCGTCCTTAAGGACTATGAACACTACATTGCAACTACTTTTGTTAACTCACTTTTTCTTATAAATAGGAACAGAGAGAGTACTTATTATATTGTTATTTGATAAAAATGCTTAATTAATTGTTTGCACTTTTTAATTATTTTACAAACATAAATTTATGATCATTTCTCTGACATCTATAAATGTAGTATGAGTGAATCTATATCTTCACAGACACAAATGTTTTGATGGAGTGCTGAACAAACATATGAGAGTGTTGTATATTATAGAGCGAAGTTGGATGCTTTGGGATCTACTGATGTTATTTGGACGCTAAAATTACATCAAGGATGCCACAACAAGATTTCAATTTGTATCGATGTTTACAGGCTACATTCGTTGGTGCTCCACGATGGTATCTTATTTGCATGAGTGGTATCTACGACAATTTGAGTATACTCAATACATCCCTCCTACACTGTCCGTGCTCGTTGTCCGTGATGTTGATGTTGAATGGGTATGTACAAGAACTTTATTCGATCCCTCAACAGTAGATTACATCCAGTCACATATCCACACAAGTGTGTTGAGGAATACTTACAGTGGTACTATAAGATATCTCATCCTCGGATGATCGCTTATGTTGCTACATCACCTCCCTATTTTGATGTTCTTGATGTTGGTGCTAGTCTTGGTCTTGATGCTGGTGTTGGTGCCCCTACTCCCGAACTTGAAGCCCCGAGTCTTGCTAAATGTTATACATGGTGTTATATAATGGGTGGTCTTATACAACAGAGTTTGGACTTGCGGAGGCTAGATCCTGAAGATGAGATGTATATCTATTTAGAGAGAGCATTACACATATCCGGAGGAGGGGATTATCATTAGTACTATAGTTGTATTACGTTATTACTCAGACTTATTTATTATGATTACTTTATTGCTCTAGACTAATTTTTATGTTTGCAATAACATTTTATATTTGTAATAACATTTTATTGCTCCTCACAAAACACTTATCATATCTTGGAGAGTGATATTATCATATACCCTAAACTCTATTGGTTGCCGGTCATTAAAGTAAACAAAAGCTAGATTAGATAACATGTTGATATGAAATTAAAGTTGAAATGATTTTCATTTAAGAAAATATTTAAAGATGTACAAAAATATCGGTGCTAGAAGGACTATTCAGAAGTGTCAATCATCTGCCACATGTATACAATATGATGTGTGTTCTAAATCTAATGAGCCTTAATGCTGTAGATGTCCCACATAAGCTATAGCCCCATGATGTAGACTCATCACCACAATGATTCTTCCAATGTCATGCAAGTGGAGGCAACGGACTTCCTAACTTCAATTTAACCTCAACCCAATAACTTTAATTAACAAAACCAATGCTGATAATACGATCACGTGATATGTCTCCATTGTGTGCACCCCTCAATGGGAAAATTCAAAGAAATTTATTTTCCTAATTTGACAAGAACGAGATTATATCTTGTTGTTATCACGTAACTCATATCTGGAATGTTCACCCACTTCTCCTCTGGTTGGTTTCCCAAAGAGTCAGTCACTTCTCGTAAGCATTCCTTGAATACATCATATAAATCAGTTTTGCAGCAAAGAGTTAGAACAATAACCACATTTTCCATTTGTCTTCAATATATGGATGAATTAGAGAAGAAAATTCGTCTATATATTTTCTAAATTCACTCATCACAAGTTGTTGGAAGGCTTGTTGTGAGGCTTGTTTGGATGCTTGCTGAGAGACTTGTTTGAATGCTTTTTGGGAGGCTTGTTTAGATGCTTGACGGGAGGCTTGTGGGGATGCTTTCATGGGTCCTTGCTGAGAGACCTGAGTAGTTGCATTATCATAATACAACACACCCACATGCTTAAAAAATGAATGGTCACGATATACATCAAATTCATTCGGCTTCTTACCTTTCTTCCTTTTCACAACACCCTTTGTTCTGATCTTAGTGCACATGTTGATGTAGTATCTGAATATGCTATTTCACGCAACTTTCTCTTCAATACTCTCCTTCTAACAACATTAATTGTTTTCCATATTTTTGAAATTATATTCATCTTTGATGTAATGTCCAACTCTGAATCTTTTCTAACTTTTCTTCCTCTAGACCACTATTCATTATTAATTTCCGCCAATGTATATGAACTGCATCCAAATGCGATTGGAACACCTTCCACCATGTACTGTGCCAATTCACAAGCACATGGTAATCTATGAAAGCTTCTAAGTATACAACGACACGCAGCTTTGTCATTACCGACATAACTGACTCTCTTGTATTCATCAACAGTATAAGCTGGAGATTTCCTTAATAAAACCCAAGTCAAATTCTCAAAGAATGGATTTTTGTGTTTACGCTCTTTGCAACCCTTACTTGTCTCAAATGACCATTTTATCTTTATAATTTGCAACCTCAACATCTCATTCATATCATCCATTGCCTTACAAAAATCTCATTTACTGTGTTCCAAAAATCTCTTCAATGACTAATGGGCAGACTCAACCCGAATAATCAAACATAAAAAAAAATATATTTCAATAAAAAAATATCAAACATACATGCATAATCCTAATACATGTATAAATATAACAAAAAAAATAAAAATTTGAATGACATATCTATTAATCGTAGTATTTCCTAGATGCAACACTCGATTGGTTCATACTTCAACAAATCTTTCCTTGATAGAAGTCAACCATGTGTGTCTGACATAGTAAAAAATATGATATTATCGACACATATGCTTGCTCAAACCATTGCAAAAGCTGCTCGTACTCATTCTCTTCATAATAATAAACAATTTTCCTACACAAATCTAGAATGAGTTCTTGTATGTCATTCTTCAATATATATTGTTTGCATTTACCTCCCAACATTTTTGTTGATGTGCCTAAATGCAATGTGATATATTTTCAACTCGTCAACATGTGTCTTATCTTCTTCTTTTAAGCGCCCCACAAATGTATTATTCTCAAAGGTAGCCACTGACTCATAGTTGTGAAGTCCACACATTAAACTAATAATTCATCCCCCACCATTCTTCAATGGTCTCGATCTAAGTTTAAATGAATAACCACACATTTTAATTAAAGTCCCTGAGTTACCTTTATTTGACTTATATTTTTCACATCTATCACAATCAAAAATTAATTTTGACTTCTTTTATGTCAGAATGAGTAATGGTAACAATTACTCGATTTTGTCGGTCAACCTTTCTTACATATGATAAGACAATCGTAACTCAAATATTTGATTAATTGTGAATGCTTTAGTCAAATAATACATAATTGCGTTTTTTCATCTCTACTTTAAAAAAAACAATTTAAAAAAAATTACGTATCAAATTTTTCAACAATATGAAATTTTCAGAATTGCAAAATAAAAACCTATTGAAAATTTAAAAATATCTACTAGAATAAAATAATCTATCAAAAATTTCATATTATTGAATATTCTGAAAATTATTAACTATCGAAAATTTCATACCCAGATGACCATCACTCCATATTTTTTTGGTCAAAGACCAATTACTTTTTACTCTTAACTTTGTATTTGTGTTACCCACTTTGTAGGTGGTGTTTTTGTGATGCTTATTTCTAAGTTCTCGTACTAAATAACTCACTAAAAACTAAAACCAGTGGGATCCATCACCTTTTGGGTTTCTTATTATTTGTGATATTTTGTTCTATTACTTTTCAATTTATTTAAGGCTATGTATATAATATAAAGCTTAAACAACCACTTGTACAGTAAATTGTACTCACCTCTCCTAGGATTTGTGTAAATATAATCAATGCCCCATCTATTTTCTAACTCAGCACAAAACTTCATCATTTGGATGTGTAATTTAAGGTACAAACACGTGAAGGGAGGTTGAATGGTGTTTGCCAAACTTGAATTCTTTTGCTGTTTTGTTGAATGTTGATGTGAATTATTTGATAAATAAATAATCAGATTAAGCAACGGATAATAACAGCATAAGAATGTTGGAACCAAGTTGGTTCTAAGTACTTAGGATTTTGATGTTTACAAAAGCACTCAATGTAATCTTATTTTGTACCTTGAATTACTATATTAAAATGCCATCAGAAGATGAAGTTATCAGAGGATACACCTTTAGAAGTCACCAAATAATGCATCCTGAAATTACCAGAGGATACACCAGGATGTCAAAACACCACCAGAGGATATCTTTACTGGCCCATATCAGAAGGAAGCAAAGTCCAGAAGGAGACCTGGACCAGACCAGAAGGAATCCTGCCAGAAGGAGACTTGTTCCAGACCAGAAGATATCATAAGTCAGACTTAGTCCATAAGTTATTCTGACTAGAAGATAGCCTGACAGTGAAATGATAAACAGTCCAGACTTGATCCAAACTTAATCAGAGGATAAATTAATGGGTCCAAAGCAAGAGACTTAATCCAGATTTGACCCAGACCAGAAGATAGCATGGTTTAGAGTATGAAACTCAGTCAAGATCAGAAGAAATGATGTCCAGATTTAATCCAGTCCTGATCCAGATCAAGAGGTAAAAGTCCAGAATTAAATATCCTTTGTCCAGATTTAATTTCAGTTCAATCCAGACCCAGTTCAAAATGGGTCCAGATCAGAGGGAAAAGGTTCAGATCAATGGTCAAGATTTAAGTATATGGCCTAGTGTTGGCCGAGATCAGAAGATCATACCATGGCCTAGTGTTGGCCGAAATCAGAAGGTCAGAACGTGTGATCCAACATTGGCCAAGATCAGAGGATCACAGTAGATCAGTTTGCAAGTCTAGGTTGGCCGAGATCAGAAGATCAGAAAGTGTGGTCCAGGGTTGGCCGAAATCAAATATCACAACAGATCACTTAGTATGGTCCAGATGTGGACGAGAGCAGAAGATCAAAGGGTTCAGATTTAATCATGATGATACACGGTGGAGATTTGATTAAATTTGATCAAAGTATTAAAAAGGATTTGATACAAAAATAAATTGAAGTCTTGTGGAATTCAGAAGCTATTGGTGGGAAGAAAAATTTGTTCCAGAATTAATTAAAGTCAGAATTGGTCAAAGTTATTTTTGAAAGGCAATCTAGAGCAGAAAAATATATGTTTTTTATTTAAGTGAAGCCTGATTGGTCAAAGTATTTTTGCAAGAGTATCTGGCAAGATACAACTCGAATTTAAGCTTGGAAGAGACCCTAATCTGCATCTATAAAAGGAGGCTCAAGGCAGAATACTTAGTATCAAAAAATCACAGAAGAGTCATACACTTCCAAGCAAACACTCAAGTTTTCAGTGAGGTTAATTGTGAGTTTCAGCTTTCCAGAAGCAAGCACTCGTGTTTTTCTTTCTCTTGTGTTAGATCTAAGTTGTTGAAGTAGAGTCTACAATATGAGGGTGTTAGAAGGGGTAGCAGATTACTTGGCAATTAGATTCAAGGCGTTGTAATTCCTTCTACAATCTGGGGTTGTCAGATTGGTAGGAGAAGACTTGACTTAAGAAGTCAAGGTGCTGTATTCCTCAAAAGTCTAGGATTGTTAGACTGTTTGAGAAGACTGACTTGGAGGGTCAGTGATATTGTTGTAATTCAAGGTTTTGAATTAGTGAAATCATTCAAAGTGAAGGGACTGGACGTAGCCTCGTTAACGGTGAACTAGTATAAAATTCTGTGTTTTATTTTTATTTTATATCCGTTGCTAACTCTGTTTGATTCATACATCAGGTTTTGTTATAAAACTGCAAAAACAGAAAAAGTATTCAAGTTAGTCAAACACAATTCAACCCCCCTTCTCGTGTTTGCACCTTCAAAGAACACAACAATTTATCCTAGTTCACCATTAACTTGGCTACATCCAGTCCCTTCATTCTGAAGGTTTTAATACACTAATTCAAAACCTTTGAATTACAGCACTTGACCCTCCAAGCCAATTGTAACACCTCGATTTTTAACAGCGCGAGTGTATTTTTTTTTTCAAAACGAATAAAGGAATTTCAACTTAATTCAAAAGAATTGAAAGGAATTAAAATTAAACCACTTAAATAAATTGAAATTAAAACATTTCAAAATAATATGACATCGTAATCCAAAACAAAAAAAGTTGTTAAATAATTACATCAGAATTATAGCCAAGTAATTTAATTTTGGGAATTAATACTTTTAATATATCAAAAGGTAGTACATCAACAAAAGTCACTGTCATAATACATCAAAAATTTGGATCACGGACCCACTAAAACATTATCAGAGTGCGAAATAGATATACAATTATCCCAAAACAAATAAATACATCCACCAGCACTAGGCCCTATACAACAAGACTAAACTGATCTGATCATGCACTAAAACTACAATAGCACGGTTTCCACTGCATCCTCTACAAGTCTCGTCTTCACTCCAGTTGTCCGTCCGTCTGCACTGTCCACAAATACAATGTACGTGAAGATCAGGGAAAACTAACGACGTTTACGTCGTCAGTGTAACCGTCGGTGGTACGAGTTTGGGTATCATCTAAGGGCAAAGCCCAATTTTCCACAATAATTGTAAAGGGTCACCAACCGAAATTAACAATTACCACATAACAGTTATGTCAAAGATAACAAATACATTCATGGCATGTTCCTATGTTAAGACAACAGTAATAAATAAGTATGCTCACTTATTAAAATGTATAATGTCTACATCTTTGCAAAACATCCAATTTAACATATAAATCATGTTGCAAGTACGGATACAATCAACAATCACAACACTCATTTGGCACTTAGAATTCATGAAATACTTGCACACATCGATTTCGACTCATCAGCTCATATCAAATCATGACTCACAGGTCAACCATCCCAATGCAATATGTATATGTCAATGTACTCAACTCTTGGAATTACCAATGTGCAGTCTCTCACGGACCAACATGATTTACAGATCAAATGGACCGTCTAATACACGCAGAACCATTCTGTAGCCCAGATAGAATAGACCGTGTAATACACGCGGAACTACTCTGAAACCCGGATAGAATAGATCGTCTAATACATGCAAAACTACTCTATAACCCATCACAGTCACTACATTTACGTGTATTAACCTTTCAAAGGCCAAATACACAGAAGTTAAATCCTCGTACGGATAGAATGGACCGTCTAATACACGCGGAACCACTCTGTAGCCCGGATAGAATAGACCGTCTAATACACGCGAAACTACTCTGAACCCGGATACAATAGACCGTTTAATACACGCGGAACTACTCTATAACCCATCACGGTTACTGTAAGACCCTTAATTTTTAAATTAAAATTATGGAATTAATATTAAGTGTATTTTGAGGATATTTGTAAAATATTTAATATATGTATGTTTTGAGTAAATATATATATATATATAAATATTTATTTTGAAAGATGAATTAAGATTATTGGATGAAGATTAAATTAATTTAATTATGAGTAATTAAATTAACGGACAGTTAATTAAGGGATTATCGGCTAATTGCGACAAGACTGGTTAAGTGCTGAGTGCTGATCTATTGAGCGATTGTACCCTGAAATGCGCAAAAACGTGCTGATCTATTGAGCGATTGCACGAGTGCTGGTCTTTTGAGCGACTGCACTGGTGCTGATCTGTTGAGCGATTGTACCTGAGTATATGTCAAACGTGCTGGTCTGTTGAGCGACTGCACGAGTGCTGGTCTGTTGAGCGACTGCACTGGTGCTGATCTGTTGAGCGATTGCACCCTAGTCTTGAGAGCCGTTAAAGTCAAACATATTTAAAATGTGCTGGTCTGTTGAGCGGCTGCACCTTGGTAATTCCAAGAAATTGTATACATGAGCATATACATATTGCATTGGGGGTTTGACCGGTGGGTCACTTTTGGTTATATGATGATGATAGGAAAGTGATGTGTGTAAGTACGTGGTAAAATCTGAATTTTCTGATGAATGTTTGTAATTGCTGAGATGGTAGTTGTACTTACAATATGTTTTCCATATTAAATGGTTGCTGGTTGAAAAAGCTTATATGTCATGAAATTTCAAATGAGCATCCTTAATTTTCATCATTGTCATATGTTGTACCATGGGTGTATTTGTTCTATGATATAAATGCTATGTGATTATTTGTTAATTTCGGTCGGTGACCCTTTACTATTATATGTGGAATTTGGGCTTTGCCTTCAGATGCCCTCCAAACCCATGCCACCCGTGGGTCCCAAGACGACGGAAACGTCGCTCGACTTCATTGATCGTTCCGTGCCTACTGCTTGGGTATACGACCCCATCTCAGGCAGGGCTATGTACACGGGGAGATTGAAGAGGACCTGTAGGACCAATGGAGTGGTGCACTACGTGGAGCATAGCTATGCGAGGATTGACTTTCCCGTGCCTTCCCGTTTGGTATTGGAGGCGCACAAAATTTTTGATGATGCGGAGGAACCAGCTAGAGGGGTTGAGACGGAGGCCACCGTAGGAGTGGCGACTCCCAACCTGATGATTGGAGGGGATGTACGTGATTCTGAGGTGGAAGAGAAGAACATAGAGCCGAAGCCTGTAGCAGCTGATATTCCGGGTCCGTATAGGATATCCGATGATTGTTATGAGATTCTGGCACCGCCGAAGCAACCGAGACTGTGCATCGATCTGACTTCGGAGGAGACTGATCCCTCTCTATATGATGAGGAGGAGGAGGTTACATCGAGGCGAGCGGCGGAGTCGGATGAGACTTGTTTGGGATGCGGAGGAAATCCGTGCTACTGTAGCTTTAGTACATGACCAATTAGACTTGATGTATAGGATTTGAGCTGGAAATGTAATTTGTTTTATTTTGGAAATATTTGTACTACTTTTCCGCTAAACTATTCTGCACTTTGATATTTTCTTTTGGGATGATATGACAGTGATCTTTTTGAAATGTATTGATGTTTACTATTAAATTTCCAGAATTAAGTACTTAGTGATATTACGATGAAGTTATTTAATTACATTCATCGATTAAATTACGAAGTACCATTTTATGAAATGAATTAGTGAAAACTTTCTTTTTATTCTTTTTGAATTAAATCTGGAAAATCATTTTAATTATTGATTTTAAAAAAAAAAAATACACTCGCGCTGTTTTTTAAACTCGGGGTTTTACAATTGTGGTATCAGAGCATTTGGTTAAAGTTTTTGTTAAAACTCTGATTTAATTATTGGTTTTGAGTTATTAGCTTATCATGCATAGGAACAAGTAGCTAAAGTGTCAAGTCTTGTGTACGTTGTGGTGTGACTGAAGTGATAATGGTTTTGTAGGAAACAATGCCTCCACGAAGAGACGACACCGCAAGAACCAATGTCAGCCGGGAGGATAGGATGGTTGAAGCGAAGAATAACATGGCTGCGTCTGTTGCTGCACAGACGCCTGCGAAGACTCAACGAGACCTGGAGAAGAGAGAAAGAGAGATTCGTGCTGCTGAATCTAGAGGACTAGAGGATTTTTGCCGTCATAATCCTCCAAAGTTCAAGGGTGATTAGGGTCTAGAAAGAGCGGACCAGTGGATTCAAGAGATGGAGAAAATCTTTGAGATGATTAATTGCCGAGCAGCGGTGAAGGTCAACTATGCCACGTATCTGCTGATAGGGGATGCAGAGTATTGGTGGAGAAGTACAAGGCTACTGATGGGGTCAGCTCAAGAGGAAGTGAACTAGGAGTCGATTTTCTGGACAAATACTTCCCGATGAGCACTAGGACCAAGTTGGGTGACGATTTTCTGAAATTGCACCAGGGAAACATGACGGTGGGAGAATATGTGGCTAAGTTTGAATCCTTGTCAAGACATTTCGGATTTTTCCTGGAAGAAGTTGATGAACAATTTATGTGTCATCGCTTTCAAAATGGACTGAAGTATGAGATTCAAGACTCGGTCTTACCTTTGGGAATTCAACGTTTCCAAGTGTTAGTGGAGAAATGTAGAGAGGTTGAAGAGATGAAGAATAGAAGGGCCAATAGAGGAGGGAACTTTAATTCTGGAAGGCCTAGTCGGATGCACAATTAGAACAATAGAGGAAAGTAAGTTGCTAAGCCGTATAACCGGCCACAAAACAACAAGAGAGGCCAAAATCGGCCGGGAAATCAGAATTTTGGATGGCAATTGGGACAAGGAGTCCGGTGTTATCGATGTGGGAAAGAAGGACATATTTCTACTGCTTGTACCGCAAGGGATATGATGTGTTTCAACTGCCACAAACCAGGACACGTGGCGAGGGATTGCCGGGTTCCGAAGGTGGAACCAACAGTGAATGCAACTAGGGCTACTCGTCCTATTGCTAGAGGACGCGTATATCACATAAGTGCTGAAGCTGGGAATCAAGCTCCAAATTTAATCCAACAAGATTGCGAGATAGCAGGTAACACCCTAAATGCACTTTTTGATTTGGGGGCAACCCACTCTTTCATTGCTATGGACTGTGTGAATCGTTTGAAGTTATCTATGTCTGTTTTGCCTTTTGATTTGGTTGTTTCCACACCTGCTGTAAGACCCTTAAATTTAATATTAATTTTGGAATTAATATTAAGGGTATTTTGGGGATATTTGTAAAATATTTAATATATGTATGCGAATATATATATATATATATATATATATATATAAATATTTATTTTGGAAGATGAATTAAAATTATTGGATTAAGAATAAATTAATTTAATTACGAGTAATTAAATTAATCAGACAGTTAATTAAGGGATTAGCGGCTAATTGCGACGAGACGAGTATAGTGCTGAAAATCAGAACTCCATACCTCCCCATTCTGCATGTAACAGTACCCTCCCTTCCCATTCTGAAATCTGTTTCCAGTTCACGATTTCAAAATACAAAAGAGGGAGTTCCTCAAAAGTGCCATCAATTGGAAATACAAGCACCAAACCAGAAAACCCCCAGTACTAAAGTTGTTCCCCACATCATTACGGAGCTAGAGAACCCAGTTTCGTAGCAGCAAACTCAGGCAGCAGTTTCACCGAATTTTGGCGCGTAAACGGGAACGAAAACAGAAACGTGAGAAGTAGCAGACACACAGCAAGGGTAAGGGCACCTTCCACTTTCTAGTTGCATTAGGGCTGTAAGTGCATAACTTTCATGGCATTACTAGTGTTTTCATTACTGTTTTGAAACTGGTTTGCCTGTTGCTTGAAAGAAATGAAAAATGCATTTTTTTGATGTTTTAAAAGCTCTGTGATGATTGCTGTTTGGGCTGAATGCACTAAAAGTTGTGTTGTTTATATGGGAAAGTGGAAAAATGTCTTGTATGTTATTTTAAACATGATTAAAATTCATGTTCATAAAACTGTTTTGAAAATGGTTTTGAAATGCAAAAATGCATTCTGTTGGTGTTTTGCTACTCTGTAATGCTTGCATGTTATTCTGATGTGTTGTGAAAGCTGAAATGCTTGGATGTTAATCTGATGTGTGGTGAAAGCTGAAAAGGTTACATGTTATTATGATGTGTTGTGAAAGCTGAAATGCTTGCATGTTATTCTGATATTGAGAAAGCTGAAATGCTGTGTGATGTTCTGATGATTGATCATTCTGTTCCTGTTTCTGGATGATTTGGTGTTGATGAGTCTGATTCTATTTCTGTTGTGAATGATTCTGGTGATGTTGATGATTTAAAAAGAAAAGGGATTTTTTTTAATGAGGAAAGTATTGTCTGGAAAAAGTGTTGAATCTGTTTTAATGTTTGGTTGTTTGTTTTTAAAAGAAAACAGTTTGAAAAGGGTTGAAATCTCAGGAAAATTTCACTGGTTTTCGAAGGTGTATTGGAATACAACATGTGTGTATTCGACTACAACCTGTCATGTTTCTGTTTTACTTAAGTTTTCAAACTTGTATTCGAATACGAGCCCCTATATTCGAATACAGAGGAAGGATTTTTGCTTCTGACTTAGCATCTGTATTCGACTACGACCATGTCGTATTTGAATACAGAAGTGGGATTTTAACACTGTATTCGCATCTGTATTCGACTATAGGCATGTTGTATTCGAATACAGAATGAAGATTTTCACTAGTTTCAGCTTCTGTATTCGAATACAATGGGTATGTATTCGAATACAGATTCGTGTTTTTCCAGAAGCTCAGTTTTTAGCTTCTGTATTCAAATACAAGGAAGCTGTATTCGAATACAGATTTGTGTTTTCCAGAAAATCATGTTTTAAACTCTACCTTGTGAATTCTAAAGTGTTGGGAAACCTTGAGAAGGGTTAAAGTGATTTTAAATGGAGTTCTTGAAATATTTTGAAGAGGAGAGGATGATGTTTTGAAAACCTTTAATGACCTGGGAGAAAATGCTGAATTTTCAAGGTTTGGTCTTCTGTATTCGACTACAGGCATGCTGTATTCGAATACAGAATGTTAAAATTGCAATTTTTGGCTTCTGTATTCGAATACAAGGGGTCTGTATTCGAATACAGATTCGAGTTTCCAGAAATTCCAAGTTTTTAAGAGTGTTTTGTAAACCCTGAGTGTTTGGGGAATGTTGGGATTGTTGTGGTGAATTAAAATGGAACTTTTGGTGATATTTTGAAGTTGTGGTGATGAAGTTTTTGAGACTTTACTAATGTAGTGAAAGATGTTGTTGTGTGCACTGAGACTGCCTCAGTATTCGAATACCAGAGGACTGTATTCGAATACAGAGTGTAATTCTGCACTGTTTTTGGCTTTTGTATTTGAATACAGAGAAGCTGTATTCGAATACAGATTCGTAAAATTCCAGAAAATAACAGTTTTAAACACTGTATTTGAATTTGAAGAGTTTGGGAAAACATTTCAAAATGTTAATGAATACTTGGCTGTTTAGTCATGTTTGTGATGATGATAATCCTGATTATGCTGAGATATTTTAAATAAGATGGAAAGGCATGAATTTTCTGATTTTGCATACTATTTCCAGAGAAGTGAAACACTGCATATTCATGCATTGCATAGTCAAGCGGTACCCGCGATGGGCCACAGAGTAATGCACAACCATATGCTGATCTGTTGAGCGATTGCACGAGTGCTGGTCTGTTGAGCGACTGCACTAAGTACTGATCTGTTGAGCGATTGTACTTTGGTATATAGGTGCTGGTCTGTTGAGTGACTGCACTGGTACTGGATTGTTGAGCGTCTGTACCCTGAAATGCGCAACCACGTGCTGATCTGTTGAGCGATTGCACGAGTGCTGATCTGTTGAGCGACTGCACTAGGTACTGATCTGTTGAGCGATTGTACCTTGGTATATAGGTGCTGGTCTGTTGAGCGACTGCACTGGTACTGGACTGTTGAGCGTCTGTACCCTAAAATGCGCAACCACGTGCTGATCTGTTGAGCGATTGCATGAGTGTTGGTCTGTTGAGCGATTGCACTAGGTACTGATTTGTTGAGCGATTGTACCTTGGTATATAGGTGCTGGTCTGTTGAGCGACTGCACTGGTACTGGACTGTTGAGCGTCTGTACCCTGAAAAGCGCAACCACGTGCTAATCTGTTGAGCGATTGCACGAGTGCTGGTCTGTTGAGCGACTGCACTAGGTACTGATCTGTTGAGCGATTGTACCTTGGTATATGTCAAGCGTGCTGGTCTGTTGAGCAACTGCACTAGGTGCTGATCTGTTGAGCGATTGCACCTTGGTCTTGAGGGCCGTAAAAGTCATACATTTAAATTGTGCTGGTCTGTTGAGCGACTACACCTTGGTGATTCCAAGAAATTGTATACATGAGCATATATATATTGCATCGAGGGATTGACCGATGGGTCACGATTGGTTTATATGATGATGTTTGGAAATTGATCTGTGTGAGTACTTGACAGAATCTGAATTTCTGATTAATTATTGTGTTTATTGAAGTGTTGACTGTACTTACTACATATTTCCATATGAAACGGTTGCTGTTTGAAAAAGCTTATATGTCATGAAAATTCGAATGAGCATCCTTAATATTCATCATTTTCATATATTATGCCATGAATATATTTTTTGCTGTGAGATATATGCTATGTGATTATTTGTTAATTTCGGTCGGTGACCCTTGCTATTATATTGTGGAAATTGGGCTTTGCCCTCAGATGTTACCCGAAACCGTCCTACCGACGGATACACTAACGGCGGAAAACTTCGTTAGTTTCCCCTGATCTTTACGTACAGAGTATCCGTGGACAACGCAGAAGGACAGACGGTTGGCTGAAGACGAGACTTATAGAGGATGCGGTGGAGACCGTGCTACTGTAGCTTAGTGCATGATCAGACTAGACTTTTGTATAGGGTCTTGAGTTTTGGGAAATGTAATTTATTTTGGGAATTAATGTATGACTTTTCCGCTGTATTTTCCGCACTCTGATACTGTTTAGTGGCCACAGGCTGGGTGTTCTCTTTTGAAATGAACTGATGAAAGTTTTATTTTAATTCCCTTGACATTAATTTTGGAAAACTCATTTTAATTATTTATTGAAAAAAAAAATACACTCGCGCTGTGTTTTAAACTCGAGGTGTTACACCTGCTAAGACCTTGACCGTAAACTCTACATGTTTACACTGTACTGTAACGATTCAGAATAAAGATTTCTTGGTTAATTTAATCTGCCTACCCCTGCAATCACTTGAGATCATTCTCGGCATGGATTGGATGACGTATAATTACGTAGTCTTGGATTGCGCTCGAAAATTAGTTCTTTTCCCCGAACTTGGAGTCGTTCGGTATTTGGCTGCTAACAAACTCGAAGTATATCTGAGAGAAGGAACTCAGGAATTTTTATCATTGGCTAACATGGAGACCAAGATGGATGTGAACATAGAAGAGGTGGTGTTAGTCAAAGAATATCTAGACGTATTTCCAACAGAAATTCCAGGATTACCCCCGGTGAGAGAGGTGGAGTTCTTCATTGATTTGCACCCAGGAACTGGACCTATTTCAATTGTGCCGTACCGGATGTCGCCATTGGAATTAAGCGAGCTTAAGGGTCAAATTGAAGGATTATTGGAGAAAGGATTTATCAGACCAAGTGTGTCGCTATGGGGAGCTCCGGTGTTGTTGGTTAAGAAGAAGGATGGAAGTTCGCGCTTGTATGTGGATTATCGGCAACTTAACAAGGTAACTATCAAGAATCGTTATCCTTTACCACACATCGACAATTTGATGGACCAATTGAGGGGAGTAGCGGTGTTTTCAAAGATCGATTTGAAGTCAGGATATCATCAGATTCGAGTAAGAGAATGAGATATTCAGAAGACTGCTTTCAGGACTCGTTACAGACACTATGAATATCTCGTTATGCCGTTTGGAGTTACGAATGCACCAGCAATTTTCATGGACTATATGAATAGAATCTTCAGCCCATTTCTAGATAAATTCGTGGTGGCGTTCATCGATGATATTTTGATTTATTCAAAGGATGAAGAAGAACATGAAGAGCACCTACGCCAAGTTCTTGAAGTCTTACGCGAGAAGCAACTGTATGTCAATTTATCGAAGTGCAAGTTTTAGCTAAAGAAACTGATCTTCTTGGGACATGTGATAACAAAAGAAGGAATCTCCGTCGATCCGGCAAAGATTGAGACAATTCTTGCCTGGAAACAGCCCCAGACTATCACAGACATACGTAGTTTCGTCGGACTAGCAGGATACTACAGGTGATTTATTGAAGGATTTGCTAAGATTGTAGCTCCTTTGACGCAACTCACCAGGAAGAATCAGCCGTTTGGTGGACAGAGAAGTGTGAGGAAAGTTTTCAGTTGCTAAAGGAAAAGTTGACAACCTCACCAGTATTGGTATTGCCACAGCCGGAGGAACCATATGAAGTTTACTGTGATGCATATCACCAAGGTTTGGGATGTGTTTTGATGCAACACAAGAAAGCTGTAGCCTACGCCTCAAGGCAGTTGAAAACTCACGAACGAAACTATCCTACTCATGATTTAGAGCTTGTTGCAGTAGTGTTTGCATTAAAGGTCTGGATGCACTACTTATATGGATGCACGTTCAGCGACCATAAAAGTTTGAAGTATCTGTTCGATCAAAAAGAATTGAACATGCGTTAGAGAATATGGATGGAGACTCTCAAGGATTTTGACTTTTCGTTGCAGTACCACCCTGGAAAAGCCAATGTGGTGGCTGATGCATTGAGTCAGAAAAGTGTGTCAGTATCTTCAATGATAATGGCCAGACAACAAGAATTGTGGGAAGCATTTAGAGATCTACACTTGGACGTAAAGTTTGCACCAGGAATTTTAAAGTGTGGAATGATAACAATTTTGAGTGGTTTGCTTGAGGAGATTGCGAACTTACAAGATGGCGCATTGATCCAAGAAAAGAGGAATCTGATAGCGCAAGGACAGACAACTGAGTTCAGGGTCGGACCAGATAATATTATGAGATGTAATGGAAGAGTTTGTGTACCGGAAGTTGCAGATATGAGAAGAGCGATCTTGGAAGAGGCTCATAAGAGTAAATTGAGTATTCATCCTGGAGCGACCAAGATGTACCAGGATTTAAGACAAAATTACTGGTGGCCAGGAATGAAGAGGGACGTAGCGGAGTACGTATCGGCTTGTTTAACTTTTCAGAAAGCGAAAGTGGAACATCAACAACCTGCTGGAATGTTGCAGCCTCTGGATATACCGGAATTGAAGTGGGACAGCATTTCCATGGATTTTATAACTGGACTGCCTAAGACAAGGAAAAAGAATGATTCAATTTGGGTAATAGTGGATTGTTTGACAAAGTCCGCACATTTCTTACTAGTAAGGACCATTTACAAAGTAGATAAGCTGACAGAAATCTACATCGCTGAGATTGTGAGGTTACACGGCGTTCCATCGAGTATAGTATCGGACTGTGACCCAAAGTTCACATCTCACTTTTGGGGAGCGCTGCATGAAGCTTTAGGAACGAAACTGAAATTGAGTTCCGCTTACCATCCACAAACAGACGGACAGACTGAGAGAACAAATCAGTCCTTGGAAGATCTATTGAGAGCATGTGTATTGGATGATAGAGGAAACTGGGATGAGGTGTTGCCATTGATTGAGTTTACTTACAACAATAGCCTCCACGCAAGTATTGGGATGGCACCCTATGAGGCTTTATATGGACGCAAGTGTCAGACGCCTTTATGCTGGTATAAGGACGGAGAAAGTATGATTGTTGGACTTGAGATGGTGGAACAAACTACAGAGAAAATCAAGAGGATACAAGAGAAAATGAAGATTTCACAGGATCGTCAGAAGATTTATGCGGACAAGCGTCGCAGACCTCTGGAATTCGAGCAGGGTGATCATGTATTTCTAAGGGTCACGCCTACAACTGGTGTTGGCAGAGCTATTAAGTCAAGAAAGTTGACTCCGAAATTTATTGGACCATACCAGATCACTGCACGTATTGGACCATTGGCTTATCGGATCGCTTTACATCCTATACTGTCCAATATTCACGACGTATTTCATGTGTCGCAGGTAAGGAAATACATTGCAGACCCGTCACATGTGATCGAACCAGATACAATTCAGCTGAAGGATAACCTGTCATTTGAAGTATTCCCTGTAAGGATTGAAGACAGGAAGATTAAACAGTTGAGGAACAAGGAAGTCCCACTAGTCAAAGTGATTTGGAATCCGACTACTAGAGACGCGACTTGGGAACTGGAGAGTAAGATGAGGGAATAATATCCCCAGTTGTTCATCGACATGTAGTTTCGAGGACGAAACTAATTTAAGGGGGGTAGTAATGTAAAACCCTTAATTTTTAAATTAAAATTATGGAATTAATATTAAGTGTATTTTGGGGATATTTGTAAAATATTTAATATATGTATGTTTTGAGTAAATATATATATATATATATATATATATATATATAAATATTTATTTTGGAAGATGAATTAAGATTATTGGATGAAGAATAAATTAATTTAATTACGAGTGATTAAATTAATGGACAGTTAATTAAGGGATTATCGGCTAATTGCGACGAGACTGGTTAAGTGCTGAGGATCAGACAAGTGTCGGGTGAGGTGGCACCCACACAAGCCTATATATAGGAGTGAGAAGGATGGGTGAAATCAGAACACCATTCCTCCTCCCTTACTGCCCATACTGCATGTAACAGTATCACCTTCTCCCTTCCCTTCCCATTTTGAATTCTGTTCACGATTTCAAAAAAAAAAAGAGGGAGTTCCTCAAAAATGACATTAATTGGAAATCTAAGCACCAAACCAGAAAACCCCCAGTACAAAAGTTGTTCCCCTTATCATTCCGGAGCTAGAGAACCTATTTTCGTAGCAGCAAACGCAAGCGGGAGTTTCGCCGAGTTTTGACGCAGAAACGTGAGCAGTAGCAGAAACGCAACAAGGGTAAGGGCACATTCCACTTTCTAGTTGCATTAGGGCTGTAAATGCATAACTGTCATGACATTACTGATGTTTTCATCATTGTTTAAAGAAAAACTGTTTTTGCAATGACATTTTGAAAAATGAAGAAAATGCATTCTGTTGATGTGTAATGATTCTTTGATGGTTGCTGTTTGGTTTAATACAGTAATGTTGTTTTCTTTGTATGTGGGAAAGCTGAAAAATGTCTTGCATGTTATTTTGAAGATGATCAAAATGCATATTTTTAAAACTATTTTGAATGTTGTTATAAAATGCGAAAATGCATTTTGTTGGTGTTTTGTTGCTATGTGATGGTTGCTGTTTGGCTGAATGTATTAATGTTGTTCTGCTTGTGTGAGAAAGCTGAAAATGCTTTGCAAGTTGTGATTGGTTGTGTAAGAATGCTAGAAATACTTTGCATGTTGTTTTGAGAAATGATCAACAATGTAAACGTTGAAAAATGTCTGTTGTGTTGTGGTTGACATTCTGTTTTTGAGTGATTATGGTGATGCTGATGTTTTCAAAAGAAAAGGGATTTTAAATGATGAAAGTGTTTTTTTTTCTTCTGGAAAAGTGCTAAGGATGAAAAATGCATGAGTTTTGTGGTTCAAAAGAGTGTTGAATCTGTTTTGGTGTTTTGTTGATTTCTCAAAGGAAACAATTTGAAAATGTGTTGAAGTCTCAGAAAAAATTTCACTGATTTCGAAGGTGTATTCGAATACAACATGAGTGTATTCGAATACAACCTGCCCAATTTCTTTTTTACTCAAGTTTTCGAACTTGTATTCGAATACGGGCCCCTGTATTCGAATACAGAGAAAGGATTTTTGCTTCTGACTTAGCATCTGTATTCGACTATGACTCTGTCGTATTCGAATACAGAAGTGAAATTTTAACACTGTATTCGCATCTGTATTCGACTACGACAGTCTTGTATTCGAATACAAGATGCTGACTGTCACAATTTTTGCTTTTGTATTCGAATACAAGATAGCTGTATTCGAATACAGATTCGGGTTTTTCCAGAAACTCAAGTTTTAGCTTCTGTATTCGAATACAAGGAAGCTGTATTCGAATACAGATTCGTGTTTTCCAGAAAATCAAGTTTTTAACACTGTCATGTGAATCTTAAAGTGTTGGGGAACATTGAGAAGGGTTAAAATGATTTAAAATGGAGTCTTTGAAATAGTTTTGAAGAGGAGATGATGTTTTGGAAACCTTTAATGACCTGGGAGAAAATACAGAATTTACAATGTTTTGTCTTCTGTATTCGTCTACAGGCATGCTGTATTTGAATACAAAATGTTGAATTTGCAGTTTCATGCTTCTGTATTCGAATACAAAGGGGTTGTATTCGAATACAGATTCGGGTTTTTCAAAAATCCCCAGTTTTTCAACAATGTTTTATAAACCCTAAGTGTTGGGGAATATTGGGAAGGTTTGGGATGAATTAAAATGGAATTTTTGTGATAGTTTGAAGTGGTGGTGATGAAGTTTTTGAGACTTTACTGATGTAGTGAAAAATACTGGTTTTGCACTGTGACAGCCTTTGTATTCGAATACAAGGAAGGCTGTATTCGAATACAAAGTGTTGATTCTGCACTGATTTGGCTTATGTATTCGAATACAAGGAAGCTGTATTCGAATACAGATTCGTATTTTCCAGAAATCTCAGTTTTAAACACTGTTTTATGAAATTTTAAGAGTTGGGGAAAGACTTATGATAATTAAGAATGGAATTTTGAGATAATGATTGCTTGACTGTTTAATCATGATTGTGATGATGATGATATTGATTGTGTTGAGATGTTTTGAAAAATGATGGAAAGGTTGAAATTTCCTGATAATGCGTACTGTTTCAGTGAAGAGAAAACACTGCATATTCATGCATTGCATAGTCAAGTGGTACCCGCGATGGGCCACATAGTAATACGTAAACGTGCTGATCTGTTGAGCGATTGCACGAGTGCTGGTCTATTGAGCGACTGTGTAAGACCCTTAATTTTTAATTAAAATTATGGAATTAATTTTAATTGTATTTTGAGGATATTTGTAAAATATTTAATATATCTATGTTTGAGAGAATATATATATATATAAATATTTATTTTGGAAGATGAATTAAAATTATTGGATGAAGAATAAATTAATTTAGTTACGAGTAATTAAATTAATCAGACCGTTAATTAAGGATTAGCAGCTAATTGCAAAACGTTTAAGTGCTGGAGGATCCAGCAATATTTTAACATTAATTGTGATGAGGTGGCACATGGAGGTGCCTATATATGGACTGCAAAGGACAGAGCAAGGCAAAAACCTTTCTCTCCTCCATACTGCATGTAACAGTACCTTCCCTTCCATTCTGAAATCTGTTTTCCAGTTCACGATTTCAAAAATACAAGAGAGGGAGTTCCTCAAAAGTGCCATCAATTGGAAATACAAGTATCAAACCAGAAAACCCCCAGTACAAAAGTTATTCGCCACACCCTTACGGAGCTAAAGAACCCAGTTTCATAGCAGCAAACGCAGGCTGCAGTTTCACCGGTTTTTGGCACGAAAACGGGAACGACAACAGAAACGTGAGAAGTAGTAGACACGCAGCAAGGGTAAGGGCACCTTCCACTTTCTAGTTGCATTTTAGGACTGTAAATGTATGTTTGAGGTGTGATTATATTTGAGTTTCTGTTTTGAAAAAGAAACTGTTTTACATGACATTTTGAAAGATGAAAGAAAATGCATTCTGTGAAGGTTTTAAAAATCTGCAACATGCTATTTTGGGTGATTATTCCAATACTGTTTTGTTTATGGGGAAAGCTGAAAAATGCATTGCATGTTATTTTGAAGAGGAGTAAAAAGCATATTCATAAAATTGTTTCGAATATTACAAAAATGCATTTTGTTGGTATTTTGCTGCTATGTGATGCTTGCTGTTTAACTGAAATGCTTGCATGTTGTTCTGATGTTTGAGAAAGCTGAAATGCTTTGCATGTTCTGATGTTTGAGAAAGCTGAAATGCTTTGCATGTTATTCTGATGTTTGAGAAAACTGAAATCCTTGCATGATGTTCTGATGGTTTAAAAATCTGGTGTTGCTGATGATTTCAAAATAAAAAGGGTTTAAAATGATGAAGGTGTTTCTTCTGGAAAATTTGGTTTGAAGTAAAAAAATCTGAGTGTTGTGGTTTAAAAGAGTGATAAAACTATTTTGGGGGTTGTGCTGATTTTTCAAAAGAAACAGTTTGAAATGTGTTGAAGTCTCAAGAAAAATTTCACTGGTTTTCGAAGGTGTATTCTAATACAACATGTGTGTATTCGAATACAACCTGTCAAGCTTCTGTTTTACTTAAGTTTTCAAACTTGTATTCGACTACGAGCCCCTATAGTCGAATACAGAGGAAGGATTTTTGCTTATGATGATTCTGATGTAAATCATCCTGTTTCTGCTTATGATGTTAATCATCCTATTTCTGCTTCTGATGATTCTGATGTGAATCATTCTGTTTTGCTTCTGATGATTCTGGTGTGAATCATTCTGTTGTGCTTCTGATGATTCTAGTGTGAATCATTCTGTTTTGCTTCTGATGATTCTGGTGTGAATCATTCTGTTTTGCTTCTGATGATTTTGGTGTGAATCATTCTGTTTTGCTTCTGATGATTCTGGTGTGAGTCATTCTGTTTTGCTTCTGATGATTCTGGTGTGAATCATTTTGTTTTGCTTCTGATGATTCTGGTGTGAATCATTTTGTTTTGCTTCTGATGATTCTGGTGTGAATCATTCTGTTTTTCTTCTGATGATTCTGGTGTTGATGATTCTGATTCTGGTTCTGTTTCTGATGTTCTGGTGTTGATGATTCTGATTTTCTGGTGTTGATGATTCTGATTCTGGTTCTGTTTCTGATGTTCTGATGTTGATCATTCTGGTTATGTTTCTGATGTTCTGATGTTGATCATTCTGGTTATGTTTCTGATGTTCTGATGTTGATCATTCTGGTTCTTTTTCTGATGTTCTGATGTTGATCATTCTGGTTCTTTTTCTGATGTTCTGATGTTGATCATTCTGGTTCTATTTTTGGCTTCTGTATTCGACTACACGCATGCTGTATTCGAATACAGAATGTTGAAATTGCAGTTTCATGCTTCTGTATTCGAATACAAGGGGTCTGTATTCGAATACAGATTCAGGTTTTCAGAAATTCCAAGTTTTTCAACCATGTTTTATAAACCCTAAGTGTTGGGGAGTATTGGGAAGGTTTGTGTTGACTTAAAATGGAATTTTTGTGATAGTTTGAAGTGGTGGTGATGAAGTTTTTGGGGCTTTACCGATGTAGTGAAAAATGTTGATTTGTGCACTGAGACTGCCTCTGTATTCGACTACCAGGGGGGGCTGTAGTCGAATACAGAGTGTTAATTCTGCACTCTGTTTTGGCTCTTGTATTCGAATACAGAGTAGCTGTATTCGAATACAGATTCGTATTTTCCAGAAATCTCAGTTTTAAAACACTGTTTTATGAATTTTAAAGAGTTGAGGAAACACTTATGATAATTCAGAATGGAATTTTGTGATAATATAAAGTGATAATGATTACTTTAATGTTTAATCATTGATGTGTTGATAATAAAATTGGTTGTGTTGAGGTATTTTGAGAAATGATGGAAATGCATGAAATTCATTGATGTCGCATACTGTTTTCAGTGAAGAGAAAAGATTGCAAGTTCATGCATTGCATAGTCAGGTGGTGACCGCGATATGCCACAGTTGATGCGGTGACCGTGATGGGCCGCGAAGTTAAGTAGTAACCGTGGGTTATAGAATAGTTCCGCGTGTATTAGACGGTCTGTTCTATCTGGGGCCAGAGTAGTTCCGCGTGTATTAGACGGTCTATTCTACTCGGGCTACGGAGTGGTTCCGCGTGTATTAGACGGTCCATTCTATCCGTGCAAGGATTTAACTTCTGTGTATTTTGGCCTGTGAGAGGCTAATACATGTAATTGTAGTGACCATGATGGTTATAGAATAGTTCCGTGTGTATTAGACGGTCTATTCTATCCGGGCTACAGAATGGCCGCGTGTTCGTGGTGGTCCATTCAAATATGTAAAACGTGCTGGTCTGTTGAGCGACTGCACTTGTGCTGATCTGTTGAGCAATTGCACCCTGGTCTTGAGGGCCGTTAAAGTCAAACATATTTAAAATGTGCTAGTCTGTTGAGCGACTGCACCTTGGTAATTCCAAGAAATTGTATACATGAGCATATACATATTGCATTGGGGGTTTGACCGGTGGGTCACGTTTTGGTTATATGATGATGATTAGAAAGTGATGTGTGTAAGTACGTGGTAAAATCTGAATTTTCTGATGAATGTTTGTAATTGCTGAGATGGTAGTTGTACTTACAATATGTTTTCCATATTAAATGGTTGCTGGTTGAAAAAGCTTATATGTCATGAAATTTCAAATGAGCATATTTAATTTTCATCATTGTCATATGTTATTCCATGGGTGTATTTGTTTTGTGATATAAATGCTATGTGATTATTTGTTAATTTCGGTCGGTGACCCTTTACTATTATATGTGGAATTTGGGCTTTGCCCTCAGATGCCCCCCAAACCCATGCCTCCCGTGGGTCCTGTAACACCCCGAGTTTAAAACACAGCGCGAGTGTATTTTTTTTAAAAAAAAAAAAACGAATACATAAATAAAAGAGTTTTCAGAATTACGTTTCAAGGAAATTAAAATCAATTCAAATGAAATATCATTCGACTTCGTAATAAAAAATAATAAGGTAATTAAAACAACATCACAATTAAATCGAATGAGATATTTGTGGAAATTTGATCTTTATAATATACTAAAATAAAGATACATCGACTGGATTCTCAATCCACCAAAATATTCATCAGAGTGCGGAAGAGTTTTACAATAATTCCCAAAATGAATATTTACAACCATTGAGCTCAAAAACCCTATACATAAATCTAAACTGATCATACACTAAGCTACAGTAGCTCGGTTTCCACCGTATCATCCACAAGTCTTATCTTCACCCAGCTGCCCATCCCTTTGCGTAGCCCACAAAGTAATGATCAAGGGAAATTAACGACATTCCCTATCGTTAGTGTGACCATCAGGGGTACGGGTTTGAATCTCATCTGAGGGCAAAGCCCAATTTTCCACAATAATTGTAAAGGGTCACCAACCGAAATTAACAATTACCACATAGCATTTAAATCAGCAATCACAAACATATTCATGGCATATCATATAACAATGATGATAAACAAGGATGCTAAATTTTGAAAATACATGACAATTGTACTTATTCAAACAACAACCAATTCAATATGAAAGTCATGTTGCAAGCACAAACATCAATTCAGTAATCACACCAATTGATCAGAAATTCCAGACTTCATCAAGTACTTACACACACAACAATTTCAACCATCATTATATAACCAAAACGTGTCCCACCGGTCAATCACCTCGATGCAATATGTATATGCTCATGTATACATTCTCTTGGATTCACCAAGGTGCAGTCGCTCAACAGACCAGCACATTTACATATGTAAGACTTTAACGGCGCTCAAGACTAGGGTGCAATCGCTCACAGATCAGCACCAGTGCAGTCGCTCACAGACCAGCACTCGTGCAGTAGCTCACAGACCAGCACGTTTGACATAAACCAAGGTACAATCGCTCACAGACCAGCACTCGTGCAATCGCTCACAGATCAGCACGTGGTTGCGCATTTCAGGGTACAGACGCTCACAGTCCAGTACCAGTGCAGTCGCTCACAGACCAGCACTTATATACCAAGGTACAATTGCTCATAGATCAGTACCTAGTGCAATCGCTCACAGATCAGCACTCGTGCAATCGCTCACAGATCAGCACGTGGTTGCGCATTACTCTGTGGCCCATCGCGGGTACCACATGACTATGCTATGCATGAGTATGCAGTGTTTCACCTCACTGGAAACAGTATGCAACATCAGTAAAATTCATGCATTTCAATCATTTTTCAAAACATTTCCACACAATCAATATCATCATCTACACATCAATGACTAACCATTTAAGCAAACATTAACACTTCTCATTACCTCAAGTTTCCACTCTTAAATATCAGAAGTCTTTCCCCAGCTCCCAAAATTTGGAACCAGTGCTTTAAAACTGCAATTTCTGGAAAACGAATCTGTATTCGAATACAGCTTCCTTGTATTCGAATACAGAAGCCAAACAGGGCAGAATCAACACCCTGTATTCGAATACAGACTCCTTGTATTCGAATACAGAGGCTTTCACAGTGCAAAAGTCAGAATTCCACAACTTCAGTAAAGTCTCAAAAAAACATCATCACCACCACTTCAAAACTATCACAAAAATTCCATTTTTATTCACCACAAACCTTCCCCAAGGTACCCCAACACTTAAGGTTTATAAAACAATGTTTAAAACTTGAATTTCTGAAAAACACGAATCTGTATTCGAATACAGCTCCCTTGTATTCGAATACAGCTGTATTCGAATACAGAAGCTAAAATAGTGAAAAATCAGCATTCTGTATTCGAATACGAAGTTGTCGTAGTCGAATACATATGCGAAGTCAGTGGCAAAAGTTGCAAATCTGTATTCGGCTACACAGGGTCGTAGTCGAATACAGATGCTAAAACAGAAGCAAAAATTGCTAATTTGTATTCGACTACAGAGGGTCGTAGTCGAATACAGATGCTAAGTTAGAAGCAAAATTGGCAACACTGTATTCGACTACAGAGGGTCGTAGTCGAATACAAATTCGAAAATCTGAAGAAAACAGAAGCTTTGCAGGCTGTATTCGAATACACTCAAGCCGTATTCGAATACACCTTCGAATTTAGTGAAATTTCCTGGAACTTCAACACATTTTCAAAACCTTTTCCTTTGAAAAAAAAAACCAAAACCCTAGAATCATAATTACCAATCTTTATAAACCTCACAACTCAGACATTTTTCATTAAACATCAACAACAGATTTTCAAGAAGAACACTTCCACCATTTCAAATCCCTCTTCTTTTGAAACCACCATCAACACCAGGTTGTTTAACAAAACACAGCAAAAACACAGAATCACTAAAACCAGAAAGTCAATCACAAAACAGTCCCACACAAACTAACTCAAGCATTTGGATCATCTCCAATACAACACCAACCAAATCATCATTCAAAACACAACAGAATGATTTCTTACTCAACACAACAAACAATATATCATCAACACAACAACACAATCAGTTCCTTCACTGGAAACAACAAGAACATCAACACAGTTTGATTTCCAAAACAGAATACAATGTTTTTCACAAACATAAATCAATAATCATTCATCACACATGCATTTACAGCCCTAAATGCAAAACTAGAAAGTTGGAAGGTGCCCTTACCTTAGTTACGTTCCCTTAACTCGTACGCTTCTGCGACAAAATTCGATGATACTCCCGTTTCGCGTTCGCCGCTACGAAAGTTAGTTCTTTAGCTCCGTAACGATCAGAGGAATGACTTTCATACTCGAAACTTTCTGATTCGACACTCAGATTTTCAAGAAAATGGCTTTTGAGTAAACTGTTTTTCTTCACCAACACTCAGAAATATCAAAAGAAGAAGAAAATGATAAAGCAGAAACTAGTGCGTAGAGGAAAAAAGAAAGAGCTTCTCACTTAAATATCTTCATAAATGCAAACTGACACAGTCAGAGGAGAGAAGAATTTGTTTCTTTCTTAATAAATATCTACGCCACCTCACCCAACACTTGTATTAAAATATCTTTTGATCCTCCAGCACTTAACCCGTTTCATCGAAATTAGCAGAGAATATCTTAATTAACGGCCCGATAATTTAATTACTCGAAATTAAATTAATTCATCCATTATCCAATAATTTTAATTCCACCTCCAAAACAAATACATATATGTATATATATATATATATTTACACAAAACATATATATATATATATATATTGAATATTTTACAAATATTCCCAAATACACTTAAAATTAAATATGAATTTAATTTTAAAAATTAAGGGTCTTACAGGTCCCAAGACGGCGGAAACGTCGCTCGACTATGCAATGCGGTCACATCGCGGTCCATCGCGGTCACAGCTTGACTATGCAATGCATGGACATGCTATGTTTCCTCTTCACAGAAACAATATGCAAATAAAATATGAAATCCAGACACTCCATCACCACCTCAAACCATCTCAAAAACTTCATATAGTTTGTCATATGCCTTCCAAATGTTTCCCAACTCATTAAGTGCATAAACCAATGTTTAAGAATAGAATTTAAAAAAAAAATCTGTATTCGAATACAGCTTTCTTGTAGTCGGATACAGATGCTAAAACAGTGGCAAAATCGGCACTTCTGTATACGAGGTTCAAATACGAGGTTCAAAATTTGAATAAAAACTGAATTTTTACAGAAGTGTATTCGAATACGCCAGTGCCGTATCCGAATACATCTTCGAAAATAGTGGGATTTTCTAGAAAATTCACTTCAGTTTCAAAACTCTTTTCTTTGAAAACCAACAAATCCACCATTTCTTGAACCACAAAACCCAGAATGTCAACAACACAACAAAAAATGATTTCTTTCACTGCAACAAAACAACAAAAGCATCATCCACTCAACAACAAGTCACAACAACAGCAAGAACATTACCCTCAACAACAGCCATAAAACAGTACAACCATATCTCAGTACATGCATTTTGATCATCCACAAACCAAATGCAAAGGCAGTTTTTAGTATCAACACAACAACACGTTCTTAACACATATAACACATAACAATCATCCATCAAACATGCATTTAAAGTCCCTACACGCAATCTAAAAAGTTGGAAGGTGCCCCTTACCTTAGTTACGTTTTCTTGTTCGTTTACGTTACCGCGACTAAAACCGACGAAACTCCCGATCGCGTCGTCGCTACCAAAGTTGGTTCTCTAGTACCATAAAGATGAGAGTAATAACTGTCCTTCTTGACACTTTCTTATTCGAGGCTTGGATTCCAAGTAATTTGAGTTTTGAGTATCCCTTCTCACTACCAACACAAACATAACTGAACAGAGAAAGAAGAAGATGGCAGCTCGGGTAGGTGAGGGAAACTGATTTTGTGTTTCTGATTTTTTTTTCTTTGCCTCTCACATACATACGCATATATAGGCATACCCCTCACTTACTATATATATATATACATATTATAATTAAACTTTCCCCTCAAGCAACTAAATACTCCCGTCGCAACTCTGTTGGCAGATAAAATCTTTATCAACTGCATGATTTTTAACTACTCGTAATTAAATTTAATAATCATTCGTTCAATAATTTTACTCAATCTCAAAAGTATTTATATACATATAGAAATATACATATATCAAATACCTTTACAAATATTCCAAAATACATCTGATATTCAATCCATAATTTAATTTAAATTTAAGGGTCTTACACCAGTCTTCTCAAACAGCCTGATAACCCCAGACTTTTGAGGAATGAGAACAACACCTTGACTCTACAAGTCAAGTCTTCTCCTACCAACCTGACATCCCCAGATTGAAGAAGGAATCTATACCACTATCGAGTTTGATTACAAAGGTTTGGAACTCTGCAAAGTTGTTTCTGGAAAGCTGATTGCTGCAATGACTTTCCCACTCTTTTGTTGCATCTGGAAAGCTAATTGTTGCACTTAATTTCTCTCTCAAAAACACTTAGAAAATATTTCTTTTGCACTCATGTATTTCTCTCTATTGAACTCTCGGATACTTTGAATTTGAAGCTTGAGTTCTGTGTTTTTTGATGTTTAATGCTGCTGCCTAAAGCCTCCTTTTATAACTGCACTTAAGGGTTTGTCCAAGCTTGAATTCGAGATAAATCTTGCTCAGATTTCCTTTGAAAATTCTGTTGGCCAATCCTTTCACTTAATTTCAAACCGTATCTTTTTAGCTTCAGTTTGCATTTGAAAATTCTGTTGACCAATCCTGTTTCTCTTAATTTTAAACCGTATCTTTTTAGGTATAGATTGCATTCGAATTTCCTGCAAGTCTTCTGTGATTTTTGAATCAAATCCCCTTAATACTTTGATCAAATTTCTATCAAAATTCAATCAACACTTCTTTGAATTTTAATGAAGTCTTTACTGATCTGCATCATGATTTAAATTCTGGACCGTATGATCTTTTGATCTCAACCAACTCTGGACCATGTGATTTGATCTGTACCATTCTGTGATATTTTGATCTCGACCAACTCTGGACCATGTGATTTGATATGTACCATTCTGTGATCTTTTGATATGGACTATTAATCTTCTGATCTTGACCATTTATCTTCTAATCTGGACCAAGTCTGGACTAAGTCTTATGTTCTGGACCGTTCTATCTTCTGGTCTGGACCAAGTCTTCTGTTATGGACCAAGCTATCTTCTGGTCTGGACCAAGCCTGGAGGTATCTTCTGGTGACATCATACATCCTCTGATTTTTCATTCTTCTAATTCAAAATACGATTTAAATAAAATACTTTTGTTAACATCAAAACTTTAATTGAAAGAACTAACATGGTTCCAACAATGTCCCGCTTTTTGATGATGACAAAACTTTGTATTTTTTATAAAACTTTTTGTTTCTTTTGACTTTGACTCCCCCTAAGACTAAGCTTTACTTTGAAGTTTTCTCCCCCTAAGTCTAATGCCCCAGATACTTTATCAAATACATCTTCTCTCCCTTTGTCATTAGACAAAAAGGATTGAAGGAAGAAAGGAGATCCTTTGATTTTTTTTTTAATAAAAGTACACGAAAATAATAAAATACATATAACAATAAATTAAAATAAGATAAAAACTTACTAAGCTGCTAGTCATGGATGAAGGTAAGGTTTAGGTTTTTCTTGATGAAGTCAAACCTATCTTCATGTAATGGTTTGGTGAATATGTCAGCCCATTGATGGTCAGTGTCTACAAATTGAATGTTAAGTACCCCTTTTTGAACATAGTCTCTCATGAAGTGGTGTTTGATCTCTATGTGTTTGGATCTAGAATGTAGGATAGGGTTTTTGGTTAGGTTGATGGCTGAAGTGTTGTCACAGTATAAAAGGATGTTTGTTTCCATGATGTTGTAGTCTTCCACTTGATGTTTCATCCAAATGAGTTGAGAACTGCATCCGGTTGCTGAAATGTATTCAACTTCTATTGTTGACATGGCAATGGTGCTTTGTCTCTTGCTTGACCAGGATATTAAATTATCTCCCAAGAATGTGCAGTTTCCACTTGTGCTCTTTCTCTCAAGTTTGTCTCCGGCATAATCAGAGTCACAGTATCCACTCAGTTTGAATGTAGAAGTTTTCTTGTACAACAAGGTGAGGTTGGTAGTGCCTTTTAGGTATCTAAGGATTCTCTTAACGGCAGTTAAATGTGATTCCCTAGGGTCAGACTGAAATCGTGTACATGCACATACACTAAACATAATGTCAGGTCTAGAAGCAGTGAGGTAAAGGAAAGATCCTATCATACCTCTGTAGGATTTTTGATCAACTTTTTGACCTGAGTCATCCTTTTCAAGTGAGCATGTAGGCTGCATTAGGGTAGCCATAGGTTTGCATTCACTCATCTTAAACTTCTTGAGAAGCTCTTTTGTATATTTTGATTGATGAATGTATATACCTTTTTGACTTTGCTGAATTTGTATTCCTAATGAAGGTGCAAACACGAGAACGAGGGGTTGAATTGTGTTTGACTAACTTGAATACTTTTTCTGTTTTTGCAGTTTTAAAACAAAACTTGATGTATGAATATAACAGAATTAGCAGCGGATATAAAGTAAAAATAAAAGCACAGAATTTTATACTGGTTCACCGTTAACGAGGCTACGTCCAGTCCCTTCACCTTGAAGGATTTCACTAATTCAAACCTTGAATTACAACAGTTCCACTGACCCTCCAAGTCAGTCTTCTCAAACAGTCTAACAATCCTAGACTCTTGAGGAATACAGCACCTTGACTTCCTAAGTCAAGTATTCTCCTACCAATCTGACAACCCCAGATTGTAGAAGGAATTACAACGCCTTGAATCTAATTGCCAAGTAATTTGCTACCCCTTCTGACTCCCTCAGATTGTAGACTCTACTTCAACAACTTAGATCTAACACAAGGGAAAGAAAATAACACAAGTGCTTACTTCTTGAAAGCTGGACCTCACGATTAACCTCACTGAAAACTTGAGTGCTTGCTTTGGAAGTGTATGACTCTTTTGTGATTTTCGATGCTAAGTATTCTGCCTTGAGCCTCCTTTTATAGATGCAGATTAGGGTCTCTTCCAAGCTTAATTTCGAGCTGTATCTTGCTGGATTCTCTTGCAAAAATAACTTGACCAATCGGGCTTCACTTAAATAAAAAACATATCTTTTTAAGCTTCAGATTTGCTTTAAAAAATAACTGGCCAATCATGTCTTTAGTTTCTTCCCGCCAACAGCTCCTCAACTTCCATACGACTTCACTTTATTTTTGTAACAAATCCTTTTAATACTTTGATCAAATTTAATTAAATCTCCGCCGTTAATCCTCATGATTCAATCTGGACCGTTTGATCTTCTGCGCTAGTCCTCATCTGGACCATACTAAGTGATATGCTGTGATCCTCTGATTTCAGCCAACCCTGGACCACATATTCTGATCTTCTGATCTCCTGATCTTGGCTAACCTGATCTAGCAAACTGATCTGCTGTGATCCTCTGATCTCGGCCAATGCTGGACCACACATTCTGAGCTTCTGATTTCGGCCAACACTGGGCCATGGTCTGATCTTCTGATCTCGGCCAACACTGGGCCAAATACTTAAATCTGAACCATTGATTTGAATATCTTCCCTCTGATCTGGACCAATTATGGACTTGGTCTGGATTGAACTGAAATTAACTCTGAACAAATAATATTTCAGTCGGGACATTTTACCTTCTGTTTTGAATCAGGTCTGGATCAATTCTAGACATCATTTCTTCTGGTCTAGACTTAGTTTCATACCCTGAACCATGCTATCTTCTAGTCTGGGTCAAATCTGGATTGAATCTCTTGTTCTGGACCCATTAATTTATCCTCTGATTAAGTCTAGATCAAGTCTGGGCTGTTTTATCATTTCACTGCCAGACCATCTTCTGGTCAAAATAACTTCTGGTCTAAGTCTGACTAATGATTCCTTCTGGTCTAGATCAAGTCTCCCTCTAACAGGCTTCCTTCTGATCTGGTCCAGGTCTCCTTCTGACTTTGCTTCCTTCTGATCTGGGCCAGCAAAGATATCCTCTGGTAATTCCAGAATGCATCCTCTTGTACCTTCTGGATGTATTATCTGGTGTCTTCATCTTCTGCCTATGCAAACTTCATTTCTGGTGGTATTTAATGTAATAATTCAAGGTACAAAATAAGATTACATGGAGTGCTTTTGTAAACATCAAAATCCTAAGTACTTAGAACCAACTTGGTTCCAACAGTTTGTACTAGAATTCTTTTTCTGTTTTTGATGATTATTTGAAATCTAAAATATAATCAAGTAGAGTTAGCAGCGGATAAAGTAAAATAAACAACACAAGGATTTATCCTGGTTCACCATTAACTAGGCTACATCCAGTCCCTTCAACTTGAAGGATTTTGCCACTAATTCAAAACCTTTGAATTACAACAGTACTATTGACCCTCCACGTCAGTCTTCCCAAACAGTCTAACAATCCTAGACTTTTGAGGAACACAACACCTTGACTTCTCAAGTTAAGTCTTCTCCTACCAATCTAACAACCCCAGATTGTAGAAGGAATTACAACACCTTGAATCAATTGCTAAGTCACCTGCTACTTTTTCTGACTCTTCAGATTGTAGACTCTACTTCAACAATATAGATTTAACACAAGGGGAACGAAAACAAGAGTGCTTGCTTCTGGAAAGCTGATACTCACAATTAACCTCACTAAAAACTCGAGTGTTTGCTTATGGAAGTTTATGACTCTTTTACTGATTTTCGATGTTAAGTCTTCTGCCTTGAGCCTCTTTTTATAGATGAAAAGTAGGGTTTCTTCCATGATCAAATTCGAGATGTATCTGTCCAGATTCTCTTGCAAAAATAACTTGGCCAATCCTGTGTCACTTAAATAAAAATCGTATCTTTTTAGCTTCAGATTGCATTTGAAAACTTTGTTGACCAATCTTGTTTCTTTTAATTTCAAACCATATCTTTTTAAGCTTCAGATTACATTCGAATTTCTTCAAGTCTTCAGTAATTTTTCAATCAAATCCCCTTAATACTTTGATCAAATTTCTATCATAATTTAATCAAGTCTTCTTCGAATTTTAATCGATTCATCACTAATTTTCATCATGATTAAAATCTGGACCGTATGATCTTCTGATCTCGACCAACTCTGGACTTTATGATCTTATCTGCCTCAATTATGTGATCCTCTTATCTCGGCCAACACTGGACCATATGATCTGATCTTATGATCTCGGCCAATCACTGGACCATATGATCTGATCTTCTGATCTCGGCCAATCACTGGGCCATATGATTTGATCTTCTAATCTTGGCCAACACTTGGCCATGATACTTAATTATGGACCATTGATCTGAACATTTTCCCTCTAATCGGGACCAAGTCTAGACTGAGTATGGATTGAATCTGAATTAAATCTGGACTTATGATATTTTAATCTAGACATTTATCCTCTGATCTGGATCAAGTCTGGATTAAATCAAGACAACATTTCTTCTGATCTGGACCGAGTCTTATGTTCTGGACCATGCTATCTTCTGGTCTGGACCAAGTCATTTGTTCTGGACCAGTTATTTTCTGCTATGGACCAAGTCTGGATTAAGTCTGGACTGATTCTTATATTCACGACCAAGCTATCTTTTGGTGAGGATTAAGTCTGGACCAAGTCTGACTTATGATTCCTTCTGGTCTGGACCAAGTCTCCTTCTGGACTCTGCTTCCTTCTGATCTGGGCCAAGGAAGATATCCTATGATGATTTAATTTGTCCTTTGATATTTTGCCTTTGATGACATCCTATGATATCCTCTGGTGCCTTCAAGATGCATCCTCTGGTACCCTCTGGATGCATTATCTGGCCTAACCTTCTAGTGACATTTCTATCCTCTGGTTGCTTCCTCTGGATGTATCCTCTGGTGGTGTCATCCTCTGATTTGATCTTCTAAGTCAAAATACTATTTACATAAAATAATTTTTGTTAACATCAAAATTCTAAGTATAGAACCAACTTGGTTCCAACACCTAGGAAGAAATTAAGTTCTCCCATCATGCTCATTTGAAATTCCTGCTGTATCAATTTAGAAAATTCTTGGCAAAGAGTGCCATTAGTAGATCCAAAGATAATATTATCAACATAAACTTGAATAATTAGAATATCATCTTTTATTGATTTTCTAAAAAGAGTATTGTCTACTTGTCCTCTTTTAAAGTCATTTTTAAGTAAGAAGTTACTAAGTCTATCATATCATGCCCTAGGTGCTTATTTTAAACCATACAAATATTTTTTAAGTTTAAAAACATAGACTTCTTCACTTATATAACCATTTAAAAATGCGCTTTTAACATCCATTTGAAATAATGAAATGTTATTATAAGCAGCAAAAGATAGTAGGATGCGAATAGCTTCTAGCCTGGCCACTGGAGCAAAAGTCTCAGTGTAATCAATACCTTCTTGCTGACTGTAGCCTTGTGCAACAAGTCGTGCCTTGTTTCTAACAACTTCTCCTTTTTCATTCAGCTTGTTTCTGAAAACCCACTTGGTTCCAATAATGTTCTTTTCTAGTCTTGAAACTAGATCCCAAACATCATTCCTTTCAAATTCATTTAACTCCTCTTGCATGGCAAGAATCCATCCATCTTCCCTCAGTGATTCATATACAGAAGTAGGCTCAATAGATGAGAGTAAGCCAAACAAACTGGTTTCTTTAAGTGATGATCTGGTCCTTAAGGGATCACTTGCATTCCCAATGATTAGAGTTTCGGGATGTGATGACTTGTACTTCCATCCACATCTTTCTTCTGACTTATCTTCAGATTCATCCTTTGAAGATTTGTCGACTTCTTCTGTTTTGCTTTCATCCTCCATTTTTTCAAGTTCTCTTGGTTTGTCTACATCAGCTGTTCAAGTTGGTTCTTGTAATTAAAGTTTTGATGTTAACAAATGTATTTTATGAAAATAACATATTTGACTTAGAAGAAGAATGAAAAATGTCACCAGAAGAATAGATCAGAGGATGACGTTACCAGAAGCAGAAATCAGAGGAGGATGTCACCAGATGATGACGTCAATAGAAGCAGAAATCAGATGATGATGTCTCCAGAGGATATCATCAGAGGAATCTGTCAGAGAAATATGCTCAACACAGAATATAAGAAAAATGCTCAAAACAGAATCTAAGAAATATGCTCAAAACAGAATCTGAGAAAAATGCTCAAAACCGAATCCGAGAAAAATGCTTAAAACAGAATTGGAGCAAAAGACTCGAGAAACAGAATCTAGCTAAAAATATGCTCAAAACAGAATCTGAGAAAAATGCTCAAAACAGAATTGGAGCAAAAGACTCGAGAAACAGAATCTAGCTAAAAGTATGCTCAAAACAGAAGTCAAGCAAAATGCTCAAAACAAATTAATCGAAATACACTACAGAAGTAAAGCATCAGTGAGCAAAAGGCTCAAAACAGAATCTGAGCAAACTACTCCAGAATATTCTCAAAACAGATTAATCGAAAAACACTCCAGAAGTAAACCATCAGTGAAGTCTTAAAGTTCAACTATAAATAGTGACTTAATGCTGAAGATTAGAGTATCGAAAAACACAAAAACTCAAGATTCAATTCAAAGTTATCTGAGAGTTCAAAAGAGAGAAACACAAATGGGCAAGAGCAATATTTTCTAAGTGTTTTCGAGAGAGAAATACAGTGCAACAATCAGCTTTCCAGAAGCAATAAAAGAGTGCAAGAATAAGTGCAGCAAACAGCTTTTCAGAAACAACGTTGCAAAGTTTCAAACCTTTATTATATAACTCGATAGTGGTGTAGATTCCTTTTTCAATCTGGGGTTGTCAGATTGGTAGGAGAAAACTTGACTTGTAGAGTCAAGGTGTTGTTATTGTTCCTCAAAAGTCTGGGGTTGTCAAGATGTTTGAGAAGACTTGGCTGGTTTAGTCAAGGTGTTGTTGTTCCTCAAAAGTCTGGGGTTGTCAGGCTGTTTGAGAAGACTTGGCGGGTATAGTCTAGGTGTTGTTGTTCCTCAAAAGTCTGGGGTTGTCAGGATGTTTGGGAAGACTGACTTGAAGGGTCAGTGGTGTGGTAATTCAAAGGAGTTTGAATTAGTGAAAAGGCCTTCTAGAGGAAGGGACTGGACGTATCCTAGTTAACGATGAACTAATATAAATTGCTGTGTTATTATGTTATTATTATCCGCTGCTGAATCTGATTAGTTATTTATCGAATAATTCAAATCAACATTTAACAAAACAGCAAAAGTAATTAAGTTTGACAAACACAATTCAACCCCCCGTTCTCGTGTTTGCACCTTCAATTGGCATTAGAGCTTGGTCTCAAGGCTGAGTACTTTATAGTGTTTGAGGAAAGATCCAAGGGATCAACATGTCTGGATTCAATGAAGAAGGTACTGGAGGAAACATCAACAGACCACCTCTGTTTGATGGAGAACGATTTGAATACTGGAAGGACAAGCTGAGAAGTTTTTTTATTTCACAAGATCCTAAACTTTGGGACTTGGTGGAAGATGGTTATACTGCTTCAGAAGATGCTGATGGTGTTAAAATTTCTAGAAGAGATATGGACGCTGATCAGAAGAAGATGTTCAAGTTGCATCACAAATCCAGAACATTCATGATCAATGCAATCATGTTCAAGGAGTTTGACAAATGCACTAACAGAGAAACAGCGAAGAGCATCTATGATAGTTTGATTCTGACTTACGAAGGCAGTAAGCAAGTTCAAGAAGCAAAGGCTAACATTCTAGTCAAGAAGTACGAGTTATTCAAGATGGAAGAAGATGAAGACATTGAAACTATGTTTTCCAAATTCCAGACTCTAGTATAAGGATTAAGGGTACTAGAAAAGAGCTACACTACTGCTGATCATGTAAGGAAAATACTTAGAAGTTTGACAATCAAGTGGAGACCAAAGATTACTGCTATTTAGGAAGCTAAAGATCTGAATACTCTAAAGTTAGAAGAATTAATGAGCTCTCTTAGATAACATGAAATTGAGTTGGAAGAAGATGAACCCAAGTAGAAGAACAAAACTATAGCTCTGAAATCCAAGCAAAAGAAGGCAAAGCAACATCAGTATCAGAAGATAGTGATTCAGACAATCAAAGTCTGAACTCATAGGAAGAAGAGATTGCTTTCTTATCTAGAAAGTTCATAAAGATGTGGGAAAATAGAAGGATAAATTTTCCCAAAGATATTCCAAGCAGTCTAACAAAGGAAGTGATGATGCACATGACAAGAAAGGCATTATCTGTTACGGATGCAATGAATCTGGACATATCAAGTCAGAAAGTCCAAATATGGAGAAAGGGAAGTACCATAGGAAAGATTTCGAAACTAAGAAGAAAAGCATGATGGCTACATGGGATGATTCTGATGAATCTTCTGAAGATGAACAAGCAGATTTGGCTATAATGGCTCTCACCAACTCTGGATCCAACACATAATCTGATTCTGGAAGAGAATCAGAAGATGATGAAACTGAGGTATATTCTGAATTCACTCGATCTGATTTGATTACTGTTCTGAATGATTTTTTAAACAGTAATTACAAATTATCTTTAAAACTGAAAACTCTTAAGAAAGAAAATACAAATCTAACAGAAGAAGTTAATGTTTTAAAGAATCAGATTGCAGAATTTAAAACAGAAAGTGTCATTCTTGAAACTGATATTGCAGAATTGAAAACAGAGAATGTATGCTTGAAAAACAGTTTTGCTAAACTTAAAGATGAAAGTTTAAATTTGAAAAATGACCATAATTCAACATCAATTGAAAATACCACAAGTAATTCTGATATACATGAACAAGTTCTTCAAGAATTTCTTGATAGTGGTATGGAAAGAAGCAAATATGCTTCTATGACTTATGGAGTCAGTAGGAATGGAAATAGAGGTATAGGATTTGAAGAAACTATAACTGAACCTAAACCTGTGCTTAAACCTATTCCCTCTGATATTGTGTGTGCTATTTGTTACAAGAAAGGTCATTCCAAAGTGTCTTGTCCTATGCTAAATACAAGGAAAAACAAGAAACTTTCAAGACTAACAAACCTGGACCCAACCAGATTTGGGTACCAAAAGATAAAATTGTTTATGTTGCAGATGTTTTGAGCAACCAAAGTGAAACACCAGTCATGGTGCCTGGTCAATGGATGATGGCAACATATGAAGGGAAAAAGGTCTATGTTCCAACATCTACCAAACAGAAGCTAATTGACTCTGGTAGAAGAAGAACTGGTCAACACAATACCTATCAGAACCAGAACAAGAATCATAGGAGGAACAAGAAATATCAAAGAAATCACACATATCACACAAATCAGAACAGACAGAGAAATCACTCATATCAACAAACCTAGAACTACCAGAAGAATCAGAATTACCATCAGTTCCAGAACCAGAAGAATCAGAATTGTCATCAGTTCCAGAATTATCAGAGGAACCTGATATATCAGCAGAAATAGAAGAATCAGAATTAGTAGAGTTCTTCAAATACTCCAGTAAAATTCATTAAGACTACAAACTAGGAAGGGAATTCAAATCCCTTCATCCAAACCATCTAATCACAGAACATACAGATTCAGAATCTGAAAAAACAAGAGGATTTTCAGAGTAAAACTGAAACTGTTGACATAGAGGTTACATCTTGCTGTAAATACTATTATTGTTTGATATTTATGTTTAATGTGATAACAAGAAGCTTGATCTTAAAAATCAAAGCTAGATAAGTATTCTGTAGGTTTTCAAACTGTCAGAGGAACCAAGTGATTCATGTGATGTGAACACTCCAACAGAAACAGTATTTCAGTGGTTTAAAAAACAAGCAGAAACCACCAGAAGTAGAATTAATGGTTTGGCTATATTGAGTTCATTTTTAAATTATTTGATTTGTATTATGTTATATGACAAATAGCTTGACCTGAAAAGTCAAAGCAAGATGAAGCTGAGGCAGGTTAACCAGAACTAGAGGAAATTGATGCTGGTTTACCAGAACCAGAGGAAACCAAAGCTAGTTTACCAGAACTAGAGGAAACCGAAGCTGGTTTACCAAAACCAGAGGAAACCAATGCAGGTTTACTAGAACCAGAAGCTAATACAAATCTACCAGACCAGAAGCTGATGTAGACACACCAAGAGAGCTTGAAAAGATGGAAGATGAAAGAAGAACCTGACAAGTCTTCAGAGGATAAATCTGAAGATAAGTTAGAAGAAAGAATAGATCACTCCAAGACATGCCCAGAACTATGTTAAATGATTTAAATGTTGCAAAACAGTTTTGGGCTGAAGCAATCAACACTGCATGTTACATTCAAAATAGAATCTATATTAGATTTACAAGAACTAGAGAAAGTAGAAGCAGATAAACCAGCAGAACATGGAGAAGTGGAGGATACAAGCAAGTCAGAAGCATGTCACATGTTTTCAAAGGATGAATCTGATCAAATCAGAACCATTCATGAGAAATCAGAAGAGAAATCTGGATGGAAATATCAATCATCTCATCCGGAAAATCTGATCATTGGAAGTGGAAGTTATTCTTTAAAAACCAGATCATCACTAAAAGACATCAGTTTGTTTGGCTTACTCTCATCGATTGAGCCTACCTCTGTTAGTGAAGCATTGGCAGATGATGGATGGATTGTTGCAATGCAAGAAGAGTTAAATGAATTTAAGAGGAATGGTGTTTAGGATCTAGTTCCAAGACTAGAAAAGAACATTGTTGGAATCAAGTGGGTCTTTAGGAATAAGCTAAATGAAAAAGGTGAAGTTGTCAGAAACAAGGCAAGACTTGTGGCACAAAGTTAAAGTCAGCAAGGAGATACTGACTACACTGTGACTTTTGCTCCCGTGGCTAGAATTTTCTGAATTAATGCAGCACAAATTTCAAATGAGTATGATGGGAGAACTTAAGTTCTTCCGAGGAATACAAATTCAGCAAAGTCAAAAAGGTATATACATTCATCAATCAAAATATACAAAGGAGCTTCTCAAGAAGGTTAAGATGAGTGATTGCAAACCTATGGCTACTCCAATGCAACCTACCTGCTCACTTGAAAAGGATGACTTAAGACAAAAAGTTGATCAAAAATCCTATAGAGGAATGATAGGATCTCTACTCTATCTCACTACTTCGAGACCTGATATCATATTTAGTGTATGCGTATGTGCTAGATTTCAGTCTGACCCTAGGAAATCCCATTTAACTGCCGTTAAGAGAATCCTTAGATACCTAAAAGGCACTACCAACCTCATATTGTTCTACAAGAAAACTCCTACATACAAACTGAGTGGATACTGTGATTCTGACTATGCTAGAGATAAACTTGAAAGAAAAAGCACCAGTGGCTATTGTACCTTTTTAGGAGACAATTTAATTTCGTGGTCTAGTAAGAGACAACACACCATTGTCTTGTCAACAGCATAGGCTGAATACATTTCAACAGCTAGATGCAGCTCCCAACTAATTTGGATGAAACATCAGTTGGAAGACTACAAAATCATGGAAACAAATATCCCTTTATACTGTGACAACACTTTAGCCATCAACCTAACCAAAAACCCTATCCTACATTCTAGAGCCAAACACATAGAGATCAAACACCACTTCATCAGAGATTATGTTCAAAAAGGGGTTTAACATTAAATTTGTAGACACTGATCATCAATGGGCTGACATATTCACTAAACCACTACCTGAAGATAGGTTTGAATTCATCAAGAAAAACCTTAATCTTATCTTCATCCCTAACCTAATAGCTTAGTTTAATTTTTTGTATGTTATTTTATTTTTCGTGTAGTTTTATAATTAAAAAGTAATAGAGGATCTATTTTCTTCATTCAATCCTTTTTGTCTGATGACAAAGGGGGATAAGATGTAAAAAGCCACTGTCCCTCCTTTGCTCAAAGTTAGTTCTTGGAACATAGACTTTTCTCCTGTCATATGTTGCGAGCATCCATTTTCCAGGTACCATGACTAGTGTTGCAACTTGATTGTTGAGGACATCTGAAACAAAGATAATTTTGTTTTTAGGTACCCAAATTTGGTTGGGTCCTAGTTTGTTAGTCTTGAAAGGTTTCTTGTCTCTCCTTGATTTTACCATTGGATAAGACAATTAGAGGGAATATGTTCAGTTACAGTTACAGATTCATCAAATCCTATGCCTCTTTTACCATTGTTACTAACTCCATAGATCATAGAAGCATATTTGCTCTTTCTCTACCATTAACAATAAAATCTTGTAAAACTTGTTCATGCATAAAAGATTAGGTCATGCTAAGTGTTTTCAGTTTTAAAGACAATTTGTTATTGATATTTAAAATATCATTCATTGCAGTAATTAAATCAGATCGAGTGAGTTCAGAAAATACCTCTTTTTCATCTTCTGATGATTCACTTCCAGAATCAGATTCTGTATCGAATCCAGAGGCAAAGCTTGTGTGAGCCATCAGAGCCAGTTTTGTTTCTGATTCACTTCCATAATCAAATTATGGGTTGGATCCAGAGGCAGAATGAATGTCTGCCATCAGAGCCAATTTTGCTTCTTCTGATTTACTTCCAGAGTTGGATCCAGAGGCAGAATGAGTGCGAACTGTCTGAGCCAATTCTGCTTCTTCTAATTCACTTTCAGAGTCAGATTTTATGTTGGATCCAGAGGCAAAATTGATTTGAGCCATCATGGCTAATTCTGCTTCTTCATCTTCAGAATGTTCATCAGAATCATCCCATGTTGCCATTAGATTCTTCTTCTTGGGTCTGGAGTCTTTCTTCTGATTTTTCCCTTTCTCCAGATTTTTACATTCTGACTTGATGTGCCCAGGTTCATTGCATCCATAGCAGATGATACTCTTCTTATCTTGTTCATCCTTTCCTCTATTGGAATGCTTGGAATACCTCTGGGTAAACTTCTTATTTCTGTTCTGCCACATCTTCAGAACTTTCCTGGTTATGAAGGCAATGTCTTTTTCTTCTGGCTTCTGATTCTGGTCCTCAGTATCACTATCTTCTGATTCTGCTTCTGCTTCTGCTTTTAGAACTTTCTTCTATTTGGATTTTAAGGCTAGGGTTTTGTTCTTCTTCTTGGGTTCATCTTCTTCCAGCTCTATTTCATGTGACTTGAGGTAGCTGATTAATTCTTCCAGCTTCAGAGTGTTCAAGTCCTTTGCTTCTTGAATAGCAGTGACCTTTGGTCTCCACTTGGTTGGCAGACTTCTAAGAATTTTCTTCACGTGGTCAGTAGTGGTATAGCTCTTCTTGAGTACTCTTAATCCCGAAACCAGAGTCTGAAATCTGGAAAACATTGCTTCAATGTCTTCATCTTCTTCCATCTTGAACAGCTCGTACTTCTTGACTAGAATGTTGGCCTTTGCTTCTTGGACTTGCTTGCTGCCTTCGTAAGTCAGAATCAAACTGTCATAGATGCTCTTTGCTGTTTCTTTGTTAGTGCATTTGTCGAACTCCTTGAATGTGATTGCATTGATCATGAATGTTTTGGATTTGTGATGCAACTTGAACATCTTCTTCTGGTCAACATCCATATCTCTTCTTGGAATTTTAACACCACCAGCATCTTCTGGAGTAGTATAGCCCTCTTCCACCAAGTCCCAAAGTTCGGGATCTTGTGAAAAAAAGAAACTCTTCAGCCTGTCCTTCCAGTACTCAAACCGTTCCCTATCGAACAAAGGTGGTCTGTTGATGTTTCCTCCAACAGCTTCTTCATTAAATCCAGACATGTTGAACCCGTAAATCTTTCCTCAAACACTGTAAAGTGCTCAGTCTTGAGACTGAGCTCTGATGCCAATTGAAGGTGCAAACACGAGAAGGGGGGTTGAATTGTGTTTGCCAAACTTGAATTCTTTTGTTGTTTTGTTGAATGTTGATGTGAATTATTTGATGAATAAATAATCAGATTAAGCAGCGGATAATAACAACATAAGAACACAACAATTTTTTCTGGTTCACCATTAACTTGGCTACATCCAGTTCCTTCATCCTGAAGGCTTTAATCCACTAATTCAAAACCTTTGAATTACAGCACCTGACCCTCCAAGCCAGTCTTCTCAAAAAGCCTGACAACCCCAGACTTTTGAGGAACGAGAACAACACCTTGACTCTACAAGCCAAGTCTTCTCTTACCAATCTGACAACCCCAGATTGAAGAAGGAATCTACACCACTATCAAGTTTGATTACAAGGGTTTGGAACTCTGCAAAGTTGCTTCTGGAAAGCTGATTGCTGCAATGACTTTCACACTCTTTTGTTGTTTCTAGAAAGCTGATTGTTGCACTGAATTTCTCTCTCAAAAACACATAGAAAATATTTCTTTTGCACTCAAGTATTTCTCTCTATTGAACTCTCGAATACTTTGAATTTGAAGCTTGAGTTCTGTGTTTTTCGATGCTTAATGCTGCTGCCTGAAGCCTCTTTTTATAGTTGCACTTAAGGGTTTGTCCAAGCTTAAATTCGAGATAAATCTTGCTCAGATTTCCTTTGAAAATTCTGTTGGCCAATCCTGTTTCACTTAATTTCAAACCGTATTTTTTTATCTTCATATTGCATTTGAAAATTCTATTGACCAATCTTGTTTCTCTTAATTTTAATCTGTATCCTTTTAGCTTCAGATTGCATTCGAATTTCCTTCAAGTTTTCAGTGATTTTTTAATCAAATCCCCTTAATACTTTGATCAAATTTCTATCAAAATTCAATCAAGTCTTTACTGATCTGCATCATGATTTAAATTATGGACCGTATGATCTTCTGATCTCGACCAACTCTGGACCATATGATCTGATCTGTACCATTCTGTGATCTTCTGATCTCGACCAACTCTGGACCATGTGATCTGATATATACCATTCTGTGATCTTCTGATCTCGACCATTGATCTTTTGATCTGGACCATTTATCTTATGATCTGGACCAAGTCTGGACTAAGTCTTATGTTCTGAACCATTCTATCTTCTGGTCTGGACCAAGTCTTCTGTTCTGGACTAAGTTATCTTCTGGTCGGGACCAAGTCTGGAGGTATCTTTTGCTGACGTCATCCTCTGATGACATCCTCTGGTGTATCCTCTGGTGACGTCATACATCCTCTGGTTTTTTATTTTTCTAAATCAAAATACGATTTACATAAAATATTTTTGTTAACGTCAAAATTTTAATTGAAAAAATCAACTTGGTTCCAACATAATTTACTCCAAATTTTAGTGAATGACTTTAACTTTTATAATTCATTTGTTAGAACTTGAAAGTAGAGGGAAGCATTGATGTGATAAAAATTGATTTGGATTACAATAAATGAATTAAAACAATGTTTTAAAATTATTTGCATTCTATTAAAAAATTTATCAAAAATATTCAATGAACTCCTTTATAACAAATTCATTCAGCATATTACTTTTCAAAATTAAATATTTCTTATTATTCTAAAATAATTGTATTTATACAGTAAAAAACAACAATCGGATATGTACCAAAAAAAAAAAAAACAATTGGATGAATTTACTTCTGAATAGATAGAAGTGAATAAATAATTGTTTTTTGTCCAAAAAAATAAACAAATTATTTTTTCAATCCTACGTGAAGCTGAAGTTGTCTTTTTCTGTTAACAAAAATGGAATCAAAGATAGATCGCATACTTTGTTTATCTTATGTAATAAACAAAGAAAAACGTAAGACGCCTACCACAAAATTCAACACTTTCTATCCCCTTTTTATCATTCAATCTCAACTCCACCTTCCATTTTCACTCACTTCACAATTCACAGTTTCACACACACATCACTCTTCCTTTTTTGATTCACAATTCAAACCTCAAAACCCATGTCTGAACAAGGTATATTATTCCCTATTTTGAATCTTATGTTCATTCTTACCCTTCTGGGTTGCTTCAACTCAAATTAAAAAATTGATTTTTATTATTTTTACGCTCTTTTCTCATGTGGGGTCTTTTCCTTTTTGCAGAAGGTGGTGATGGGTCACCGAAATCTCAATCGTTGACTTCCTATGAAGAAGCATTGGAGGCTTTGTCCTCTTTGATCATTAAACGCACTCGTGCTGATGGTAGCAATATGGGTGATCAATTTGATGTTCTATTTGAGTATCTAAAGGTAAAGTTTTGAATATGTTTGTGAATTGGCCAATTGGGTTTTGAGCATGGTTTTAAATTGCAACTCGGTTGCAGTAATGCTTCTGTGACTATTATATTGTGACCACAATGGGACTTGCAGACTGCAATTTAGCATCATGCTTTGGAGTATTTAGACACTTTGTTAGAGTGGTTGTTGTTTGTGAATTAGCCAATTGGGTTTTGAGCATGGTTTAAAATTGAGAGGTGTTAGTTGCAGTTATGCTGCAAACATTTATATTACGACAAAATGTGCATAAATGCAGTCGATACAGCTGCAATTAATATTGCCATGCCATTGTAGAGACCTCTATAACTATTAATATTTCGACCACTTTAGTAGTTGCAGACGACAATTTAGAACCATGCTTTTGAGTATTTGGTCACTTTGTTAGGATGATTGTTGTTAATAATGAAGTATAATTTTCATAGATGCTAGATTTGGAGGAGGAGATTTCAAATATGAAGATTATCCATGTGGCAGGTACCAAAGGGAAGGTAATTTATTTTTACTTTGGTGGTTGATGTTTACATGGAACTGAAGCCATTATGAGAAGTTCAATTTGGTTTTTGCAATTATTGATGTGTAGTGTGGCTGGTAGTTTATGGCTTCTTGAAATTAGTAACTATATGCAAATTGTAATGATGGAGATTGTTATTTTGAACTGTGGTTCAATAGGGATCTACATGCACCTTCACAGAATCTATATTACGTAATTGCGGTTTTCGTACCGGACTCTTTACATCTCCTCACCTCATTGATATCCGAGAAAGATTTCGTTTAGATGGGTGAGTGCTTCTGATTCATTTGTTGATTTTATTTCCTTTTGCTATACTTTTGTTATTTTGCTCTTATTGAATTCACTTTCTATTATGTGTCTGATATATGCTTTGTTGAAGATGCATGCTAATTAGGCTTATGAATTCTGATAGTTTTGTGAATGATGGACTTGTTTTGCATTGAAATTATTCATATCTACTGGTACTTTTGTAATTTTTCCTAATTTTGTGGACCAAGGAAAACCTACATTTTATTGTTCCTTTATTGCAGCATTACTACTTACTTCAGTTCTTTGATTATGTAGCATTATTCTTGTTGATTCTGCAGTACAGAAATCTGTGAAGAGAAATTTTTAGCATACTTCTGGTGGTGTTATGATAGACTAAAGGTATGTTTCCATGCATATGACAGAAATGAGTCTAAAGTTATTTAATTGATAGAAGGAATGAAAGGTTGCCTTTTGAACTATGATGGTTGTTATTAAGGCTCTGTTTCAAATGTCATCTGGAAAATAAAAAACAAAAACAAAAAGAGAAAAAGATAAGAAGTAAAGTTGAAAACACAGATTTAGTTGTCAATACGGTGAGTCCGGAAGGATCATATTATGTTCTGTGAACCTGTGTTGTCTGTGTTGTCAATCGTAGATATGAAAAATAACAGTTTATTCAAATTCCTTTACACAACAGTGCTATAGCGTCGCTATAGCCGCTATTTGACAATATTTTATATTAAATAATGTATTGCAGAACATTAGAGATTTGTTCAAATTTCGCTATGCTATAGCCGCTATTTGATGACATTGTTGTGAACAAAAACCAATGCATTGTTATGCCATGATAATCACAATTCTTGTGTAGTATAACAGTAAATATTCTCGGCCTATGCGAGCGTGACCATCACAGTGATCACTTAGAAGTGAACTTGTTGCGATTTTTTTGTAACTTGATATTGTGCTTTCTCATGGTATTAAGTAACTGGTTTTTTGTTTCAACGGTGCATAGGAAAAAACTGATGATAATGTTCCAATGCCTACCTATTTCCGTTTCCTCGCTTTACTCGCCTTCAAGATATTTGCAGCAGAACAGGTTTGATCCCCATTTTTAAATTTCTATCGAATTATTGTTTGGTAGATATATTAATTCTTTGGGTATGTTGTTATCAACGAAAAATACTTTACTTTTATTTTTTTTATGCAGGTAGATGTTGCTATCATGGAGGTTGGATTAGGTGGAAAATATGATGCAACTAATGTGGTATGTATAGTTTTTATTTTAGCAGATATTTATTGGTCTGACATTACAAGACTACATGAATAAATTTTGAAACTTAATATCTTGGAACATGCTCATGTACATTTGTTTGTATTTCAGGTTCAGGGACCTATTGTGTGTGGAATAACTTCCCTAGGGTATGATCACATGGAGATTCTTGGTTAGTTTTCTACTTTTGAATTCTAGGTAATTGCTAATTTAATGCAAGCTTATAGCTAAAAATTGACTAATGCTGATTGTTAGGAACAAAATGTAAACAAAATGCAAGAAATGTATTGCTTTTAATTATAATTACCTTTTTATCCCTCAATCATTTCTATATTACCACTTTACTCATGTATGGTCAGTTTTAAACGCCTTTGTCAAATTTCGTGTTGCCACTGTTCATAATGTATAGCAGAGCTCTTAAGATTATTGTTCAAGTTGAGTTTACTTTTTCTGAATTTTTTTATTAACAGGAAATACTCTTGGGGAAATCGCTGGCGAGAAAGCTGGTATCTTTAAGGTAATTTTTCGATGTCCAATATTTTGTCTTATTTTCAACAAGAAAAGTTCTTTTGTGTTGACTATCGACAATGTGCACTTTCTTCTGGATAAATTCCATGTATTGATTTGCTCATTTGTTTCTAGGATCGGATACCGGCTTTTACAGTGACACAACCTGAAGAAGCCATGCATGTACTTGAAGAGAAGGCTTCTAAATTGAATGTATGTTCTTCCATGATGATGTTTTGCTTCTTTTGAAATAAATCTGAATGACTCATCACTTGTCATAATCCTACAATATTTACGATTATTAATTCAAATTTTATTATCCATGCATTCAAACAGCTAAGCTAAGCAAATCATGCTAATTCCAGGTACCTCTTCAAGTGGCACGCCCGTTAGACGCCAAATTGCTAAATGGTTTAACACTTGGTCTTGAAGGCGAGCATCAATATTTAAATGCCGGTCTTGCGGTTGCGCTGTGCTCGACATGGTTGAAAAGGACCGGACATGTTGGAGACACACACTTTGATCAAACCGTAAGTTCAAAATGTAATTCTTTTTACGTCTTTTTTTTTATGCCCTACTGATGAAGTAGTTAATCTACTTGCATGAAGGACGCTTTGCCGGAACAGTTCGTAAAAGGATTAACAAATGCAAGTTTGCAAGGAAGGGCTCAGATTGTTACCGACAGGCACTTCAAGAGTGAACAATTAAATGAACTCGTTTTCTTTTTAGATGGCGCTCATAGTCCTGAAAGCATGGAAGTTTGTGCAAGGTGGTTTTCTCTTGCTATCAAAGAAAACAACTCAGACCAAACATTGTTTCGTCAGCAACCGAATAATCCTAAATCCTTGCATGAAGTAGTGAAGATGCAACATGTGGAAAGAGGAGTCCAGAGAAAATCCGCTCCGGTACAGTATAAGCTGAGAAATTACCAATCAAACTATGCAGCAGATTCATTTAATCAGAGTTGATGATCCATTTCTTAATCGAACTTTGAGTTAAAGTCATTGAATGACCTGCAGATATTGCTGTTCAACTGTTTGACTGTCCGAGATCCTCAGTTGCTTCTTCCTCGCCTGATGGAAACATGTGCTGATCATGGTTAGTAGTCTCTCGAAGGATTTTGCTAGCACGCAATTATCAAAATTGCTTTGGTCCCATGATGATTAAAAACTTCCTATGATTAATAGTTTTTGGCAAATAAGTGGCTTTCTTCTTATAAAGAAACAATTAAATTGAAATTTTAGGAGTCTATTTCAAGAAGGCGCTGTTTGTACCAAGTTTATCAGTGTATAACAAAGTCGGATCCCAAGCATCAACACTGTCCGATTCTCAAGTTGATCTGTCATGGCAGTTCAATCTTCAAAGAGTGTGGGAAAATCTCATGCAAAGCAACAAAGGTATTGATTCCTAACATACAAATTGTGTTTTAAGAACTCATACTTCTAATTTGATTATTTGTGATTATTTTGTGGCTATGAAATGAATTTAGAACCATAATTATAATTGTTTTATGACCTTACTCCGTGATCCCGTTGGCTTATAGCAGGTAAAATTACCGACATCGTTTCTGAAGAACTAAAAGATGATGTGGAAATGGGTGTCAGTAATTGCGAACATAGCGCAGTGTTCTCCTCGTTGCCAATGGTAATCAAATGGCTTAGGGACAGAGCGCAACAAAATCAGTCGGTTCGTGTTCAGGTAACATAAATTACACCAAAGAGTTGCAAATTACTGATTTCACATCTCAATTTAATAATGAGTTTAATTTTCATGCATTGACAGTGTAAAATGTTTTACACAGTCGGCAAATCATAACCAATCATGTAGGTGACATTATAATTAATTATGGCAAAAGTTAAATATTATTAACGATCTAACGGTTGCGATTGATTGATAGTGTTAGTATAATGTGCACTTAATGCACACATTGTTGCATGTTTTCTGACCATCTAGCTCACATTAAGAGAATATGGATAGTTTAAATGAGGAATAAATAAACCATGTGAATGTAATACATACACACTCTTTTCAACACTAACTTTCACTGAAAATCATCTATGGTGTGACCCATTTAGAAAGGAGTATGATCTGCATGAATTTCAACAAATAACAGAAAAAGTGTGGTAAAAAATGTTAAAAAGTGTGTTAATAGTGCTACTCAGAGTATTCTCTAGAAAATATATATACATCTCGACTTATCAACTGCGTCTGAGTATAGAGATCTAATATGCAAAATTTGTTTGACTGATACATCAGGTCCTTGTAACTGGTTCGTTACATCTTGTCGGTGACGTTTTGAAATTAGTTAAGAAGTGATTCAATGGAAAAAAATTGAAGTTTCTTTCAAGATGGGCTTGCATTATAATTTCCAAACACACCAAGAAGTGCTGAGAAGTCCTAACACATGGGCATCAACCCTACAGCTCTAGACTTCATTGGTTAATCCTTAGGATGGTTATTTTCTATAGAAAATTTTGAGGAATTTCAATTTTCGCTGTATGGTGGTGGTAACTATTGATTTTCAGATTCAAGATGGTTTCATTATTTGTTTTTTTTTAAATCTTTTTTCTATTGAAAAATTGAAAAAAAGTATTAATTTCACTATATTCAAGGTTTTGCTATTTGTCTTTGCTTATTTAGAAGTAGCTTATAATATATTTCAAAATTTCGATATCAATATGATTGATTCCTATAGAGTTGCCCCTTAAATGACATACAATTGCTCTGTTAAAATGTAAGATTGTTTGGTTTTAAGGGATGCAAATGAAATTTTATTAAAAGTAAGCTACATGTAATGTAATTTATATTTAAATATGTCATGGTAATGAACAATAAATTTGAAATTAAAATTTTTTATTTATTTATTTATGAAACCTCTAAATTTCTGTTTCATGTTTAGATTTCATATTAGGATATTTCTCTATTCCGGAACTTTTAAATATGTTAAAAAAATAATCAAAATCAATTTATTTTTTAAAAATTACTTTTATTTCCCACAAAATAAATCCAAATACTCACTTTAATAAGCTAATTTCAATGATTATATGAAGATGAATAACATTGGAGCTAAAATCCTTTACAGCATAATAGCCTCATAGAGTCTATCTATAAACACTTCAAAAATCTTGATATTAGACAAACATTAACCGAAAGCCTAAGAAAATTTAATTTATCCTAAAGCATTACTTACTGTACGATTGTTATACTTTTTATTTAAAAAAATTAATTACTTAAAAAAGTTTTTATCTATTTATTATAATTTTTTTATAACATGAAAATAAAAAAATAATATAAAAACACCTTTTTTTTTAAATATCTAAATTATTTTTTTAGAATTTGTAACAAGTGAGTCTTTAATTATTTGTGTATAGAATTTTTTATTTTATTTTTAGATGAATTGATAAATACAACCATAAACTCGCACACAAATTATTCTGTGATGTCAATATTGTTAGATCGATTGGCATGGCAATGACATCAACAATTGTTGATTTAGTCTTCTATTTGGTTAATAAGTGTCCTAATTAATAGGAAAGTGTAGTTAGCATTTGATTCTGTTGTTAGAAGACCAAGTATTAAGTCGCGTTTTTCTGCTTCTGATACTTCGGGTTTCCTTCTATTTTTTTCGTTCCTTCTGTTTTACTGTACTGTTCCTTCTGGTACTTCTGTTTTGTATTTTGGCTAATTAATAAACAAGTTTTTTCATTCAAGCATTGAGATTATTATACCAATTACTTTAACAATTGGTATCAGAGCTTCGAAAGAGGTCTGATAAGTGTGAGAGTGTGTGGACTGTGAAGTCTAGCGCAAACACGAGAGTTTGAGTGTGTGTGAGTAAACACAAAGAGATTAAGATGTCAATCTCAGAAAGGTTTGTGCAGCCGTCCATTCCCAAATTTGATGGCCATTATGATTACTGGTCAATGACAATGGAGAATTTCCTTAGGAGCAAGGAGATGTGGAACCTGGTGGACGAGGGAATTCCAGCACCAGCAGTTGGAAACACACCAGCAAGTGAGGCACAGAGAAAGAGTGTGGAGGAGGCCAAACTCAAGGATTTAAAGGTGAAAAATTTCTTGTTTCAGGCTATTGACAGAGAAATATTAGAGATAATTCTTGACAAGGGAACATCGAAGGCGATTTGGGACTCAATGAAACAGAAGTATCAAGGGTCCACGAAAGTGCGAAGAGCACAACTTCAAGCCTTGAGGAAGGAATTTGAGTTACTGGCCATGAAATAAAGAGAGAAAATAGATAACTTCTTGGGGTGGACTCTAACCGTGGTCAACAAAATGAAGACAAATGGTGAGGTGATGGAACAAAGCACAGTGGTTAGTAAGATCATTGACCTCCAAATTCAACTATGTTGTTCGCTCAATAGAGGAGTCGAATGATCTAAGTACCTTGAGCATCGATGAATTACATGGGAGTCTGCTTGTTCATGAACAAAGGATGCAGGGACACCAGGAAGAATAACAAGTGTTAAAAGTGACATATGATGATAGATCAGGCAGAGGAAGAGGTAGAGGCATGAATAGAGGAGGACGAGGCAGACAAATTTTCAACAAAGCTACAGTTGAATGTTTTAATTGTCATAAATTGGGACACTTCCAAAATGAGTGTCCTGAATGGGACAAAAGAGCCAATTATGCAGAATTGGATGAGGAGGAAGAGCTTCTGCTGATGTCCTATGTTGAGATCAATAATTCAAAGAGAGAGGTAGTATGGTTTCTTGACTATGGTTGTTCTAACCATATGACAGGAAACATGCAATGGTTTGTGGAGCTGGATGAGCAATTCAGTCATTCAGTGAAACTTGGAAACAATCTCATAATGCCAATAAAAGGGAAGGGCAACATCAGAATTGAAGTAGAAGGTGCAACTCAGGTGATTTCAGAAGTTTATTATGTTCTTGAGTTGAAAAATAACCTATTGAGTATGGGTCAGTTACAAGAGAAAGGGTTGGCTATCCTGATACAAAATGGAGAATGCAGAATCTATCATCCTAGAAGGGGACTAATCATGCACACACTTATGACATATAATAGGATGTTTGTAGTTCTGGCTAATGTTCTGGTGCATACATCATCTACATGTCTAAGTGTGAGAAGTGATGATACTGGTAATTTATGGCATAAGAGATATGGTCATTTGAGTATTACAAGTCTGAATTTATTGGCAGAAGGAACTTGTCAGAGGACTTCCCAAGTTTCAGATGCCAACCAATGTGTGTACAAGCTGCATGAAAGGGAAACAACATCGGAAGATCATTCCAAAGAAAAGCAAGTGGAGAGCAACACAGAAGCTACAACTTGTACACTCAGACATTTGCGGACCTATCACTCCAAAGTCATATGGTAACAAAAGGTATTTATTAACTTTTGTTGATGACTTGAGCCGCAAGCTTTGGGTCTATTTTCTGAATGAAAAGAGTGAAGCCTTCACAACATTTAAAAGCTTTAAAAATGTTGTGGAGAAGGAGTCTGATCTATCTATTTGTGGATTAAGGACAGACAGATGAGGGGAGTTCACCTCCAAGGAATTCATAGAATTTTGTAGACTTGAAGGTATTAAGAGACAGCTGACTACAACCTACACTCCTCAACAAAACGGGGTTGCAGAACGCAAAAATCGTACTATACTTAACATGGTGCGATGTTTGCTAGAAGAAAAGAAGATGCCTACTCCATTCTGGCCAGAAGCTGTGAAGACAACATGCCACATTCTCAACCGAAGTCCAACTTCTGCTGTAAAGAATAAGACACCAGAAGAATGCTGGAGTGGAATTAAGCCTAATGTTGATCATTTTCGAGTGTTTAGATGTGTAGGAAATGTACATGTACCAAATGCAAAGAGGTTGAAGTTGGATGCTAGAAGTCAAGAGTGTGTGCTGATAGGGTATAGTGAAGAGTCTAAGGGATACAAAATGGTCAATCCGACTACAAAGAAGGTGATAATTAGCAGAGATGTTGTGTTTGAAGAAGGGAAAAGTTGGGATTGGAGAAAGATAGAAGAAGAAGCTAAGAATGACATTCTTGACTGGGGAGAAGTTGATGAAGATACATATGCTTCTAGTGATGAAGAAAGTGAAGGAGAAGGAGAATCTGGTCACAGTAGTATCTCCAGTGATACTACATCTGGTCACAGTAGTATCTCCAGTGATACTACAATATCTACACTCCCTGAAAGAAGAGTCACTCGAGCTCCAACCTATCTTCAAGATTATACAAGTGGAGAAGGACTTTCAGAAGAAGAAGAAGAGGTACAAAATTTAGTTTTGTTTATATCTTCTGATGATCCTATTTACTATGAAGAAGCAGTAAAAATGAAAAGATGGAGGGATGCAATGGATATGGAGTTTAATGCTATTGTAAAGAATGAAACCTGGGAGCTTGTTGATGCACCAAAGGAGGTCAAAGTAATTGGTGTAAAGTGGATCTATAAAACCAAATTAAATGAGAAGGGTGAAATAGATAAGTGTAAAGCTCGTCTTGTAGCTAAGGGATATGCGCAAGAGAAAGAAGTAGACTATAATGAAGTTTTTGCTCCAATTGCTAGATGGGATACAATCCGTATAGTGATAGCTTTGGCAACAAGAAATGGATGGACAATCTTTCAACTTGATGTCAAAAGTATCTTTCTTCATGGTGAGCTGAATGAAGATGTTTACATTGCTCAACCTCCAGGCTATGTGGTCAGTGGGGCAGAGAAGAAAGTCTACAAATTAAAGAAAGCACTCTATGGTCAAAAGCAGGCACCAAGAGCGTGGTTTAGCAGAATTGAAGGCTACTTTATTAAGGAAGGGTTTGAGAAAAGCAGCTATGAGCACACCTTGTTCATCAAAAGAGAAGAGAAGAACAAGATCCTAATTGTAAGTCTGTATGTTGATGATCTCATTTTTACTAGCAATGATACAATTATGGTGAATGAGTTCAAAGAGTCTATGAAAAAGGAGTTTGAGATGACTGATCTTGGTAAGATGAAGTATTTTTTGGGAGTTGAAATACGACAGAGCTTCAATGGCATTCACATTGGTCAGAAGAAGTATGCTGAAGAAGTTCTAAAAAAATTTGGGTTGGAAAGTTGCAATGGAGTTAAGAATCCCATGGTTCCAGGAAGTAATAGACTAACAAAACAAGAAGATGGTAAGAAGGTAGATGCAACCTTATTCAAGCAAATGGTGGGAAGTCTGATGTACATGACAGTCACAAGACCTGACTTAGCTTACAGTGTTTGTCTAATAAGTTGTTTTATGGCCAATCCTATGGAGTCTCACATGATGGCAGCCAAGAGAATTCTCAGATACATTAGAGCTACTACTGAGCTTGGTGTATTCTACAAAAAGGGATGTAAAGATGAGATGCTAGCCTATACAGACAGTGACTATGTTGGGGATTTGGATGACCGAAAAAGCACATCTGGTTATGTTTTCATGCTAAGTGAAGGAGTAGTAGCTTGGTCATCAAAGAAGCAGCCAGTAGTGACACTTTCAACCACAGAAGCAGAATATGTGGCAGCTGCTTCTTGTGCATGTCAGTGCATTTGGTTACAACAAATACTTAAACAGATTGGAGGCACTCAAAGTAAAAGTGTCAAGGTACTGTGTGATAACTCTTCTACAATAAAACTTGCAAAGAATCCAGTCTTCCATGGTAGGAGTAAGCATATTGACGTAAGGTTTCATTTTCTAAGGAATCTCACAAAGGATGAAGTGATTGATATGGAACACTGTGATACAACTGAGCAGTTGGCTGACATTATGACTAAACCCATGAGGCTGGAGGTGTTTGAAAAACTCAGAGAAGCACTTGGAGTGAAGTCAGCTGGAGAAGTAAACTGAAATGCTTCTGGCATGTTCAGTTTAGGGGAGCAATTGTTACATCGATTGGCATGGCAATGACATCAGCAATTGTTGATTTAGTCTTCTATTTGGTTAATAAGTGTCCTAATTAATAGGATAGTGTAGTTAGCATTTGATTCTTTTGTTAGAAGACCAAGTATTAAGCCGCGTTTTTCTGCTTCTGGTACTTCGGGTTTCCTTTTGTTTTTTTCGTTCCTTCTGTTTACTGTACCGTTCCTTCTGGTACTTCTGTTTTGTATTTTGGCTATTTAATGGCTTCAGTTTCTAATTAATAAACAAGTTTTTCATTCAAGCATTGAGATTATTATACCAATTACTTTAACAAATATCACTGTATCAGTAAAAACTTAAGGATATTGTTTGTGTATTTATAAACACCAATGACAAAAATAATACTGACAAAATTAGGACAAATTTTATAAGGCGGTCAAATATAAATAAAATAACTATCATATTAAACTTAACTAATAAACAAAAACATTGACAATTATATTAAAATTTACAAAAAAAACTCCTTAACCATTAAGCAAATAAAAAAATTAATACTTATAAAATGTAAAGGTATAATTGTTCATGCGGCCCCTTAACTTAATTTCAGATAACACTTCAGTCTTCTAATTTCTTTTTCTCGATTTAGTCTTTTATTTAATTTTAAGTAATAATTTGATCATTTATATTTTAAAATGTCAACAATGTTATCTTTTCTTAACAGAAACTTAGAAAAATCGTCAAAATCTTCAAACAAAACCCATAAAATTCAATACCAATTTCAAGAAAATTCATATATTCATCAAATGTATAACTCAAACAAACTCATATTTTCATCTCCAACAACATCAAATTCATCAAATAAAGAATGAAAATATGAATTTATTTGAAAATTTGAGTTATAAATTTAATAAAATTTGTATTATATTGAAGATGATAATTAATTTTATGGATTTTGTTTGAAATTATTGAAATTTTATTAAAAAAAAATAATGTTGATATTTTAAGACATCAAAGATCAAATTATTATTTAAAATTAAATAAAAAACTAAATCAAAAAGAAAAAAAATACATAAAAAAATAAAGTGTTACTTAAAATTAAGTTAAGAATATGCAAGAGCAATTATACCAATTGTAAATTATAGTAATGATAAAGAAAACAAACTATTTTTTTCAAAATTATTAAGTCCACTATGTTTTTAGAAGTCAAATTTTCATGTGCTAAGTATACATGATCAGAGATTCTCTTTCATATCTAACGGTATGGCGTCTAAGCCACAACTGATACATGATAGTGTTAAATGCATCAAACGGTATAGGAATGCGATTCCATTGTAAGTGCTTACTCGCGGCCACACCCAATCTTTTCATAAACTCATGCTGTTCCCTCCACGTGTCGGTATCAATCTTCACATCACTTTTCACAAACACAGCCATCTTCCTCCACCTCAGCACATCCACAAACGGCATGTCGTTCAACGGTCCCTCCGTAACCACCACAGGAACACACCCTAAGCGCAGCGCTTCACCCAAAGATAAAATGTCGTCGTTTCCACAGTCAACAACGCAGAACTCTCCTCCACCCAATTTAACCGGCGCGTGAGAATTACGCAGTGGCGGTAGCGTGAGATCCTTGTGAGGGACGAACCTATCTCGGCGCGTGGGGAAGCACGAGATCTGAACAGCATTTTTCTTCAACTCAACAAGGTTCCGATCGTTTTTCATGAGGATTCCGGTGCACGAGAGGTAGAAATGATCGGCGCCGAGAGTACGATTCCAGTAAGGAAAAACATTGCGGATGCATAAGATAACACGCGCGAGGGAGCGCGTGGAGATATCAGAAGCGAAAGGGAGGAAGAAGAGGTTTGCTTCTTCAGGGTGTTGGGTGATGTAAGAACTGTTTTGAAGTGAAGAGTAAAAGAGAGATTCAACTTGTGTTTGTGTTCCAAATTTGAATTGGGTTATGTTTGGTTCATACATAAACACTTTGAAATTTTGAACCATTTTTTGATAATTTTGGAGGAAGAGTGTTGTTTGTGTTAGGTAAGGATTTGGAGAGGAATTGTTATGTGGTAGTGATATTATAACTGAAGAGGAACATAATAATAGTAGTAAGATGTAGAGGTTTGTTCTGAAATACAACATTTTTACACGGTCATGATGATTAATCTAATTTTATAAATTTCGGAGGTTGAAGACGATAAGATAGGTAAGTCAAACCTCAACATTTCTGAATTAGTATTAACTTGTTGCGTTTGCCAATGAACACGACACAATCACTTTTATTTTATTACGACCAGTTGACTTGGGATGGGTTCAGATGTTATAAATATAATTAAATTTAAATATTTAACTATCTTGAAATAATAAGAGTGTATCGCAATATATTATTTAATAATTAAAATATATCAACTTTTATAATAAAATATTTAAATCAATTAAATTAGTTATAAATTTTTAAATAAAATTTAACAAAATTTTAATTATATATTTATAGTAATAAATTAATAATATCTGAGATTAAATTTGTTAGTTTAAGATGTTAAATTTACTACTCGAATTAAATATAGTTGAATTTAAATTGATTAATTTGTATTAAATTCAAATTTAAATGAGTTGAATTATAATACGAGTTGAGTTAGTTTAACTGATTGTGATCGCAGATTTATCTGCAATCATGAAAACCACCTTGTATATATTTGGTTGGCATGAACTTTTGGTGTAGAGACTCGGATTAACTTCAGTAATTTTATATACAATTTTTAATTTTTACCGATTGTTTTAGATCAGACGGTTATTATTATACATTCAGTAAATCAATTTAATGTAACACAATTAGAGTAGAAAATGTGAATCCTGATGCTACATGCTTGTTGGATCCAATGCTTAGAGTTTGGTCTATGGTGTGTCAGCTAATAGTCAAGGGTGGAGTGAAGCTGTGTGACAGTTGTTAGGTCCCCTCAAATTTTATAAGTGATTTTAAGCTATATATAGTTAATTATTATAAGGTCATATAATTAATTATTAAATTATTATTATATTAAAATATAATTAAATATGTTAATATTTTAATATTTGAATAAATTTTTCATTGAGTAGTTTAGTTTTTAAGTGTGTTTTTTATTAGACAATTAATTTATAAAATTATTAATAAAAGAAGAGTTTGATGTTATATTAAATTTTGATAAATTCAATACTATAGGGATACACTTCACACATTAATGAAACTAAAATAAATATTTACTTTTATATAGATAAATATTAGAGTTTTGGTCAAAATCTATGAATATTAAATTTTGGTTCCGCTATTGGTAATATTTTAGCATTATAACTTCAAGAGAATTCATCTCATATAAGAGTCCTTTTTTTTTCTTAACCTTGTGGTTTTCAAGATAAATAGACTTTAAAAGTTTGACCGAGAAATGAGTAAAGTCAAACAAAAATTATTTTAGTCCCATCAATTGAATTTAATACTTTTAATTGATTTATCATTAAGTGAAGCTCATTAATTATTTGGTTGAATGAATTTTATTCTTTCCTAAGTTTATTATTCTCTTCGTCCCTAAATATAAGTGTCTATTGCATATTTTACACTTATATAAGGAATAATTGATGGTGTAATAATGTGTCTATTTTGTATAGAAAAATGACTAAATTGTACTTTGTATATAAATGTATTAAATATTGATTTTATTTATTTATATATTTTAAGACAAATTAGTACTATTAATTAGAGTTATATTTGAAAAAAAATAAGCAAAATCCAATCTTAGAGGGAACCTATGGAAAACCAACAGAATTTGAGTTTAACAGACAAGATTATATTTCTACAGTATAATAAACTTGAGTTTAAATTCTCGCAAGAAAAAGTACTCATATTTCGTTTCTTAATATGATTACTTCATTAGAGGGAAGTTATGAAAAACGAAAAAAAAAAATAATTATAGAAAGCTAACACAACACCTCCATGTTAAGGTAATTTGTTTTTGGAAGAAAAAATGCCTAAAGCCCTAAACTCAAAAGAAGAAAAACTAAACTGAAATTATGTGAGGAATAAAAACCTTTCTAACATCATCAACCAATAAATGAGAAAGCATCTCCGGACAACGAGCGTAAAAGGTCTATTCATCAACACACTCACACCTAATATTGGTAAAGAAATCTACACAAACATTCACTTCACTATATGAATGACAAATCTTTACTTCCTAAAACATCTCAAGAAATCTCCAAGTACACTGAAAGATATGCCAACCCAATTAGTAAGACTTTTATAGCAACCCCTTCTGAAAGCCACACACAACTAGAAAGCCCTTGTTTGTTACTAGCTTTAAACCCTTTAACATGCAATAATAAAAGCACTACAATACTCCAAACCTTTGGAAAAACCACAAATCCAATTATCATTATAATCCCAAGCCATAAACCACCTTTGCTAACTCCATCAATGTTAGTATCACCCAACCACTTTTAGGAGGGATCCACTTAATAAGAGCTATGGTTTTCATAACACTATGTAAACCACACACCTCTTCAATCTCCATAGTATAATTCTTCGCAACAATATTAATATGATACTATAAACCAACCATAAAAAGTTTTTCATACATGGTCATAGACAAACAAGTCAATATCTTTAGAATAAGACTCTGCCCTTGGCGAATTTGGAAGAAAGAGATAAATTAGCAACATGTGTGAAAAGGGTAGAGGGCATATGCTTTGTAGAAGCTTCTTCTAGTTGATAGATTAGGGGATTGTTTCTAGTCCTTATGAAGATAGTATCAAGATATTGTGCCGATGTAAGTCAAATATAATAACACACCTAATTCTAAAGGTATACGTATTTCATATTATATATCATTATATAACACATATTCAAAACCGCATTCTAGTAGTAAATAGTATTTTTGTTGAAACCCATTTTGTTGAAATTCATTTTGTTTGAATAGATTCCGGTGGTAAATTTATGTTCCAATTATAAATGTTTATGCACCGTGTGTCATGAACGTGGTAATAAACTATAAAATGAATACATATTAAATGAAGTCATCAATGTGGTAATAAATTATAAAATGAAGACATATTAAACGTTTTTGATTTACGTGGTTCAATTTATCCCTCTTTGTCACAACTTGAATGAAAATACATGACGGAAGAATACAATAGTAGCTGATAAATAAAACATTATATATGATAACAATAGTAGGAGGTTTTATTTTTCTAATATACTTACACAAATTTTGTAGCAAGAATACCAATCAAAATATAAAAACTCACCCTTGTCGCCATGGTTAACCACAACAATCATCACCGTTAAATAAGGGGATATTTATTATTTATTATTATTCCAAATCATTATTATGATGCTTTATTAGCCAATTTGGGTTCAACAAATTATCAATCAAGTTAACTAATTGCATTTTGACCAATAAAAAAAACAAAATCCAAATCATTATTAAGATACTTAAATAGCCAATTTGAATTCAACGAAATCAATTTCATTAACTAATTTAAATTTAAAAGTTAATCATTAACTATATAATTAATGCCACTGACGAGTAAAACTAAACAATATCGTTAATTAAGAAAAAACAAATTATACAATGAGTCGTTACATTTCTCTTGTGGTGTTTGTTTTATATGTTGTGTCCACATATGCTATGAAAGTTGTAGATATTGGCACCATTTGCAAGAGTGATTACGTAAACACTTCACTTTGCTTAACTATTCTCAAATGAAAGCAAGGTGCAGATCTAGTTACCCTTTCTCAATATACCATTGATGTGTTACATACTGAAGTGAACAACACAGTCAAACTAATCAAGACACTAATTCATCAATATGATAAAGATCGTGAAGCAAAAACCCATTATAGGAAATGTTTCGAACTTTTTGGTGGGACGAATGGTGCTGTGGCTAATTTTGAAAAAATGGAAAACACCTTGAAGGCTGGAGATTACAATGGATTGAGAGAGCAAGTATTACCTATCATAAACGATTATGAATCTTGTATTAATGGAGACTCACCAAGTGATATTCGTTACCCGGATAAATCTTTGCTCCCAAAGTATGCTAAAGTTGTTTTCGACGTTGCTAATATTATGCTTACTATATCTAATTTTTTGATATCGTTAGGGAATGTTTAGTTTGCAATTTGTATTTTTTTTGGATAATGCTACAATAAATGAGTCAAATTTGACGGTAATAAAATTTGAAGAATATAAATAGCATTTTCTATTACTATTACTTTGTTTAGATTTTCAACATATTTAAATATATTATTATCAAATACAAGTAAAATAAAATGTCATATTATTCATGATTCTCAAAAGGCCACTTTAGACAAAAAATAGAATTCGATTTCATTAGTATGTTAACTAATTAGTATATTTAGAGATGTCTTAAATTATATGTTTGCAAACGTTTTTTTTAAAATAAATATATATTTAAGAAGAAATAGATATTTAAGAAGAAATAGATATTTAAATATGTTACATGTTATACCTGTCTTTCGAAATGGTTAGTGTTAAGCCAAAAAGTAAGTTTATGATAAGATTGGAGGCCAAACTTTGACCTTAAATTTTTTTATCAGACTAAATTTAGTAGATGCTTTAAAGTCTAGTTCAGTATAACTTATTTTGACTCATACTAATAAAGAACAAACAAACATGATCTCACCATATATTTTTGAATACACACACACACACGTTAGAACCAATTTGATTTAAACAACTATAACCCTTACTTGTTTTGATGATTAGGGTATTGTATTTTAGTTTACGTTGCATCCTTTGATGTTTGATCTATGTGAAACGAACACCAAGACTCCCCTCTATTTTTCAAACTCTAAGTCTGGTGAACGCACTTGGAAGCATGTATCTAGTGATAATCTCATTGAGAAGTCGCTGTCTGACTCTAATAGTCAACGCTCTGATAAAAGTCAACACTATGGATAGTTAGTGCTTTGATGGAAATCAACACTGATGAAAAGTCAATGCTATGAGTAGTTAAAGCTTTAAAAATTTAACGCTCAAAGTTTTTGCACATCCTTTCCTAAACACTCTGAATCCGTGTTTGTTTGAAGGTTTATGTGAAATGCTCTACTCATAATATTCTCTACTTTTTTTGTCTACATATGAAGATTCATAGAATAAATTTCAACGATAATTTTGACGAGGTTTAATGCCAAATCAATCTCTGAAGTTTTGATACGAAACATCACGATACATCTTGATTTCTTGCAATCAGGACAGTGACCAGAAACCCTAAAGATCTCTATAAAAGGACGAGCAATCCTTATTGAAAAACATTACGCACAACAATAAATACAATACAATCGTCTCCGCACTCTTGATCTCAATATTTTATCTTGTCTAAGTGTTGAGAAATAGTTTATGAAAATACAACATTGAAAACACCCATTTTTGTAACAGTTATTCAAAAAACCCTTAAACCTAATTATGTTGCATCATTCAATAGCTTGATTGTGTTAGGATCAAGATGGTTTGAAGAACAAATCCTTAACCCCTTGGACCTTTCCTCAGACACTGTTAAGTGCTCAGCCTTGAGACCGAGCTCTGATGCCAATTGAAGGTGCAAACACGAGAAGGGGGGTTGAATTGTGTTTGACTAACTTAAATACTTTTTCTGTTTTTTCAGTTTTAAAACAAAACTTGATGTATGAATAAAACAGAGTTAGCAGCGGATATAAAGTAACAATAAAAACACAGAATTTTATACTGGTTCACCGTTAACGAGGCTACGTCCAGTCCCTTCACCTTGAAGGATTTCACTAATTCAAACCTTGAATTACAACAGTTCCACTGACCCTCCAAGTCAGTCTTCTCAAACAGTCAACAATCCTAGACTCTTGAGGAATACAGCACCTTGACTTCCTAAGTCAAGTCTTCTCCTACCAATCTGACAACCCCAGATTGTAGAAGGAATTACAACGCCTTGAATCTAATTGCCAAGTAATCTGCTACCCCTTCTGATTCCCTCAGATTGTAGACTCTACTTCAACAACTTAGATCTAACACAAGGGAAAGAAAATAACACGAGTGCTTGCTTCTGGAAAGCTGGAACTCACAATTAACCTAAATGAAAACTTGAGTGTTTGCTTTTGGAAGTGTGTGACTCTTTTGTGATTTTCGATACTAAGTATTCTACCTTGAGCCTCCTTTTATAGATGCAGATTAGGGCCTCTTCCAAGCTTAATTTCGAGTTGTATCTTGTTGGATTCTCTTGCAAAAATATCTTGACCAATCGGGCTTCACTTAAATAAAAAACATATCTTTTTAAGCTTCAGATTTGCTTTCAAAAATAACTGGCCAATCATGTCTTTAGTTTCTTCCCGCCAACAGCTTCTGAATTCCTCAAGACTTCACTTTATTTTTGAATCAAATCCTTTTAATACTTTGATCAAATTTAATTAAATCTCGACCGTTAATCCTCATGATTAAATCTGGACCATTTGATCTTCTGCGCTAGTCCACATCTAGACCTTACTAAGTGATCTGCTGTGATCCTCTAATTTCGGCCAACCCTGGACCACACTTTCTGATCTTCTAATCTTGGCCATCGTGGACTTGCAAATTGATATGATGTGATCCTCTGATCTCGGCCATTGCTGGACCACACATCTTGACCTTCTGATTTCGGCCAACACTGAGCCATGGTCTGATCTTCTGATCTCGGCCAACACTGGGCCAAATATTTAAATCTGAACCATTGATCTGAATATCTTCCCTCTGAACTGGACCAATTCTGGACTTGGTTTGGATTAAACTGTAATGAAATCTGGACAAATAATATTTCAGTCTGGACATTTTTACCTTCTGTTTTGGATTAGTTCTGGATCAAATCTGGAGATCATTTCTTCTGGTCTGGACTTAGTTTCATACCCTGAACCATGCTATCTTCTGGTCTGGGTCAAATTTGGATTGATTCTCTTATTCTGGACCCATTAATTCATCCTCTAATTAAGTCTGGAACAAGTCTGGACAGTTTATCATTTCACTGCCAGGCCATCTTCTGGTCAGAATAACTTCTGGATTAAGTCTGACTTATGACTCCTACTGATCTGGATCAACTCTCCCTTTTGCAGGCTTCCTTCTAGTCTGGTCCAGGTCTCCTTCTGACTTTGCTTTCTTCTGATCTGGGCCAGCAAAGATATCTTCTGGTGATATTTTGACATCTTGGAGTATTTTTTGGTACCTTTAGGATTCAATCTCTGGAACCCTTTGATTTTCTGCTTCTGATTACTTCAGCTTCTGGTGGCATTTACTGTAATAATTCAAGGTACAAAATAAGATTATATTGAGTGCTTTTGTAAACATCAAAATCCTAAGACTTAGAACCAACTTGGTTCCAACAGATGCACCCAGAGGATACCAAAGGATGTCACTAAATGGTACCAGAAAATACCTGCAGAGAATACTAGAGGATGTCATCAAAGGAAAACATCAGTGGATATCATCAAAGGGAAGAAAAAATAACATCATCAGAGGATATTTTTCTTGGCCCAGATCAGAAGGAAGCAGAGTCCAGAAGGAGACTTGTGAAGGTGCAAACACGAGAATGGGGGGTTGAATAGTGTTTGTCAAACTTGATTTCTTTTGCTGTTTTGTTGAATGTTAATATGAATTATTCGATATATAACTAATCAGATTCAGCAGGGATAATAATAACATAATAACACAACAATTTATACTGGTTCACCGTTAACTAGGCTACGTCTAGTCCCTTCCTCCAAAAGGCCTTTTCAATAATTCAAACTCTTTTTAATTACAACACTACTGACCCTACAAGCCAGTATTCCCAAACAGCCTGAGTACCCCAGACTTTTGAGGATTAACAACACCTTGACTATACCAGCCAAGTCTTCTCAAACAGCTTGACAACTCCAAACTTTTGAGGAACAACAACACCTTAACTAAACCAACTAAGTCTTCTCAAATAGCCTGACAACCCCAGACTTTTGAGGAACAACAACACCTTGACTAAACCAGCTAGGTCTCCTCAAACAGTCTGACAATCCCAGACTTTTGAGGAATTTCACAACCTTAAACCTACAAGCTAAGTCTTTTTCTAACAACCTGACAACCCCAGATTTTAGAAGAAACTTCAACACTAGGATTTAATATAAGGGATCGAAATTAGAACTGATTAGTTACTTCTGGAAAGTTGATACTCACAATATGCTTAAAGTGAAGTAGAGTGTTTGCTTCTGAATAATTTATGATGACGATCAGCTTCACACTCTAAGAAAAGAACACTTAGAAAATATTTATCTTTTAAGCAAGTGTTTCTCTCCTTTGAACTCTCTGAATACTTATGAATTTTTGCTTGAGTTCTTCTATTTTTTGATGCTTTATTCTTCAGCATTAAGCCTATATTTATAGTTGAACTTTAGGGCTTCACTGATGCTTTACTTCAGGAGTGTATTTTGATTAATCTGTTTTGAGAATATTCTGGAATAGTTTGCTCAGATTCTGTTTTGAGTCTTTTGCTCACTGATGCTTTACTTCTAGAGTGTATTCCAATTAATATGTTTTGAGCATTTTGCTCCGCTTCTATTTTGAGCATGCTTTTAGCTATATTCTATTTCTCGATTCTTTTGCTCCAATTCTGTTTTGAGCATTTTTCTCAGATTCTGATCTGAGCATATTTTTAGCTAGATTCTGTTTCTCCAGTCTTTTGCTCCAATTCTGTTTTGAGCATTTTTCTCAGATTCTGTTTTGAGCATATTTTAAGCTAGATTCTGTTTCTCGAGTCTTTTGCTCCAATTCTATTTTGAGCATTTTTCTCTGACAGATTCCTCTGATGATATCCTTTGGTGACGTCATCATCTGATTTCTGCTTCTGGTGACATCATCTTCTGATAACATTCTCTGGTGACATCATCCTCTGATTTCTGCTTCTGGTGACGTCATCTTCTAGTGACATCCTCTGGTGACGTCATCCTCTGATTTCTGCTTCTGGTAACGTCATCCTCTGATCTATTCTTCTGGTAACATTTTTTTATTCTTCTTCTAAGTCAAATATGTTATTTTCATAAAATACATTTGTTAACATCAAAACTTTAATTGCAAGAACCAACTTGGTTCCAACAACTTGGTCTAGACCAGAAGGAAGCTTGTAAGAGGGAGACTTGGTCCAGACCAGAACGTAACATAAGTCAGACTTGGTCCATGCCAGAAGATAGCATGGTCCAGAAATAAGACTTAGTCCAGATCAGAAGATAACATGGTCCAGAAATAAGACTTAGTCCAAACTTGGTCCATATCAGAAGATAAATGGTCCAGATCAGAGGATCAATGGTCTAGATCAGAAGATCAATGGTCCATATAAGAAAATAAATGGTCCAGATCAGAAGATCAATGGTCCAGATCAGAAGATAAAAAAATGGTACAGATCAGATCGCATGGTCCAGAGTTGGTCGAGATTAGAAGATCATACGGTCCATAATTTAAATCATGATGCAAATCAGTGAAGACTTGATTAAAATTCGAAAAAGACTTGATTGAATTTTGATAGAAATTTGATCAAACTATTAAGGGGACAAAGCCCTATTTGCATCTATAAAAGGAGGCTTCAGGCAACAACATTTAGCATCGAAAAACACATAACTCAAGCTTCAAATTCAAAGTTATCCGAGAGTTCAATAGAGAGAAATACTTGAGTGCAAAAGCAATATTTTCTAAGTGTTTTCTAGAGAGAAATTCAGTGCAACAATCACCTTTCCAGAAGCAACAAAAGAGTGTGAAAGTCATTGAAGCAATCAGCTTTCCAGAAGCAACTTTGCAGAGTTCCAAAACCCTTGTAATCAAACCCAATACTGGTGTAGATTCCTTCTTCAATATGGGGTTGTCAGATTGGTAGGAGAAAACTTGACTTGTAGAGTCAAGGTGTTGTTTTCGTTCCTCAAAAGTATAGGGTTGTCAGAATGTTTGGGAAGACTGACTTGGAGGGTGAGGTGCTGTAATTCAAAGGTTTTGAATTAAGGGACTGGATGTAGCCAAGTTAATGGTGAACCAGGATAAATTGCTGTGTTCTTATGCTGTTATTATCCGCTGCTTAATCTGATTATTTATTCATCAAATAATTCACATCAACATTCAACAAAATAGCAAAAAGAATTCGAGTTTGGCAAACGCAATTCAACCCCCTTCTCGTGTTTGCACCTTCAGTTTCCACTTCTTGACCACTTGAACTTTTGCATATTGATTTTATGGGCCTTGTAAAGACTGCACCAGTTAGTGGTAAAAAGTATGGACTCGTTATTGTTGATGATTATTCTAGATGAATATGGGTAAATTTCCTTAAACACAAAAATAAGTCACATAAAGTTTTCACTACCTTCTGTAAACAAGTGCAAAATGAAAAAAGTTTTTATATTGCAACAATTCGTAGTGATCATGGGGGTGAATTTGAAATTAGTCTTTTTGAAAACTTCTTTGAAGAGAATGAAATTTTACATAAATTTTCCTCTCCTAGAACAACTCAACAAAACAATGTTGTAAAAAAAATAGATCACTGCAAGAAATGACGTGCACCATAATTCACAAAATAAATGTTGTCAATCAATTTTAAGCAGAAATGGTGAACACTGCTTGCATGTTACATTCAAAATAAAATCTATATTAGATCTATTCTTAATAAGATTCCTTATGAATTGTGAAAAGGAATAAGGCCTAAACATTTTATACTTTCATCAATTTGGTGGCATATGCTATATTTTGAATACCAAAGAGAATCTTGACAAATTTGATTCTCGATCTCAAAAGTGCAAGTTTTTAGGATACTTAGAAAGGACTAAGGTCTATATAGTGTATACAACAAATAAATACAAAATATTGAGGAATCAATTCATGTCAAGTTTGATGAAAAAAACCTTGACAATAAAAAATCAAAGCTAGAGATAGATTTTACAGATTTACAAATATCAGATGGACCAGAAATATCAGAGGAACCAACAAAACCAACCTCTAATGTTTCGGAAGATATGTGTGACAATTCGAGGACAATGAACCCTCAACAAATCAAGATCATCAAGAATCCAAACCTAGATGGAAATACAAATATTCTCATCCAGGCTCTTTGATCATAAGAACTACAAATGATCCTATATAAATTAGACCCGCTTTTAGGGAAACATCTAAGTATGGAGTTCTATCTAAAATAAAACCTACAACTATAAACGAAGCTCAATAAGACAATGGATTGATAATGGCTATGGATGAATTATGGGATCTTGTACCCAAGCCTAAAGAAAAGAAGTCGATTAGAATCAAGTGGGTTTTCATAAAGAAACTAAATGAGAAAGGTGAAAAGAAACAAAGCTAGACTTGTAGCTCAAGGATACATTCAATAGAAAGGTATCGATTGCCGGCAATAATTCGAAAAAAATGAATTAATAAAATGTAATCAATCTGCTAGTATAGGACAATGACACATGTAAAAAATTGAAAAGATATATTTTTGATTAGAAATGTCGTGATACAGAGCATCTGATGAATCTATTATTGAAAATATCTCTCCATTAACAAAATATAATTGTTAATGACAAACATATGGCTGCACTTTAATGCTCATCTTCCTTTCAAGAAGACATCTATTACCAAATCATCTATTACCTAAACAAGTGAACTTATACTCACATTAATGCTTCATAGTTCATAGTAACTCGTAAAAACTATTAAATTTCGACAATGTTTGATTTTCAAATAGAGAAATAGCTCAATTTTCATATGAAAAACTAAAGTTATGTTTACTTTGTTGTGGCTTATTGGTCCAGTCAACAAGTGCATTAAAAATTTTTCCTGGTAAGTCAGTTAGCAAGTTAACTGATTTTGCTAGTTTTAGCTAGTTAGTTACAATGTCTATTATAGTGCTATGTATAGTAGATTCAATCTCACATTGAATTGGACTATAAAAATTCATTTGTAATATGTACATGAATAAGTGAATTCAAAGCAATAAAATTATATTAGGGTGATGAAAGTTTTAGGTGCCTTGTTGGAAGCCTACTCACCAAAAGTATCTTCAGTTTTGTTCAATTATGTTTTCGGCCATGTTTATCTACAATCTTGAAGTGAATTTGTGAACTTTCTTAACAAATTGACGAGGTGAACATGGATCCGTCATGACTTCAACAAAATTTGAAATAAAAAAATTCACTAGTTTGAGCGATTTTGAATTATGGCGTTTGAAGATGTGGGTTGGTCTTGTTCAACAGGGTTTGCTAGAGGCATTGAAAGGTTCTAAAAAGATGGATAAAAGTTTAACGAAGAAGGAGAAGACAACATTAATAATCGAGAAAGTTCATAGTGCAATTATCTTGAGCCTTTGAGATACAATGATAAAAAAAGAAGACTGCTGCAAGGATTTGGATCAAACTTAAAAGACTGTAGATGACAAAATATTTAGTAAATCATCTCTATCTCAAGCTTTTTAGCTTTCTTTCGGTTGTAATCTTATTAATTTAATTTTATTATTTTGTTAACCTTTTATAAAATATAATAACTGTCCACTCCTATTTCAAAAAAATAAAAAATTAACTACTCACTCATTCCCTATATAACGTTCAATTATGGATTTCTTTGACAATTTTTCATCTTCTCTCTCTTTTTTATTGGATTCATGTTCTTTGTTGTCATTATCAAAGAGATAAAATTATATTTTCACGTAAGAATCTAAATATAACATAAGTCAAAACACAAATTGAAAAGATGAATTGTTTTATAGTTTTGGAAAACTATTTTTAAAATAATTTTCAGCTATCGAAGATAGTACTGGGTTGAGTCACGGAGTACATCGCTCTCTTTAAGACGTTTTAGGACACTGTTCAAATTTATGCAAGACAGCTAAAATTGTATCAGTATTCTACTGTACCGTAGCAAACCGTTCTAGAATTATACCCTCAATATAACGATAATGGTCACTCTAAAAATATGGTTCTTAAGACCACTCATAAATCGAAGGGACTACGGCATAAAATCTACTCTAAAAATACAATAGTATTAGGACCACTAAAATATCGAAGGGATTGTGACACAAAAACCACTCTAAATGGACAATGATATTAGGACTACTCAAAAAATCGAAGGGCCTATAAAACACAAACCACTCTAAAATAACAGTGATATTAAGACCACTCAAAAATTGAAGGGACAAAATAAAAAGAAAAGGAGAAGTGGCTCAGAAGTGCATAACTCCACTTCAACCCTAAGATGACTCCTATACTTTATGAAGAATCTAGTTCGAGGCTCTTATTCCCATCACTTAAAGCTACAACTACATTTTAGTCAGAAATTAAGAAAGGGGTCCACAAAGTAGAACTATCCTCCTAACTAATTCTAGGCATCCCAATCCCATCTATCAAAGGTCGATTCTGCATACCCACTAAGAAGTGATGAGAGAAGTAGCGAACAATTTCCTATTGAACATCAGCTACCTCTTCTATCCACACATTCTCCACAAATAACGCAAAAATCAAATTCTTTTTCTCCCTTGCCTCTTCACACAAGAGTGAAGATAGCCTATATTTGTGTCCCCTTCTTGGAAACACCTCGATCTTTGAAAGACCTAAGAGTCTTTAGATTTTAGAAGCTCTCAAAGATTGGCTAAAGCCATGTTCCTAGTTGCAATCTCCTCTGTTGAAAGATTTGACTCTTCCGCCTTAACATCCAGTACTTTGAGATCCTCAACAAGTCATTGGATCTTAAGATCAAGGTTCCAAAAGATCTTTTTATTCCATCTTTTAAGGTCCTCTTTAAGCGCCTTCACCATCTCCTTAAGAATAAAGGTCATCCTGCTTGAGGAAACTGACCTAGCACAACTATTGGTGATCAATTCATGGAGGCTCTTATGGTCAAGTGAATAATTGTTCAAATGAAAGGGCTTTGCCCCCACAGCTATGAAAAATATCTAAACACAAGTTTGCAGTGATCCGAGACATCTCGAGGGAGGCCCACTTGATGGAAATACCCCACATATCCAACCAGCCCCTGAACACGAGAATACGATCAAGGCGGGTCATGGCCCTGTCGTTAGGTTGGAACCATGTAAAGCGCTTACCTAGTAGGGGAAGATGCACAAGCCCCACGTTTTAAATAAAACTACCAAACTCGTTAATCTCAATAAGCGCCCCCAATAACCGAGTTAAAATCCCTAATAACACCCATTTCGTCTACTTTTAGAAAGAACCGAGTTAAAATCCCTTACCATACACCAAACATTATCCTCTAAAGAATCCTTATCAGATAAAACACATTTGGAATAACTATTGATCACAAAGCAACGCGGTCTAAGAGTCCCCACTCCAGACACACCCCTAGAAACCCAACTCTAGAGAAAGAAAAAATTGAGGCCCCCTTTAGACTTACACCAGATAGAGAAAAGTCCACTACTATTCTCTGTTGTCGGGTAAAATTAACTCCAGTCACAAAATGAATTTTCTCAAAGAAAATAACAAAGGATGTCATCAACAATTTCTAGCTTAGTTTCTTAGAAAGCCAAAAATATTAAGATGATTAGAAATTATTATCTCCTTAATTTTATTCTTCTTCTCCCTACCGCCCAACCCTCCAATATTGATGGACCTAATAATCATTGGTCAACCTATGTGGACTCCCTATGGACCTCTCCAATCCAATACCTCTCCTTAGGGCTAACAAATTTTTTTTTCCCTCATAAAAAGTTTTCTAACATTAGTAACATTGTGTGTCTCACGAATACCCCACCGATGCTAATCTCAGGTGACAATAAAAAAAGAGCAACCAATGCATGAAGAAAAAAGTCAAGTTAATTAATATTTGGAGTGTTCCTTACCTACATCAGAGTGGAAATTAGATTCCCTACCTTTAGAATGAGTTCAACATAAAAAAAAAAAAAAAAAAAAAGTGGAATGGAATTACACTACAACAAAATAGACATTTATTTAAAAAAAAATTAGTTACAATACTTAAAGTTGTAGGTATAGATAACATATACCCACAGATAAATTATTTATTGTTGGTATAGTTGTCTTATACTTTCAATGACATAAATTTGTCATTAATTGTTATATTGACACACTTAAATATGTGGTTATAAACATCAAAACTGAAAAACAAATAATTTTTTAAAGTAGACAAATTTTTAATTGTTTGTGAAAAATTTTCATGTATAAATCTTTCATATCTGTCCATTAAATTTTTTTAATAGAGCCAATTTCCAATCCTAATTTTTTCAATGGAGGCAAAATGTAAATCACTAAATTGACTTCCTAAGCCAAACTTCACCTTCTCGCCTTCTAACTCCAATATAGGAACTTCTCACCCCAATCAATTTCAATGATCCAAAACTCTAAATCGTCAAATCTATCAACTTTTCATTCCAATATATCACCTTTTTGCCTTCGCTCAATCTCTATAGTTATACTTTTACGTACAGATATTTACTGTCACTAAATGTAAAATTTCTTGTAGTGTTACCTAGATCATTTTGGAAAGGTTATCCATTTTTTTGACATATCTCTCAAACATAATTAATGTCATGTGTTCTTGTTGGCTTTGAAAAGTTTATAACCAAAATACAGGATTTATTATCAAGAGAAATTCATAGTAAGTATTTTTTACAAGCATTATAAGTTATTATTAGGGGAAGTAGAATGGTAGATATCAAAATAAGAATCCATTTTTGAACTTGGTTGAGCGTAAACTATATAGATTAAAATGTTATTTAATTTTTTTATAAAAATATTTACCATCCATTTTCTTTAATTAATTATTTTATATATATTTTTAAATAATTTGGAGCAAAAACAATACGCCGATCACAATATTCTTTATATATAAAAACACAAGAAGTTAGAAAACACAAAAGCACTTATCTTCAAAATTAGAAAAGAGACCCACAAGATTTTGGAGTTGATAACAATATATATTAACAAGAAGTTAGCTTTTCATTCATATTGCCGTTTTAAAATATTAAAATCCACAAAAGCACACTAATTTATAAATCTGGAAAAGAAATTAACATTTAAATGCTAGCCATTGATCTACAACATACAATAAAGTAGTGGGACCATGATTTTTAAAAAGAAACATTGTTGAATTCAGATTTTATGACTGGGTATCAAGTATGAGTTGGAGTTTACTCATATGAATCAAAATGTGTAAATATATTGTTCATTGGATTAATCTTTAAAATTTACAATAATTACCTATATGAGTTACTATGTGAAAACTTATATACATCGGATATTTATTTTTAAATATAAAAACACAATATAGATAATGTGGATTTGTACTAGATATGTGTCTAATAGTCTATGGGCCACAATATGAGCATAAAGCAATATACAACTAATTGACAAAGGTGCTAAAGATTCTATCAAAGAAAGGAAATTGATAAAGACATAGGAAAGAGGTAGAAAAAAGTGATATAATGTTATTATTTTTTAAAAATTTATGATTAATTAAAGTGATCCTGATTATTATATTTTATAATTGTTTTAAAGATATTTAAATTTTGATCTTTCAATTTATAAAATTAAGCTCTCATCTTTAATAAAAATAGCAAAATTAAACTCTTATCTCTGAAATAACATTTTAAATATTATTAATTAATTAACTAACTCTCAAATACAAATCTACAACTTAATAAATATATAGAAAAACTAAAGTATCAACTTACCAACTCTTTTACTTTTATAAACTCTTTTACACGGTAAAGAAATAAATTATTAACTTTTAACACAAGTTCTCAAATTAAAAGATTTCCTTTGACATATCAAATGAGCAAATACTCAATTCTAGTAAAATAAAGAGCATGCAATAGTATTTTTTTTTACAAGGCAAGAAATATAGTAGCTATATATGTATAAGCTAGTTAATAATAGTGAGAAAGTTCCAAATGTTAAAAAATGAATATGTATATAAGTAGAAAGTGTGGGTAATTGGTGGAGGATTTCTTGTGGTTCAAAACAAATGTTTCACATGTTGGGAGAGATTTTGGATTTGATGGGTTGTATTTATGTCATTGGGTATAACATTGTATATATCTCTTGGATTGCAATTGTATCCTTGTTACATTTAACTCTCCACAAAATCAGTGACATATTTAAAAGATAGACTATATTTTTCTCTTTTTTATTGTTGAAATTATTTATTTTCTTAACAATAGAAGAGTAATTTTAAAAATATGTACATTATCACAATTTAAGTTTGATTATAATTTTAAGCTACATAACATTACACCTTAATATAATTTTTTAAAAGGTATATCGAATACGGACTTCTAATAAAATAGTCTAATGATAGACTCATTATTAATAAAAAATAAGGAATAAATATAACATTTATTAAACAAAAAACAAGAAGCAAGATTTATCTCTGGACTAAGACTATATTAAAACAATCCCTATTTTTAATAAGAAAATCTTAAACAAATATTTTGATCGAAGAAACCAAAGCATAATTGTCTATCTGTTAAATTTAATATACTATAAGCCAAAAATTACCTTTTACAACGTGTATTTTACAGCGCTTCATAACTAAAAGCGCTGTTGTATAATATTTTAAAATTAACAGAGGATAAAACAGCGCTTTTCTGAAAAGCGCTTTTGCAAAAGCGCTGTTGTAGGGTCATATAGGGTTTAGGGTTTACAACGCTTTTGCTGAAAGCGCTGTTGTAAGGTCATATACCATTTTCACATAATGTTTATAGCACTTTTAGAGTGCTTTGCATATAAGTGCTGTAAAATATAGTGTTCTCACATAACGTTTATAGCACTTTTTAGAGTGCTTTGTATACAAGTGTTGTAAAATATAGGGCTCCCACACTATGTTTACAACGCTTTTTAGAGTGCTTTGTATATAAGTACTGTAAAATATAACACTTTCACATAATTACATGGTCTTTTAGAGTGCTTTGTTTATAAGCGCTATAAAATGGTATATATATAACTGTACATAACCCTTTCACATAATTTTATTGTGTATACCACATGACCTTGGATCTTGGTTTCCATTTTCCAATATTAGACTATATATACTATAGATTGGTATAATGTTATAGATTGATAAATTTGTGTAACACTACATTCATATAGGTCATATAAAATGGACTGGAAATGGATGTCTGTCAATCGATTGTTAAAAGATAATGAAAATGGAGTCAAGGAGTTTGTTGGTTTTGCATTGAAGAATGCAAAAGACCCAAATCGAATCATTTGTCATTGTTTAAAATGTTGTTTTGGAAAACGTGTTGGAGCAGATGAATTGGAAGGACATTTAGTATGACATGGAATTGATCAAAGCTATACATGTTGGATAAGACATGGTGAGAAAAAAAGGAACACTAATTTTTGAGAATGGTGCGACATATGCTTCAAATGATTTCTAAACAGATACATACGAGCGGGACCGAGTTGAGGAGATTGCAAAAGCAGTTGAAGAAGATCTTCTAGATTGTCCTAAAATGTTTGAGAGTTCGTTGAGTGATGCAGAGAAACAATTATATAATGGTTGTACTAAATTCACAAGACTGTCAGCGATATTAAAGTTGTACAACTTAAAAGCGATTAATGGATGGTTTGATAGAAGCTTCACAAAATTATTAACACTCCTAAAAGATATGTTGCCACATGATAATTAACTTCCCAATCGAACCTACGAGGCTAAACGAATTTTGTGATCTATTAGCATGAGTTATGAAAGGATTCATGCGTGTCCTAACGATTGCATTTTATTTCGAAACCAATATGAAGAAAGAAAGAAAGAATCTACTCTTGATATAAGAAGAAAGAATCTACTCCAGCAAAAGTCGTGTGATATTTTCCTATAATACCAAGATTTAGGCGCATCTATCGCAGTGAAGAAGATTCAAAACACTTGACATGACATGCAAATGAAAGAATTAGAGATGGAAAGTTTCGACACCCTGCAGATTCTCCACAATGGGCAAAAATTGATCACGAGTATCCTGATTTTGATAGAGAGTCAAGAATGCTGGAGACAAGTTGGAAAGGAAAAGTACCAGTGGCAACTGCACATTCTTAGGTGATAACTTGATCTCTTGGTCAAGCAAAAGACAAAGCACCATTGCCATGTCAACAGCAGAAGCTGAGTATATATCAGCAGCAGGATGCAGTTCACAGTTACTCTAGATGAAACATCAGCTTGAAGATTACAACATCTTTGAAACCAATATCCCTTTGTTCTGTGATAACACTTCAGCCATAAACCTAACCAAGAACCCTATCTTACACTCTAGAGCCAAACACATTGAAATAAAACACCATTTCATTAGGTACCATGTTCAAAAAGGGACTTTAAGCATCCAATTTCTGGACACTGATCATCAATGGGCTGATATCTTCACCAAGGCATTACCAGAAGATAGGTTCGAGTTCATTAAGAAGCATCTCAGCATGACCTCCATATCTGACTAGCTCAAGTAGTCATCTTAGGAGTTTTTTAAAACTTCTTGCAATTTTATTTTATGTCTTTTAATTTCAGTTTTTAGTTTCTGTAATTTGTAAAGTGAAAAACAAAAAATACAAAAAGGGGGAGAAAGAGAGAGAGAAAATAGTAGGACCACTTTTTGGCTGATGACAAAAAGGGGGAGAAAGAGAGAGAGAGAAAGAAAGGAGAAATAAGTAGAAAAGGAGAGATAAAAAGAAAGAGGGAGAGAAAAAGAAAGAGAGAAAACATAAGGAGTTGAAAAGGAAAGGAAATGTGAAGAGAGAAAAAGAAAGAGAGCAAAAAGAAGGAGTTGAAAAGGAGAGGAGAAGAGAAGAAAAGAAAGAGAGAACAAAGAAGGAGTTGAAAAGGAGAGTATCATACTTAGTGGGAGAGATTGGTCTGAGGGGGAGTAATTCAAAGTCTTCGAGTCATAAGTTAGCAAAATAAGTTAAGGTTTTGTCATCATCAAAAAGGGGGAGATTGTTGGAACCAAGTTGGTTCTAAGTACTTAGGATTTTGATGCTTACAAATGTACTCTATGTAAACTTATTTTGTACTTTGAATTATTAAGTTAAATGCCCTAGAAAATGAAGGAATCAGAAGCAGTGATCAAAGGATTCCAGAAAAATGAATTCTGGAATGACCAGAAGATACTCCAGGAATGTCAAAACATGACCAGAAGATATCTTTGATGGCCCAGATCAGAAGGAATAAAAATCAGAATGAAACATGGATCATACCATTGGAAAGCCTGCCAGAAGAAGAGTTGTTCCAGAAAAACAGGAATCAAATATCAATTTTATTCCAGAAGTTATTCTGACCAGAAGATGGCCTGGCAGTGAAAAATTACACAGTCCAGACTTGTTCCAGACTAGTTCCATACTTGACCAGAAGGTATGTTTATGAGTCCAGAACAAGAGGATCAATCCAGATTTGACCCAGACCATAAGACCCAGACCATAAGATAGCATGATTCAGGGCATGGAACTAAGTCCAGACCAAAAGAAATGAGTTCCAGAATCAATCCAGACCTGGTCCAAAATTAAATGTAAAATGTCTAGACTGAAATATTTTTTGTTCAAGTTAATTTCAGTTTGTTCCATACCAAATTCCAGAATCTCTCCAGATTAGAGTAAAGACTTCCAGATCAGTGGTTCAGAATTAATTATTTGGTCCAGTGATGGTCCAGATCAGAAAATTAGACCATGGCCCAGTGTTGGCCGAAATCAGAGGGACATAATGTATAGTCCAGCAAAGGCCGAATTCAGAGGATTATAGCATATCAGGTGCGCATCCAAGATGGCCGAAATCAGAAGATCAGAGGGTCAAGAAGTATGGTCCAGGGAAGGCCGAAATCAGAGGATCACAGCATAACAATCAGTATGGTTCAGATGTGGACTAGCGCATGAAGATCCAATGGTCCAGATTTAATCAGGAAATTTATACGGTGAAGAATTTAATTTATTTTGATCAAAGGATTAAAAAGATTTATTACAAAAATAAAGCGAGGTGTTGTGGAATTCAGGAGATGTGGCGGGAACAAATAAAAGATTTTTATTGGCCAGTTATTTTTGAAAGAAATATGAAGATATGTTTTTTATTTAAATGAAGCCCAATTGGTCAAGTTATTTTTACAGAGAATCCAGCAAGATTCAGCTCGAATTTAAGCATTGGAAGAGGCCCAAATCTGCATCTATAAAAGGAGGCTCAAGGCAGAATACTCAGCAATCGAAAATCACAAAAGATTCATACACTTCCAAAGCAACCACTCTCAAATTTTCATATAAGTCAATTGTGAGTTTCAGCTTTCAAGAAGCAAGTACTCGGTTATTTTCTTTCCACTGTGGCAAATCTAAGTTGTTGAAGTAGAGTCTACAATCTGAGAGAGTCAGTAGAGGTAGCAGGTTACTTGGCAATTAGATAGGGTTGTATCTAAGTTGTTGAAGTAGAGTCTACAAACTGAGGGATTCAGAAAGGGTAGCAAGGTACTTAGCAATTAGATTCATAGTGTTGTGAATTCTTCTACAATTTGGGGTGTCAGATTGGCTGAAGAACAGGAGTTGTTTTTCCTCAAAGAAGTCTAGGATTGTTAGACTATTTGAGAAGACTGACTTGGAGGGTCAGTAGCAAGGTTGTAATTCAAGGTTGAATTAGTGAAATCCTTCAAGGCGAAGGGACTGGACGTAGCCTCGTTAACGGTGAACCAGTATAAAATCTGTGAGTTTTTATTTTTATTTTTATCCGCTGCTAACTCTGTTTTAATTATACATCAAGTTTTGTTTTGAAAGTATTAAAACAGGAAAAGTATTCAAGTTAAGTCAAACACAATTCAACCTCCCCTTCTCGTGTTTGCACCTTCAAAGAAGTCTACAACTTGCACTTTCTACTGATGGAATGAATCCACATGGTCTTCGAAGCATATCACACAACATGTGGTATGTGATTTTGTTGATTTATAACCTACCTCCACGATTATGTATGAAGCGTGAGTTTATGATGTTGTCTCTATTAATTTCTGGACCTAAACAATCGGGGAATGATTTTGACGTATACTTGACTCCTTTAATTGAAGATTTAAAAAATATGTGGGAGACATGTGTGGAAGTTTATGATGGGTATAATAAAGAGTGTTTCAATTTGAGGGCTATGTTGTTCGGCACAATTAATGATTTTCCATGATAAGGTAATTTATCAGGATATAACATTAAAGGTCAGTGTGCATGTCCTATATGTCAAGAGAGTACAGATTGGATGCGATTGAAACATGGTAAGAAGAATGTCTTTATTGGACATCATAAATTTTTACCTTTTAGTCATCATTATCGTGGGTGGAGAAATGCATTCAATGGAAAATCAGGGGAATGTACTACTCTTTTAGCACCGACTGGATATCAAATTTTGGAAAAAGTAGAAGGTTTTACCAATAAATTTGGCAAACCTTTTGTGGAAGTGCTTGTCAAAACTAGGTGGAAGAAAAAATCAATTTTCTTTGATTGCAATATTGGAAGTCATTGTATATAAGACATTTTGTCGATGTGATTCATATTGAAAAAAATGTATTTGATAATGTTATTGGTACGTTACTCAATGTTCCAAGAAAGTCTAAGGACGACATCAATGCAAGATTGGAGTTGGTTGATATGGGAATAAGAAATGAATTAAGTCCCGTAAAGAAAGGAAATCGTACATATCTACCTCGAGCCGCTCATACTCTATCTAGAAAGGAAAAAATTGTTTTGTGTAAATTTCTACACGAAGTTGAAGTTCCAGAAGGATACAGTTCAAACATTAAAAATTTAGTTTGTATGAAAGACCTCAAGTTAAAAAGTTTGAAGACTCATGATTGTCATGTTCTAATGGAGCATTTGCTACCAATCGGTATCCATTCCATTTTACCTGAAAAAGTTTGATGAGCGATAACTAAATTATATTTCTTCTTCAGGGAAATTTGTAGTAAAGTGATCGATCCTCATAAATTACCGACAGTGCAGATGGCCAACTTATATGAGATGGATGTATCCGATAGAACGATATATGAAATTATTAAAAAGGTACATAAAAATTAGAAGTCGACTAGAAGGTTGTATTGCTGAACGATACATTGTCAAAGAAGCTATTGAATTTTATACTGAATATCTATCCAATGTTGAATCCATAGGGCTTCCCATGTCTCGTCATTCGGGAAGAATAACAGGAGAAGGGATAATTGGAAAGAGAGTAATGACTATATCAAGGATAGAATGAGAGCAAGCACAATTGTATGTTCTGCACAATGATGATGAGGTTCAACCGTATGTTACAATACACATGGATCAGTTATCTAGTTTGAACATGAATAGGAATAAAAATTGGATAACACGAGAGCATAATCGAAGTTTTATAATATGACTAAAAAATCACATTAACTCAAAGTTTGATATAGACACCGCTTCAATTTCAGAGAGATTGAGGTGGCTAGCAAATGGCCCGAGTTTACATGTCTTTTCTTACACCGGTTATGTAATTAACGACTATACATTTTATACCACAAAACAAGATGATCAAACCACTATGCAAAATAGTGGAGCAGCCTAGTAGCTGAAGCGATGCATATCTCAATTGTAAAAGACAAAAACCCAATATATGCAAATCTATCATATTTTGGGGTTATCCAGCACATATAGGAGTTAGATTACACAATGTTTCGTGTTCCTATTTTGGTTGCAAGTGGGTCGATAATAATAATGGCATTCGGATTGATGAGTCAGGGTTCTTGCTTGTCGATTTTAATAGGGTGGGATACAAACATGAGCCTTTTATTTTAGCGTCACAAGCTCAACATGTTGTTGGAACCAAGTTGGTTCTAAGTACTTAGGATTTTGATGTTTTCAAAAGCACTCCATGTAATCTTATTTTGTACATTGAATTACTATATTAAATGCCACCAGAAGATGAAGTTATCAAAGGCAGAAGCTGAAGTCACCAGAGGCAGGGGATGAGTAATCAGAAGGTAAAATCAGAACAGAGAATACACCTCCAGAAGTCATCAGATAATGCATCCAGAAGGTACCAGAAGATGCATCCTGAAAGCACCAGAGGATACTCCAGGATGTCAAAATACCATCAGAGGATATCTTTCCTGACCTAGATCAGAAGGAAGCTGAGTCCAGAAAGAGACCTGGACCAGACCAGAAGGAAGCCTGCCAGAGGGAGACTTGTTCCAGACCAGAAGTAATCAAAAGTCAGATTTGGTCCAGAAGCTATTCTGACCAAAAGATAGCTTGGCAGTGAAATGATAAACAGTCCAGACTTGATCCAGACTTAACCAGAGCTTCAGATAAATGGTCCAAAACAAGTGACTTGGTCCAGCTTTGGCCCAGACCAGAAGATCGCATGGTTCAGAGTATGAAACTAAGTCCATACCAGAAGAAATGATGTCCAGATTTGATCCAGACTTGATCCAGATCAGAAGGTAATTGTCCAGACTAAAATATCATATGTCCAGATTTAATTTCAGTTCAATCCAGACCCAGTTCAGAATTGGTTCAGATCAGAGGGAAAAGTTTCAGATCAATGGTCAAGATTTTTAAGTATATGGCCCAGTGTTGGCCGAGATCAGAAGATCAGACCATGGCCCAGTGTTGGCCGAGATCAGAATATCAGAAAGTGTGGTCTAGGGTTGGCCGAAATCAGAGGATCACAGCAGATCACTTAGTATGGTCTAGATGTGGACGAGAGCAGAAGATCAAGCGGTCCAAATTGAATCATGATTAGTGGAGTCGTGATTATATTTAATCTAAGTATTAAACGGATTCGATACAAAAATAAAGTGAAGTCTTGTGGAATTCAGAAGCTATTGGCGTGAAGAAAGATTTGTTCCAGAATTAATTAAAGTCAGGATTGGTCAAAGTTATTTTCGAAAGAAAATCTGGAGCTAAAAAGATATGTTTTTTTTCTTTAAGAGAAACCTGATTGGCCAAGTTATTTTTGCAAGAGAATCCAGCAAGATATAGCTCGAATTTAAGCTTAGAAGTGTCATACACTTCCAAAAGAAAACACTCAAGTTTTCAGTGATGTTAATTGTGAGTTTCAGCTTTCCAGAAGCAAGCACTCGTGTTTTTCTTTCCCTTGTGTTAGATCTAAGTTGTTGAAGTAGAGTCTACAATTTGAGGGAGTCAGAAGGGGTAGCAGATTACTTAGCAATTAGATTCAAGGCATTGTAATTCCTTCTACAATCTGGGGTTGTCGATTGGCAGGAGAAGACTTGAATTGAGAAGTCAAGGTGTTGTATTCCTCAAAAGTCTAGGATTGTTAGACTGTTTGAGAAGACTGACTTGGAGGGTCAGTGGTATTGTGTAATTCAAGGTTTTTGAATTAGTGAAATCCTTCAAAGTGAAGGGACTGGACGTAGCCTCGTTAACGGTGAACCAGTATAAAAATATTTGTGTTATTGTACTTATATCCGATGCAAACTCTGTTTGATCATACATCAGGTTTTGTTATAAAACTACAAAAACATAAAAAGTAATCAAGTTAGTCAAACACAATTCAACCCCGTTTCTCGTGTTTGCACCTTCAATTGGCATCAGAGCTCGGTCTCAAGGCTGAGCATTTAACAGTGTTTGAGGAAAGGTTCAAGGGGTCAACAACATGGCAGAATCCAAAGATGATTTGGGAGGAAACATCAAAAGACCACCACTGTTTGAAGGAGAAATGTTTGAGTATTGGAAGGACAGAATGAGAAGTTTCTTCATATCTCAAGATCCTGAATTATGGAAGCTGGTAGTCAAAGGATACATTGCACCTACTGTTCCAAGAGATCCAACTAAAGAATTGGACATGGAAGATATGAAACTAGACCAGAGCAAAGCATACAAACTGCATCACAAAGCCAGAACCATCATGATCAGTGCCATCACATTCAAGGAATTTGACAGATACACAGATAAAGAAGCAACAAAGAACATATTCGACAGTCTGGTTTTGACCTATGAAGGAAGCCAGCAGGTTCAAGAAGTAAGGGCTAACATACTGGTCAAACAGTATGAGATGTTCAAGATGGAAGATGATGAAGACATTGATGGAATATTCTGTAGATATCTGGACTGAAGGTCTTAAAGAAAAGCTACACAACATCAGATCATGTCAAGAAGATTCTAAGAAGCTTACCAACCAAGTGGAGACCAATGGTTACTGCAGTTCAGCAAGCCAAAGATCTGAATAACTTAAAACTTGAAGATCTGATCAGCTCACTCAAGTCTCATGAAATAGAACTTGAGGCAGATGAACCAAAGAAGAAGAAGAATCTGGCCCTAAAGTCAAAACAGAAGAAAGCTGCAAACGCAACACCAGAATCAGAGGATAGTGACAGTGACTGCGATGATATGGCTTACTTAACCAAACAGATGGTTAAGATCTGGCAAAACAGGAGGAGAAGAGGTTCCAAGAAGAAACATAACAGCAAAGGAAAAGAAGAATCTGACAAGAAGAGCATCATCTGTTATGGATGCAATGAACCTGGACATATCAAGCCAGAATGTCCAAATATGGAAAAAGGCAAACAGCACAAGAAGAGTTCCAGATTCAGAAAGAATGGTCTGCTGGCAGCTTGGGATGTATCAGAATTAGATGAAGAATCGTCTGATGAAGAAGAGGCAGAAACAGTAAATCTGAAAATACTTATCTTCAAAATTAGAAAAGAAACCCGCAAGATTTTGGAGTTGATATCTATATATATTAACAAGAAGTTACCTTTTCATTCATATTGCCGTTTTTAAAAAAATTAAAATCCACAAAAGCACACTAATTTATAAATCTGAAAAAAAAATTAACATTTAAATGCTAGCCATTGATCTACAACATGCAATAAAGTAGTGGGACCATGATTTTCGAAAAGAAACATTGTTGAATTCAGTTTTTATGACTGGGTATCAAGTATGAGTTGGAGTTTACTCATATGAATCAAAATGTGAATATATATTGTTCATTAGATTAATCTTTAAAATTTACATTAATTACCTATATGAGGTATTATGTGAAAACTTATATACGTCGGATATTTATTTTTAAATATAAAAACACTATAGATAATGTGGATTTGTACTAGATATGTGTCTAATAGTCTATGGGCCACAATATGAGCATAAAGCAATATACAACTAATTGACAAGGGTGCTAAAGATTCTATCAAAGAAAGGAAATGGATAGACATAGGAAAGTGGTAGAAAAAAGTGATATAATGTTATTATTTTTTAAAAATTTATGATTAATTAAAGTGATACTAATGATTATTATATTTTATAAATGTTTTTAAGATATTTAAATTTTGTTCTTTCAAATGATAAAATTAAGCTCTTATCTTTAATAAAAATAGAAAAATTAAACTCTTATATCTGAAATAACATTTTAAATATTATTAATTAATTAACCAACTCTCAAATACAAATCTACATTTTAACACTAGTTCTCAAACTAGAAATTCCTTTCACATATCAACTAAGCAAATACTCAATTATAGTAAAATACACAGCATGTAATAATATTTTTATTTTTTACAAAGCAAGCAATAGTAGCTAAATATGCATAAGCTAGTTAATAATAGTGAGATAGCTCTAGTAGCTAAATATGCATAAGCTAGTTAATAATAGTGAGATAGCTCTAGAAAGTTCCAAAATGTTAAAAAATGAATGTATATAAGTAGAGGACGTGTGTAATTGGTGGAGGATTTCTTGTGGTCCCAAACAAATGTTTCACATGCTGGGAGATATTTTGGATTTGATGGGTTGTATATATGTCATTGGGTATAACATTGTATATATTTCCTCAGTTGGGTTGCAATTGTATTCTTGTTTAATTTAACTCTCTACAAAATTAGTGACATCTTTAAAAGATAGACTATATTTATCTCTTTTTTATTGTTGAAATTATTTATCTTTCTAACAATAGAAGAATAATTTTAAAAAATATGTACATTATCACAATTTAAGACTATAAATTTAAGCTACATAACTATACACCTTAATATAACATTTTAAGGATATATCTAATACGGATTTCTAATACAATAATCTAATGATAGATTCATTATTATTAATAAAAATTAAGAAATAAATATAACATTTATTAAAAAACAAGATTTATCTCTAAACTGAGACCATATTAGACGATCTCTATTTTTAATAAGAAAATTTTGGTCGAAAAAATATACAATTATCTGAAGCATAGTTGTCTATCTATTAAATTTAATACAGACAAACAATATTTTGAAAAAGTGTCCCAAACGTATTTTGAAATTTATTATAGGGAGGTTTATTTCATCCAATATTCTTTAATATAGACAAACACTAATCTAATAAATCTTTTAGAAAAGTGTCCCACAATATTTTGGAACTTTTTATAGGCAGTTTAATTTTTCTGGTCCCCCACCCCACCCTATGTTGGTTTACATGGAAGTTTGGAAAGCTAGAGATGCATGCATGCATCAAACCAATTTTTTTCCAATGTTGAGAGAGGTTAAAGTAAGGTACATGGATCGACGATAGGAAAAACCATTTCAAATTAAGCTCTTGCACTATACAAATTAAGCTCTTGCTTAATCTCACCAACACTCAATTTGATCCGTTAATAACTCTATTTCCCTTGCTTATTATCATATATTATTTTGATTATACTTATATAATAAAATTCAAATTTCAATTTGTTTTCTTTTTCATTTTATCTTAGATATTTTATATCATGTTAAAAGATTTCCAGGTAAATTGAATAAAATGGAAAATGAACATGAGAGAATAGCTAACACAACTAAATAATCAGGATAAACTAGCAATACAAAGAAATGAATAGAAAATTTCTCTAAGCTTGTATACCTTTCGACTTAATTGGGGATGCAGTCGCCCCCCCCAAAATTCGACAGAGACACGAGGTCTTAATTGATGGTGGTAAAACTCCTGCATGCAACATAGAATAAATTATATACTAGGGGAAGTAGAAAGGTTCATATGAAAATAAGTATCCAGTTTTTAAATTAGTTGAGTGTAAACTATGAAGATCAAAATAATATACCGAAGTATGCCGATCACAATCTGTCAATGTTTCATTCCACACTGTTAACTTGTTATCTTCAAAATTAGAAAAGAGACCCACAAAGTTTTGGAGATGATATCAATATTAACAAGAAGATAGCTTTTCATTCATATTGCCGTTTTTCTAAAATTAAAATCCACAAAAACATACTAATTTATAGATAAAAAAAAATAATTAACCTTAAAATGCCGGCAGATCTACAACATGCAATAAAGTAGTGGGACCATGATTTTCGAAAAGAAACGTTGTTGAATTCAGTTTTCATGGCTGGATATCAAGTATGAGTTGGAGTTTACTCATATGAATCAAAACGTGTAAATATATTGTTCATTGGATTAATCTTTAAAATTTACAATATTTACCTAAATTATTTTGTGAAAACTTATTGTACATTAAAAATTTATTTTTAGATATAAAAACTTAATATAGATGATGTGGATTTGTACTAGATATGTGTCTAATAGTCTATGGGCCACAATATGAGTATAAAGCAATATACAACTAATTGAAAAGGGTGCTAAACATTCTATTAAAGAAAGGAAATTGATCAAGACATAGGAAAGAGGTAAAAAAAAGTAATATAATGTTATTAATTTTTAAAAATTTATGATTAATTAACGTAATACTAATGATTATTATATTTTATAATTGTTTTAAAGATATTTAAATTTTGATCTTTCAATTTATAAAATTAAGCTCTCATCTTTAATAAAAATAGAAAAATTAAACTCTTATCTCTGAAATAACATTTTAAATATTATTAATTAATTAACTAACTCTCAAATACAAATCTACAACTTAATAAATATATAGAAAAACTAAAGTATCAACTTACCAACTCTTTTACTTTTATAAACTCTTTTACACGGTAAAGAAATAAATTATTAACTTTAACACAAGTTCTCCAATTAGAAGATTTCCTTTCACATATCAAATGAGCAAATACTCAATTCTATTAAAATAAACAGCATGCAATAGTATTTTTTTTTTACAAGGTAAGCAATAGTAGCTATATATGTATAAGCTAGTTAATAATAGTGAGAAAGTTCCATATGTTAAAAAATGAATATGTATATAAGTAGAAAGTATGGGTAATTGGTGGAGGATTTCTTGTGGTTCAAAACAAATGTTTCACATGCTGGGAGAGATCTTGGATTTGATGGGTTGTATTTATGTCATTGGGTATAACATTGTATATATCTCAACAGTTGGATTGCAATTGTATCCTTGTTACATTTAATTCTCCACAAAATTAGTGACATATTTAAAAGACAGACTATATTTTTCTCTTTTTTATTGTTGAAATTATTTATCTTCTTAACAATAGAAGAGTAATTTTAAAAAATATGTACAGTATCACAATTTAAGATTGATTATAATTTTAAGCTACATAACATTACACCTTAATATAATTTTTTAAAAGGTATATTTAATACGAACTTCTAATAAAATAGTCTAATGATAGACTCATTATTAATAAAAAAAATAAGGAATAAATATAACATTTATTAAAAAAAAAAGAATACGATTTATTTCTAGACTGAGACTATATTAAAACAATCCCTATTTTTAATAAGAAAATCTTAAATAGATATTATGATCGAAGAAACCAAAGCATAGTTGTCTATCTGTTAAATTTAATATACACTACACCAAAAATTACCTTTAACAGCGCGTATTTTACAGTGTTTCATAATTAAAAGCACTGTTGTATAATATTTTAAAATTAACGGAGGATACAACAGCGCTTTTCTGACAAGCGCTTTTGCAAAAGCGCTGTTGTAGGGTCATATAGGGTGTATAGGTTACAGGGCTTTTGCTGAAAAGCGTTGCTATAGGGTCACATTGCGCTTTCACATAATGTTTACAGTGCTTTTAGAGCGCTTTGCATATAAGCGCTGTAAAATATAGCGCTCACACATAACATTTATAGCGCTTTTTAGAGCGCTTTGTATACAAGCGTTGTAAAATATAGCGCTACCACATTATGTTTACAGCACTTTTTAGAGTGCTTTGTATATAAGCGTTGTAAAATATAACGCTTTCACATAATTACATGGTCTTTTAGAGTGCTTTGTTTATAAGCACTATAAAATGGTATATATATAACTGTACATAACCCTTTCACATAATTTTATTTTTAATGTGTAAACCACATGACCTTGGACCTTGGTTTCCATTTTCAATATTAGACTATATATACTATAGATTGGTATAATATTATATATTGGTAAATTTGTGTAATACTGCATTCATATAGGTCATATAAAATGGACTGGAAATGGATGTCTTCCAATCGATTGTCAAAAGAGTATGAAAATGGAGTGAAGGAGTTTGTTGATTTTGCAGTGAAGAATGCAAAAGACCCAAATCGAATCATTTGTCCTTGTTTAAAATGTTGTTTTGGAAAACGCGTTAGAGCAGATGTATTGGGAGGACCACTAATTTTGAATAAGACATGGTGAGAAAAAAAAGGAACACTAATTTTGAGAATGGTGCGACATATGCTTCAAATGATTTCTACATAGATACATATGAGCGGGACTGAATTGAGGAGATTTTAAAAGTAGTTGAAGAAGATCTTTGAGATTGTCCTAAAATGTTTGAGTTTGTTGAGTGATGCAAAGAAACCATTATATAATGGTTGTACTAAATTCATAAGACTTTCGACGATATTAAAGTTGTACTAATTAAAAGCGATTAATGGATGGTCTGATAAAAGCTTCACAGAATTATTAACACTCCTAAAAGATATGTTGCCAGATGATAATGAACTTCCTAGTCGAATCTACGAGGCTAAATGAATTTTGTGCTCTATTGGCATGAATTACAAAAGGATTCATGCGTGTCCTAACAATTGCATTTTATTTCGAAACGAATATGAAGAAAGAAAGAATCTACTCTTGATATAAGAAGAAAGAATATACTCAGCAAAAGTCGTGTGGTATTTTCCTATAATACCAAGATTTAGGCACATCTATCGCAGTGAAGAAGATTCACAACACTTGACATGGCATGTAGATGAAAAAATTAGAGATGGAAAGTTTCGACACCCTAGAGATTCTCCACAATGGGCAAAAATTGATCACGAGTATCCTGATTTTGGTAGAGAGTCAAGAAATCTACGATTTACACTTTCTACTGATGGAATGAATCCACATGGTCTTCAAAGCATATCACACAATACGTGGTCTGTGATTTTGTTGATTTATAACCTACCTCCATGGTTATGTATGATGCGTAAGTTTATGATGTTGTCTCTGTTAATTTCTGGATCCAAACAACCGGGGAATGATATCGACGTATTCTTGAATCCTTTAATTGAAGATTTAAAAAATATGTGGGAGACAGGTGTGGAAGTTTATGATGGGTATAAGAAAGAGTGTTTCAATTTGAGGGCTATGTTGTTCGACACAATTAAAGATTTTCCAGCATATCGTAATTTATCAGGATATAGCATTTAAGGTCAGTGTGCATGTCTTATATGTGAAGAGAGTACAAATTGGATGAGGTTGAAACATTGTCAGAAGAACGTCTTTATTGGACATCATAGATTTTTACCTTTTAGTCATCATTATTGTGGGTGGAGAAATGCATTCAATGGAAAATCAGAGGAAGGACCTGCTCCTTTAGCATCGACTGGATATCAAATTTTGGAAAAAGTAGAAGATTTGACCAATAAATTTGGAAAACCTTTTGTGGGAGAGCTTGTCAAAACTAGGTGGAAGAAAAGTCAATTTTCTTTGAATTGCCATATTGGAAGTCATTGTATATAAGACATTTTCTCGATGTGATGCATATTGAAAAAAATGTATGTGATAGTCTTATTGGTACGTTACTCAATGTTCCAGGAAAGTCTAAGGATGGCATCAATGCAAGATTGGAGATGGTTGATATGGGAATAAGAAATGAATTGAGTCCCGTAAAGAAAGGAAATCACACATATCTACCTCCAGCCGCTCATACTCTATCTAGAAAGGAAAAAATTGTTTTATGTAAATTTCTACACGAAGTTGAAGCTCCAAAAAGATATAGTTCAGACATTAAAAATTTAGTTTGTATGAAAAACCTCAAGTTAAAAGGTTTGAAGACTCATGATTGTCATGTTCTAATGGAGCATTTGCAACCAATCGGTATACATTCCATTTTACTTGAAAAAGTTCAACGAGCCAAAACTAAATTATGTTTCTTCTTCAGGGAAATTTGTAGTAAAGTGATCGATCCTCATAAATTACCGACATTGCAGAGAGAAATTGTTGTTACTTTGTGTGAGTTTGAAATGTATTTCCCACCCTCGTGTTTTGATATAATGGTTCACCTTACTGTTCATCTTGTTAAGGAGACACAACTTTGTGGGCCAGCGTATATGAGATGGATGTATCCGATAGAACGATATATGAAAATATTAAAAGGGTACGTAAAAAGTAGAAGTCGACTAGAAGGTTGTATTGCTGAACGATACATTGTCGAAGAAGCTGCTGAATTTTGTACTGAATATCTATCCAATGTTGAATCCATAGGGCTTCCCATGTCTCGTCATTTGGGAAGTATAACAGTAGAAGGGATAATTGGAAAGAAAGTAATGACTATATCAAGGATAGAATGAGAGCAGACACAATTGTATATTCTGCCAAATGATGATAAGGTTCAACCGTATGTTACAATACACATGGATCAGTTATCTAGTTTGAACATGAATAGGAATTAAAATTGGATAACACAATAGCACAATCGAATTTTCATAACATGGCTAAAAAATCACATTAACTTAGTTTGATATAGACTCATGCTTCAATTTCAGAGAGATTGAGGTGGCTAGCAAATGGCCCGAGTTTACATGTCTTTTTTTACACCGGTTATGTAATTAACAGCTATACATTTTTATACCACAAACAAGATGATGAAACCACTATGCAAAATAGTGGAGTCAGCCTAGTAGCTGAAGCGATGCATATCTCAATTGTAAAAGACAAAAACCCAATATATGCAAATCTATCATATTTTGGGGTTATCCAGCACATATAGGAGTTAGATTACACAATGTTTCGTGTTCCTATTTTGGTTGCAAGTGGGTCGATAATAATAATGGCATTCGGATTGATGAGTCAGGGTTCTTGCTTGTCGATTTTAATAGGGTGGGATACAAACATGAGCCTTTTATTTTAGCGTCACAAGCTCAACAAGTGTTTCATGTCACTGATCCTGCTGATGATAAATGGTTTGTTGTCCTATGGACCAATAAAATAAGTGATGATAACAATAACGTTGAAGATGTTGGTAATTATATTTTCTTTGCAACTTCACAACCACGTGAAATTGATTCAACTGATGATGGTTTATATCTTAAAGATGATCATGATGAGGGAATTTAGATTAATCCATCGTTTCGTATCGTTAAGGGACAAACAAATGTGAATCCCACCAGGAAAAGAAGAAGGGCATCTTAAGGTGTTTATGTGTTTTATATAAGCCATGTAATCTGAACTCATTATGTAATTTATACCAATTTCATGTAACTTGAACTGCCAGAACTAAGTTCATGTAATTTATACTTAGCAATCTATTTGACCGGCCAAAACTGAGCACTTAGCATTTAGCTTGAATTGTATTTGATTTTATGTTTATACTGATTTTCTGCTAGAACTTGAACTAATCATGTAATTGAACTGATCATGTATTTGATTTTCTGCTTATACTGATTTTCCTTGAACTTGAACTGATCCCAATCTAAACTGATCATGTAATTTAGCATTGATATACAGGTATTTAACTAATTATTTGGGAAAAAAAATCCAAATATAGGTATTTTATAGCGCTTTGGTCTATAAGCGCTGTAGAAGGCTTTTAAAAATTAAATTACAAATCGTTTACAGCGCTGGCTCTATAAGCGCTGTAAAATGCTCATATAACGCCTTTTTTATAGTGTGTTTATAAGTGCTGTACAAGAATATTTAAGGTGCTTTTTATATAGTCTTTTAAAACGCTTTTTGTGAAAGCACTATAATAGGTTAGATCTTTTAAAACACTTTTTGGACGAGCGCGGTAAAAGGGTTTTTTAAAGTATTACGTAAACTGATAATAAGAAACCTCTTCATTTTCTTCTTCATTGCGTATTCTCCCTACGAACTTGGCAGTGTGAAACCTCTTCATTTTCCTATTCATTACGTACTCTCCATCTTCATTAATTTCCATACGAACCCTACTGACCCTCTTCTCCCTAGTGCGAACCCTACTACCCATCTTCATTACGTACTCTCTATCTTCATTATTCTCCATCTTCACTACTATCCCTACGAATCATTAAAGGATTTTAAGGCATTTTTTATGTAGTTTTTTAAAGCGCTCTTTGTGGAACCCTACTGTGCGCCCTCTTCTCGCTACACAAGTCATTTCTTCTTGTATTTCTGCGAAGTCGTAACCCTAAACTACAAGTATTGTTATTAATTTCTTGTTGTCACTAAACTTGTAGTGCATGTTGTATTTATTCAATCTGTTGTTGTCACTAAATTGCATGTTGAACTTATACTGAAATGTGTAGATAAATGGATTCCAATAATGATTTAACTTGTCAAAATGATGAAGTTGTCAATAATAAAAGTTTATTAGGTGGGATAGAATCAAAGTGGCTAGACAATTGAGCCCAACAGTTCAGTGATGGTAAGTTACATTGGTGCTGTTGTTCGTCAAAATATCCCAATTACAATTGATGATTGGAGAGATAAAGCTTTGAAGGATGCTAAAGATGAAGTGATATACAAGTAACTTTTTTACTCCACTTTTTTGTTGTTACTTATAATTTTTCCATTGAAATACTTTTATTCAAACTCTTTCTTTATTTGGTTTGCAGTCAGTTTTTAACGTTGAAGATGTGCGAAAAAATTATGTGCTTAAGTTGCTGGAAAAATACACATAGGATTTAGATCTCATTTATCAAATTGCTACTTAAGAGATCCTGATGGAAATTTGAATGTTGAAGCTCCAAAAATATACAAACACTACATATCAAATGAAGAGTGGAGCACTTTTGTAGCTAAATGTTCAGACCCCACATTTGTGGTAATATTAGTTTATTAGCAGGTGTGTTTTATTCATATTCATATCGTATTTTTTTACACGATCGATATTTTTTTTATTTATATATAGAGTATAAGTATAGCAAATCGGGAGAGAGCAAAAAATTCAATGCATCCATACAAAAAATCGTGTATGGGGTATGCACGTTTAGAGCAAAAAATTGTAAGTAAACATCACTTTTATACATTGTGGTAGATTATAAACTATAGTTTCTAATTAATATTTTGTTTATGTATTAACGAATAGCTTCAAGAGACGAAATCTGATCAACCATTGGGTCGTCATATGTTGTGGAAGGAGGCTCGTGTGAATAACGATGGAATAGCTGATAATGAAAATGTTCAACAAGTGATACAACAATGTGTAAGTATACTATCACTTTAATATTTTTTAATATTGTCTTTTAAAAATGACATTGAACTTATCTTTTTGATGCTACATGTATTTTAGGAGAATTTAGAACAATGCTCTGAAAATCCAGAGTAGAATACGCAAGTTAGTTGTAGGGACATACTTGGCAAGGTATTTAATGTTCCTAAATATTCTAGCCGTGTGAAGGGTAAAGGATTTGGCGTGACTCCCAAAAGCTATTTTTCACATGAGAAGCGCACAAATCCATCTAATGAGCAAGTATTAGAAGCGCTGAAAATCCTAACAGAGCAAGTTGCCTATTTGTTGAAAAAGGATAAGGAAAAACAACCTCTAGAGTGTCAACGTGAAATACAATTAGATAGTGAAAATGGTAGTTGCAACATTGGTCGTAAAAGTCTTCCAAAGGTAATTAATTACTTAAAAAAATAAGAAATTCATTCAACCTAATTGTTTCACATACTTATGTATTAGCCATTGATTTAGGGTGTCTCATCTTGCGTGCTATATTTATCTTCCCTTACTCATCGCATGGTTGGAAAAGGAACATTGTACAATACCTTGGGAGAAGTATTACACCATATTCCCATCCATGTCGGGCATGTTAAAGTTTCACCTATGATAGCTTTTGAACCACTTGAACCGTTGCCTATCCCCAACAACGACGAAGATATGAAGTTTTTGGGAGAATCAATAGGTAGTTACGTGGCATGGCCCAAATTTTTTGTTGGCATAGAGGAGGTATGTTTAATTGTTATGTATGTTTAGTTGTATGATTATGATTGATTATGTTTCACTGCTGATTTTTCGGCTTTTAATTTCACATTTATTTAGATTCTTACAAAGTCTAAAGGTAATGATAAGAAGATTCCTCACAACAAGTTAGTCATTTCACCTGAAAAGGTTTGACATATACTGAAGTAACAATTTACAAGAAAGGGGGTTTGAATTGTAAATTAACCTTTTAAAAATTCCTGAAAAAATATTAACTCAAGATTGATCTTGGTTGTAAATAAGAAAAACGAAGAATGTTCTTGGTTCAGATCCAGAAATGGAGAACGTTTTTGGTTAGTTGAAAATGACAGTTTTAGTTAATCTATTAAACTTGATATTTAAAGACTTGAAAGTAAATAGATAAGGGAAGGAATATAACACACAGATATATCCTGGTTCACCCAACTTTTGGTACGTCCAATCCTCACAACTGTGAGATTTTCAACTAAGTGCTCCAAGGCAAGAACTCTCTTGACTTTTACACACACTTTCTGCAGATCTATCTCGATATGTTAGAACCAATACCTTTCAATCCAAAAAGTAGATTTTTCATTGATCTATCCTTAAATCTCTACAAGTATTACTCACACTATCTTCTGTATAACATAGAAGAATTTTCACAACTTCTCAAGACTAGTTTTTACTCACTTTTTCTTGAGATTACAATAGAATGATAAACTGTTTTGATAGAATCTAAATATCCTCAACTCGTGTTTGAGTATTTGATTCTGATCTTTGGAACTAAGAGTGGTTTTAGAACACAATCGTGATTGGATATTGCAATTTCTAAGAGCTGGACATAACTTAGCGAAATGTATGAAAAATGTAGAAAGTCTTGAATCTGATTTGTGAATAATGGAATGATTTCTTTGTTCAGTTCTTCCTATTGCCTATATCTTGAGTTCTCTTTTATAAACTCAAAAAGTGTTTTTGACAGCTCATTTGCCCGTTGGGAATAAATGGCTTGTCCTCTGTCAGTGATTAGGTGAGAGCAAGCCAAAAAGCAAGAACGTTCTTCATTCTGCTTCTAATGTTCAAGAGCAGACTTGGTTCTTCCTTTGTGTTGCAAATGAGTCTTGATCAAAGTGATGCATATTCTTAACTTTTAAATTAGCGGGATCCCTGGTGATATCCTCTTGAGGTATTTTCTGGTATCCTCTGGTGACGTCATCTGGAGGTATTTGAAAGTGCAAACACGAGAAGGGGGGTTGAATTGTGTTTGTCAAACTTAATTACTTTTGCTATTTTGTTAAATGTTGATTTGAATTATTCGATAAATAACTAATCAGATTCAGCAGCGGATAATAATAACATAATAACACATCAATTTATACTGGTTCACCGTTAACTAGGCTACGTCCAGTCCCTTCCTCCAGAAGGCCTTTTCACTAATTCAAACTCCTTTGAATTACAACACCACTGACCCTTCAAGTCAGTCTTCCCAAACAGCCTGACAACCCCAGACTTTTGAGGAACAACAACACCTTAACTAAACCAGCTAAGTCTTCTCAAACAACCTGACAACCCCAAACTTTTGAGGAATAACAACACCTTGACTAAATCAGCCAAGTCTTCTCCTACCAATCTGACAACCCCAGATTGAAGAAGGAATCTACACCACTATAATAAAGGTTTGGAATTTTGCAACGTTGCTTCTGGAAAGCTGTTTGCTGCACTTATTTTTGCACTCTTTTATTGCTTCTGGAAAGCTGATTGTTGCACTGTATTTCTCTCTCGAAAACACTTAGAAAATATTGCTCTTGCTCATTTGTTTTTCTCTCTTTTGAACTCTCAGATAACTTTGAATTGAAGCTTGAGTTCTTGTGTTTTTCAATACTTTATTCTTCAGCATTAAGCCTCTATTTATAGTTGAACTTTAGGGCTTCACTGATGCTTTACGTTAGGAGTGTATTTCGATTAATCTGTTTTGAGAATATTCTGGAGTAGTTTGCTCAGATTCTGTTTTGAGCCTTTTGCTCACTGATCTGTTTTGAACATTTTGCTCCGCTTCTGTTTTGAGCATTTTTCTTAGATTCTGTTTTGAACATTTTTCTGTGACAGATTCATCTGACAATATCCTCTGGTGACGTCATCCTCTGATTTATGCTTCTGGTGACGTCATCTTCTAATGACATCATCTGGTGACATCATCTTCTGATTTCTGCTTCTGGTGACGTCATCTTCTAATCTATTCTTCTGATGACATTTTTCATTCTTCTTCTAAGTCAAATATGTTATTTTCATAAAATACATTTGTTAACATCAAAACTTTAATTGCAAGAACCAACTTGGTTCCAATAATCTCCCCCTTTTTGATGATGACAAACAATGTATTTTTGATAATACTTTTTCTTTCTTTTGACTTTGACTCCCCCTAAGACTAAGCTTCATTTTATATTTTCTCCCCCTAAGTCTAATGTCTAGATATCAAATACATCATACATCATCTTCTCCTCCTTTCAAATACATCATCTTCTCCCTCGGATATTTTATCAAATATTACATCTTCTCCCCCTTTGTCATCAGAGAAAAAGGATTGAATGAAGAAAAGAGATACTCTGTTTTTTTTTTCGACTTTTTTTTTCTTTTTCTTTTTTTATAAAAGTACATGAAAAATAAAATACATAATAATTAAACTAAGCTATTAGGTTAGGGATGAAGATAAGATTAAGGTTTTTCTTGATGAATTCAAACCTATCTTCAGGTAGTGATTTAGTGAATATGTCAGCCCATTGATGATCAGTGTCTACAAATTGAATGTTAAGTACCCCTTTTTGAACATAATCTCTTATGAAGTGGTGTTTGATCTCTATGTGTTTGGCTCGAGAATGTAGGATAGGGTTTTTGGTTAGACAAATTGCAGAGGTGTTATCACAATAAATGGGTATGTTGGAGAGCTGCATCCAGCTGCTGAAATGTATTCAGCCTAATATGTTGTAATCTTCAAGTTGATGCTTCATCCAGAGTAGTTGAGAGCTGCAGCCAGCTGCTGAAATGTATTCAGCCTCTGTTGTTGACATGGCAATGGTGTGTTGTCTCTTACTGGACCACGAAATTAAATTGGCTCCTAAAAACGTACAATAGCCACTGGTGCTTTTTCTTTCAAGTTTATCTCTAGCATAGTCAGAATCACAGTATCCACTCAGTTTGTATGTAGGAGTTTTCTTGTAAAACAAGGTGAGGTTGGTAGTGCCTTTTAGGTATCTAAGGATTCTCTTAACAGCAGTTAGATGAGATTCTCTAGGATCAGATTGAAATCGAGCACATACACACACACTAAATATGATATCAGGTCTAGAAGCAGTAAGGTAGAGTAATGATCCTATCATTCCTATGTAGATTTTCTGGTCAACTTTTGTTCCTGATTCATCTTTATCAAGTGAACAAGTAGGATGCATTGGTGTAGCCATAGGTTTGCAATCACTCATCTTAAACTTCTTGAGAAGTTCCTTTGTATATTTAGTTTGGTGAATGTAAATACCTTCTGAACTTTGTTGAATTTGTATTCCTAGAAAGAACTTAAGTTCTCCCATCATACTCATTTGAAATTCATGCTGCATTAATTCAGAAAATTCTTGACAAAGAATGCCATTAGTTGATCCAAAAATAATATCATCAACATAAATTTGAATGATCAAATATCATTTTCTATTGATCTGCTAAACAAAGTATTGTCTATTTGTCCTCTTTTAAAGTTATTTTTAAGTAAGAAATTACTGAGTCTATCATACCATGCTCTAGGTGCTTGTTTTAACCTATACAAGGATTTTTTAAGTTTAAAGACATGGTTTGGAAATTCAGAATTTTCAAAACCTGGAGGTTGTTTAACATATACCTCTTCACTCAAATAACCATTGAGAAAAGCACTTTTAACATCCATTTGAAATAATTTGATATTATTATTTGCAGCAAAGGACAATAAGATACAAATAGCTTCTAACCTGGCCACTGGAGCAAATGTCTCAGTGTAATCAATACCCTCTTGTTGACTGTAACCTTGTGCCACAAGCCTTGCCTTTTTCTGACTACTTCACCCTTTTCATTTAGCTTATTTCTGAAGACCCACTTGGTTCCCACAATGTTCTTCTCTGGTCTTGGAACTAGATCCTAAACATCATTACTCTTAAATTCATTTAACTCTTCCTGCATTGCAATAATCCATCCATCATCTGCCAATGCTTCACTAACAGATGTAGGCTCAATCGATGAGATTAAACCAAACAGACTTATATCTTTTAATGATGATTTGGTTCTTAAAGAATCACTTCTACTTCCAATGATCAGATTTTCAGGATGAGATGACTGGTATTTCCATCCAGATTTCTCTTCTGACTTCTCATGATTAGTTCTGATTTGATCAGGTTCATCCTATGAAGATGTGTCACATGCTTCTGATTTATTTGTATCCTTCACTTCTCCAAATTCTGCTGGTTTATCTGCTTCTGTTGGTTTGTCTGTTTCTACTTCCTGTAGTGTTGTTAAATCTGTAATATCAACATCTTGCTTTGACTTTGCAGTGTCAAGCTTTCTATAATTCATATGGTGTTTTATTCAACATAGACCTAATAAAGACTCTATTCTAAATATAACATGCAGTGTTGATTGCTTCAGCCCAAAAATGTTTTGCAACATTTAAATCATTTAACATAGTTCTGGCCATGTCTTCGAGTGATCTATTTTTTTTTCTAACTTATCTTCATATTTATCCTCTGAAGACTTGTCAGGTTCTTCTTTCATCTTCCATCTTTTCAAGCTCTCTTGGTTTGTCTACATCAGCTTCTGGTTCTGGTAGATCTGTATCTGCTTCTGGTTCTAGTAAACCTGCATCAGTTTCCTCTGGTTCTGGTAAACTAGCTTTAGTTTCCTCTGGTTCTGGTAAACCAGCATCAGTTTCTTCTAGTTCTGGTTAACCTGCATCAGCTTCATCTTGCTTTGGCTTTTCAAATAACATAATACAAATCAAATAAAAAAATGAACTCAATACAGCCAAACCATTAATTCTGCTTCTGGTAGTTTCTGCTTGTTTTTGAAACCACTGAAATACTGTTTCTGTTGAAGTGTTCACATCACGTGAATCACTTGGTTCCTCTGACAGTTTGAAAACCTACAAAATACTTATCTAAATTTGATTTTTAAGATCAAGCTCTTGTTATCATATTAAACATAAATATCAAACAATAATAGTATTTACAGCAAGATGTAACCTCTATGTCAACAGTTTCAGTTTTACTCTGAAAATCCTCTTGTTTCTAATTTTCAGATTCTGAATCTGTATATTCTATGATTAGATGGTTTGGATGAAGGAATTTGAATTCCCTTCCTGGTTTGTAATCTTGATGAAGTTTACTGGAGTGTTTGAAGAACTCTCCAGATACTGACACTTCTCTTTCTGCTGATATATCATGTTCCTCTGATAGTTTTGGAACTGATGATAATTCTGATTCTTCTGGTTCAGGAACTGATAGTAATTTTGATTCTTCTGGTAGTTCCAGGTTTGTTGATATGAGTGATTTCTCTGTCTGTTCTGATCTGTTTGATATGTGTGATTTCTTTGATATTTCTTGTTCCTCCTATGATTCTGGTTCTGGTTCTGATAGGTATTGTGTTGACCAGTTCTTCTTCTACCAGAGTCAATTGGCTTCTGTTTGGTAGATGTTCGAACATAGACCTTTTTCCCTTCATATATTGCCAGCATCCATTGACCAGGCACCATGACTGGTGTTTCAATTTGGTTGCTTAGAACATCTGCAACATAGAAAATTTTATCTTTTGGTACCCAAATCTGGTTGGGTCCAGGTTTGTTAGTTTTGAAAAGTTTCTTGTTTTCCCTTGTATTTAGCATAGGACAAGACACTTTGGAATGACCTTTCTTGTAACAAACAGTACACACTATATCAGAGGGAACAGGTTTAAGCACAGGTTTAGATTCAGTTATAGTTTCTTCAAATCCTATACCTCTATTTCCATTCCTACTGACTCCATAAATCATAGAAGCATATTTGCTTCTTTCCATACCATTAGCAAGAAATTCTTGAAGAACTTGTTCATGTATATCAGAATTACTTGTGGTATTTTCAGTTGATGTTGAATTATGGTCATTTTTCAGAGTTAGACTTTCAACTTGAAGTTCAGCAAAACTGTTTTTCAAATATACATTCTCTGTTTTCAATTCTGCAATGTCAGTTTCAAGAATGACACTTTCTGTTTTAAATTCTGCAATCTGATTCTTTAAAACATTAACTTCTTCTATTAGATTTGTATTTTCTTTCTTAAGAGTTTTAAGTTTTAAAGATAATTTGTAATTACTGTTTAAAAAATCATTCAGAGAAGTAATCAAATCAGATCGAGTGAATTTAGAATATACCTTAATTTCATCATCTTCTGATTCTCTTCCAGAATCAGATTCTGTGTTGGATCCAGAGTTGGTGTGAGCCAACATAGCCAAATCTGCTTGTTCATCTTAAGAAGATTCATCATAATCATCCCATGTAGCCATCGTGCTTTTCTTCTTAGTTCTGAAATCTTTCCTCTGGTACTTTCCTTTCTCCATATTTGGACATTCTGAGTTGATATGTCCAGATTCATTGCATCCGTAGCAGATGATACTTTTCTTGTCATTTGTATCATCACTTCCTTTGTTGGACTGATTGGAATATCTCTGGGGAAATTTATTCCTTCTGTTATGCCACATCTTTTTGAATAAGAAAGCAATTTCTTCTTCCTCTGAGTTCAGACTTTGATCGTCTGAATCACTATTTTCTGATGTTGCTTTCAGAGCCTTTTTCTGCTTGGATTTCAGGGCTAGAGTTTTGTTCTTCTTCTTGGGTTCATCTTCTTCCAACTCAATTTCATGTGATATGAGAGAGCTGATTAATTCTTCCAACTTTAGAGTATTCAGATCTTTAGCTTCCTGAATAGCAGTAATCTTTGGTCTCCACTTGATTGTCAAACTTCTAAGTATTTTCTTTACATGATCAGCAGTAGTGTAGCTCTTTTCTAGTACCCTTAATCCTGATACTAGAGTTTGGAATCTGGAAAACATAGTTTCAATGTCTTCATCTTCTTCCATCTTGAATAACTCGTACTTCTTGACTAGAATGTTAGCCTTTGCTTCTAGGACTTACTTACTGCCTTCATAAGTCAGAATCAGACTATCATAGATGCTCTTCGCTGTTTCTCTGTTAGTGCATTTGTCGAACTCCTTGAACGTGATTGCATTGATCATGAACGTTCTGGATTTGTGATGCAACTTGAACATCTTCTTCTTATCAGCATCCATATCTCTTCTGGAAATTTTAATACCATCAGCATCTTCTGGAGCAGTATAACCATCTTCCACCAAGTCCCAAAGTTCAGGATCTTGTGAAATAAAAAAACTTCTCAGCCTGTCCTTCCAGTATTCAAATCGTTCTCCATCAAACAAAGGTGGTCTGTTGATGTTTCCTCCAGTAGCTTCTTCATTGAATCCGGACATATTGATCCCTTGGATCTTTCCTCAAACACTATAAAGTGCTCAGCCTTGAGATAGAGCTCTGATGTCAATTGAAGGTGCAAACACGAGAAGGGGGGTTGAATTGTGTTTGTCAAACTTAATTACTTTTGCTGTTTTGTTAAATGTTGATTTGAATTATTCGATAAATAACTAATCAGATTCAGTAGTGGATAATAATAACATAATAACACATCAATTTATACTAGTTCACCGTTAACTAGGCTACGTCCAGTCCCTTCCTCCAGAAGGCCTTTTCACTAATTCAAACTCCTTTGAATTACAACACCACTGACCCTTCAAGTCAGTCTTCCCAAACAGCCTGACAGCCCTAGACTTTTGAGGAACAACAACACCTTAACTAAACAGCTAAGTCTTCTCAAACAGCCTGACAACCCCAGACTTTTGAGGAATAACAACACATTGACTAAACCAGCCAAGTCTTCTCCTACCAATCTGACAACCCCAGATTGAAGAAGGAATCTACACCACTATAATAAAGTTTTGGAACTTTGCAACGTTGCTTCTAGAATGCTGTTTGCTGCACTTATTTTTGCACTCTTTTATTGCTTCTGGAAAGCTGATTGTTGCACTGTATTTCTCTCTCGAAAACACTTAGAAAATATTGCTCTTGCTCATTTGTTTTTCTCTCTTTTGAACTCTCAGATAACTTTGAATTGAAGCTTGAGTTCTTGTGTTTTTCAATACTTTATTCTTCAGCATTAAGCCTCTATTTATAGTTGAACTTTAGGGCTTAACTGATGCTTTACTTCAGGAGTGTATTTCGATTAATCTGTTTTGAGAATATTCTGGAGTAGTTTGCTCAGATTCTGTTTTGAGCCTTTTGCTCACTGATCTGTTTTGAACATTTTGCTCCGTTTATGTTTTGAGCATTTTTCTCAGATTCTGTTTTGAACATTTTTCTCTGACAGATTCATTTGACAATATCCTATGGTGACGTCATCCTCTGATTTATGCTTCTGGTGATGCATCTTCTGATGACATCATCTGGTGATGTCATCCTCTGATTTCTGCTTCTGGTGACGTCATCTTCTGATCTATTCTTCTGATGACATTTTTCATTCTTCTTCTAAGTCAAATATGTTATTTTCATAAAATACATTTGTTAACATCAAAACTTTAATTGCAAGAACCAACTTGGTGCCAACAGTATTTTCTGGTATCCTCTGGTGACGTCATCTGGAGGTATCCTCTGGTCATATCCTCTGGAGGTATTTTTTGGTATCCTCTGGTGACGTCATCTGGAAGTTTCCTCTAGTGACAACTTCTAGAGGTATCCTCTGGTGATATCCTCTGATGACATCATCTTCTGGTGACATCCTCTAGTGACATCAGAATGATGTCCAAAATGTTCTTGGATTTTCATATTCAACCTTCCTTCTCTCAACTAATTTTGTTTAAGTTTCTCGGTACCTATCTTGATTAATACACTGAAGCACACTTATTAGGTACAAAAACATGCTTTAGAATCATAATTATAATTCTTAATTAATCTTTGTTTATCATCAAAATTATTTAAGTTAGGGTTTTGTCGCAAAATATACATCAATTGTATACGAAATTATTAGCTTACCATAATAACTAACAAATTGATTGACCTCATTTTTTTTCTTCAGATTCAAGCAAAACATACTGAAATCGTTAAGAAAAATGTAGAAACTCTTGAATTTGATTTGTGAATAATGGAATGATTGCTTTCTTTGGTTCTGTCTGTTACCTATATCTTGAGTTCTCTTTTATAGACTCAAAAAGTGTTTTTGACAGCTCATTTGCCCGTTGGGAATAGCTGGCTTGTCCTCTGTCAGTGATTAGGTGAGAGCAGGCATGCCAAAAAGCAAGAACGTTCTTCATTCTGCTTCTAATGTTCAAGAGTAGACTTGGTTCTTCCTTTGTGTTGCAAATGAGTCTTGATCATAGTGATGCGTATTCTTGACTTTTAAATTAGAGGGATCCCTGGTGATATCCTCTGGAGGTATTTTCTAGTATCCTCTGGTGACGTCATCTGGAGGTATCCTCTAGTGATATCCTCTGGAGGTATTTTCTGGTATCCTCTGGTGACGTCATCTGGAGGTATCCCTTGGTCATATGTTTAGGAGGTATTTTTTGGTATCCTCTGGATGTATTCTCTGGTGACGTCATCCTCTGATGACGTCATCCACTAGTGACATCGGAATGATGTCCCGAATGTTCTTGGATTTTCATATTCAATCTTGCTTCTCTCCACTGATTTTGTTTAAGTTTCTTGGTACCTATCTTGATTAATACACTCAAGCACACTTATTAGGTACAAAAACATGCTTTAAAATCATAATTATAATTCTTAATTAATCTTTGTTTGTCATCAAAATTATTTAAGTTGGGGTTTTGTCGCAACATATACATCAATTGTATACGAAATTATTAGCTTACTATAATAACTAACAAATTGATCGACCTCATTTTTTTTCTTCAGATTCAAGCAAAACCTACCGAAATCATTAAGAAAGTTGATTCAAAAAATAAACCCGCCGCATTGCAAATGCAGGTTCGTTGTAAAAATAAATCTGCCAAAATTCAAAAACTGGATCGTGGAAAATCAGTTGCTGCTATTAAAATAAGTCATCCACACCTTTCTCGATGTGGGCCATGCCTTGACATAACAACAAAAATGAATATGGAGAGCAATGATACACGTATCATACACATGGATAAAGGTATTTTCATAGATGAGTATGAAGAATTACTTGGTAAAAAGCACATATATGAACTTCTCAATCATAATGAGTTGAGTGCTACTGTCATTAGCATATACATTAGGTAATATAAATACTTTATATAAGATAAAAATTACTTTTTAATTGCATCACTGCCATATTTATTGATAATTAATCTAATTTTATATTTTCATTGAAGGTTTTTGTATGAAAAGTTGGTGTGCATGCGCAAATTGACAAATAGATTTTCATTCTTATCTTCCCATAAGCTATCCATGTTTAAACTTGATCCAGTTAACATAAAAAAGTATGTAGTTGATATTGTTGGAAAATAAAGAGAAGGATAAGTTATTTCTTGCGCCATATAATTCAGGGTAATTAGATACTTTATCTATATCGTTTTTAATTTATGATACTTTATCAGTTGTGTAAACAAATTTGCCAACCAAGTTTTTGTTGTTGTAGGAAAAATTGGGTGTTGTTTGCCATCAATGTCACCTCTAAAATTATATACTATTTAGATCCATTGCACGGTCATTATAACAATCACTCGGATATAAAGAATATTGTTGATACGTAAGTAATGTTCATTTATTTCTTACATATAAATATTGTGTTTGGTCATTGAATAATAATCACATTTATTTGATAGTGCTTTACAAATTTTTCGCGCTCAAAGGGGTTCTACAATGTCGAAGCATAAGGCAAACAACATCACATGGATTCCAATAAAGGTTTGAAATTTTTGTTATAGAACTTAATTATATGCCTTTAAAATTTCATTTACAATCAATGCATAAATATTTATTGATGTACATGTTTTATTTTATAGTGCCCTCGCCAAACTAACAACATAGACTGCAGATACTATATATTGCGATTAATGAAGGAGATTGTTGATATGAATCAAAATATAATTCCAGAAGCGGTACGTTATTTTCATTATATTTTAATTTTCATGTATAAACTATATATATATATATATATATATTTATGTTCAAATATTATATCGCATAGTACTTTAACAACTTCGATTCAACATACTCTGAAAGTGATCTAATTGAAATAAAAGAAGATTGGTGTCAGTATGTGCTGCAACTGAAAGTTATATAATTTGTTAATACGTGAGTTTCCCATTGTTGGAGATTGTAAACTATTATTGTATATTTTGGTGTGAACTGATCATTGTTTTAATTAGTTTATTTTATTTTTGTTATAGTAGGGTAAAGAAAGAAATTGCTGGAAATTGCTACTGGACTGACATGATATTTGTTGTTGTGAATATGTAATTGATATTGTGAAAATGTTGCTACTGTCAATATTGTTATATTTGTTGCTACTGTCATGAACTTGTAATTTGTTGTTGTGAATATATATGTAATTGATATTGTGAATTTGTAATTGATATTGTTGATATTTGTTGTTGTGAATATGAAATTGATATTGTGAATTTGTAATTGATATTGTTGATATTTGTTGCTGTGAATATGAAATTGATATTGTGAATTTGTGACTACTGTCATGAAGTTGTTGCTGTGAATTTGTTGCTAATGTCATGAACTTGTTGATATGTAATTGATATTTGATGTTGATATTAATCTGAATTTGATGTTGATAAAAATCTGAATGTGATATTTGATGTTGATAAGAATATGAATTTGGAAAAAAATTGAAATATCATTTTAAAGACTGTTTTTTTTAAATGTCATAAAATACATGTTTTCATCCTTTTACAATGCTTTTTTAAACGTTTTACAACGCTTTTCTAAGCCTTTTACAGCACTTTTTCAAAAAAGCGATGTAAAACTAGTTAATAATACAAGTACGTTTTATATATGTACCTGTTACAGCGCTTTTTTAAGCGCTGTAAAACTAGTTAAGAAGCACGTTATATATGCACCTATTACATCGCTTTTGTTAAAAAAGCGCTGTAAATCTAGTCTAAGAGAAACGCACTATATATATGTACCTATTACATTGTTTTTTTGAAAAAACACTGTAAAACTAGTCTAAGAGAAGCACACTATATATTTATACCTATTACAGCGCTTTTTATTTTCAATAGCGCTGTTGTATCTTTTAACAACACTAGATACTACCGCGCTTAAAAGCGATATAAAGGACTTAAAAGACTATTTTTGACTTAGTGATATGTTTAAGTGAATGACATGTTAAAACAATGTGCACTTATTTAAAGACAATGTTAGAATCTTTAAAATATTTTTCAATATTTAGACATTAATATTGTTCAAACTTTAAATTATCATATTAAGTTTTTTTTATATGTTGACCGACTTCTAATATTTTATTATTTTATTAAAATCTAATTTCTAATAATGTTTATTATGAATAATTTCTGTATTCTTCATTAATTTCATGCATTGTCTGTTTATTAAAGTGTTAAACAAAAGTTAATTTTGATAATTGTTGGTTTATTAAAATTAAAAAAATAAAAGAAATTAGTAAAATGTGTTTTATGGCTTAGGCACATTTAGAAGACTAAAACCTAATTAAATAATAATAATAATAATAAAAAGTATGAAAAAGTAAGAAAGAGAGGGGAGGACAAGCACAGCCGCGGCAGCAGAGTGAAAAACAAGAAAATCGACACTTAACTGTTTCAGAAAATTTTCTCCGTTTTAGTCCAAAATTTAGTATGTTGTTTAACTCATTTAGTTAGTTAACTAAACATATTTTCTCAGATTTTTAACCATCCCAATTTCTATCTAAAATATTTGACTTCTTCGTTTACGGAATTCGTTATTTTGCACCGTTCTTCTTCACCGTAAGTCCGATTTGAATCAAACAAACGCCAAAACGATCGTATGAAAATGGGCTATATTATCCACTAATTGGTTTTCTGATTTATGGTAAGTTTCCTTGACCAAATTTTGAAATTAGGTTTTTGGGTGTCTTTTTATAATTTATTTTTGACGTTTACTCATAAACTGTCGAATTAGATCGATTAAAGGACAAAGAGTCAAAGAACAAAGATTGTATGCTCGTGTAATCGTATTTATGTGTGAAAGCATCGAAATAAGGTAAGGGGTGAGAGAGCGTTTGAATTCGTGAGTATAATATATTGTGAGATGAACAGAAAATCGTATTTCCCAACGATTCATCTGAGGCTCGCTACGTACGGTAGTAGCCATTTGAGCAATAAATTAGTTAATGTGCAAATATGAAAATTGTGGGAATAAAATGTGGAATAGAAATATTTATAAGTTGTTGATTGATTTAATTTCGTTAAATGTGTGGTATTTGATATTGTTGTGATATTGGGTGTTGAGTGAATTTTATCTATATGATTGAATAGGCAAGTTTATGTGATGTGATAATAAAAGATGAATGCATTTTGATAAGTTTATGTGATTATGATGATGTATAATTAATAATAATGATGTTATAAATTTGTGATAAGTTAATGTTATGATGTATAATTATAAAATTGTGATAAACTTATGTGATGAGTTACGATTAATGATAGTGACGTTATGAATTTGTGATGAGGATATTGAAGTACCCCATAATTGATGAAATAGTGATGATTCCAACTTGTGCTAAAGATGATGCTCTTAATGGAATAGTCTAGGCTAACGAGGAGAGAAAACAGATGTTTGGAATATTTGAAGTTGATGTGAATTTTTGAAGTAGAGATTATTTTGTCATTATATCGATAGGGCCTGACAAGCCTAGTGATTCCAGGGAAGTGCAACTGAATGAACCTAATCGTGGCGGTCTGCTGTTGAGCCTTAGGGCAAGATTGTTAGACCTTGGAGGTATTCGGGTGGGGAATTCCTAAGAGACTTGGAGGTACCACTCCAAATGTTGGGAGCTACCATGCAACACACGTTTACCTCGACTGTCGCGTATATGTGTCTCAGGTTGAGTTGAGGGGATCTATTAGGACTTGGCCAATTTGAATTGTCCGTCCACCAAGATGGTGGCATAGTATCAAGCCTCCTAACCAAGTACTTCAGAGTTAGAATGATACCACATTGTGAAGTAGAGTCTAAGCTCGTGCATAGCATTGCATCTCCCTGTGATTATTTTGTTGTGATTAATACTTTATCGTGTGCGATAATAATTTCTCTCATATAATTTGATGTTATAGTGAAATGTATTGATTATTCTTGAGTGATTTTAACTTTATAATGTAATGTTTTTTTTTTCTTGAAGAAGATTTGTATAATGATACGATTTATTATGATTAATTGTGTGTTCTTCTTACTTATATTATAGGCTAAATAGCACCCGTGGTCCCTTAAATTAATTTTAGTTAACGTTTTAGTCCTTTATCTTCTTTTTTTCTTTCGATTTAGTCCTTTATTTTAATTTTAAGTGACAATTTGATCTTTTATGTTTTAAAATGTCAACAATGTTATCCTTTTTTTTTTTACAAAAATTCAAACAATTCATCAAAATTTTCAACCAAAACCCATAAAATTAATTATATTCTTCAATATAATACAAATTTCATCAAATTTGAAACTCAAATCTTCAAATAAACTCATATTTCCATCTCTAACAACATCAAATAAAGAATGAAAATATGAGTTTATTTGAATATTTTAGTTACGAATTTGATGAAATTTGTATTATATTAAAGAATATAACTAATTTTATGGGTTTTTGTTGAAAATTTTGATGAATTTTTTGAATTTTGTAAAAAAAAGGATAATATTGTTGACATTTAAAACATAAATGATCAAATTATCACTTAAAATTAAAATAAATGACCAAATCAGGAAAAAAAAAGATAAAGGACTAAAACGTTAACTGAAATTAAGTTAAGGGACCACATGTGCTATTTAGCATATATTATACTATAAACATGATGTCGAAACTCACCTCCTTCGTTGTTTGTGTTTGACTGGCTTGGCCCTGCATTTGCAAAATCGCAGTCATTACAGGTTAATGAGCCGTGAAGTTCAAATTTAGGAGAAACCTCGCTCTGATATGTGATACCGGGAATTAAGAGTTGTAATTTGTATTTTAGTTTCACTTATTTAATTAGAAAAGACTTTTTGTACGAAAACCTTATAAGTAATAGTCAGTTTTTGGAATTAAATCAAGAAATTATAGTTAAGTCAAGTTCATTGAGATTGCATTGTTTTAACTAAGGAATAAAGTTGAATTTTTACATGTGTATTTAGATAAACGTGATATCATAAATTAATTATAAAAATTCTTATTTTCTTGAAAACATATTTTCCTTATCGGCTGCGAATTTTGTTCAAAAAAATCTAGTACAAATTACTATATATATTATTTTTTGGTTTAGGATATCACACTATATAACTAACATAAGCAAATAATTAATGCCTCAAAAGAAAAAGGAAAACTTTCTTACAAATCATTTTATTTTTATAAACTAAATTTAAGGTGATTGGATGATACTCCAGTTCAAGGTGACATTAAAGATAATTAAAACATATTTAAATTTTGTTAAAGAAATATTTTATTATTTATTTATTTATTGATATTTTAAAATTGAAATAATAAACTCTACTTATTTAGAAAACATTTTAAATTTTGTTAGACAGAAATAAAAATATGTTGACACCCATCAAAAGTTTTACTCATCATTTCTTTTAATTATTTTATTATTTTTTGAAAATTTAAAATATAAAGTTTTACCTATTTAAAACTTTTTTCAAAAAAAATTGCTAGAGAAAATTAAGGTGAGAATGAAATGTGTCAAGACCATTTCATTATTTTTTAAATTTAGCAAACATGGGATAATTGTTGCAGACCACTTTATTATATATTTTATTTAAATTAAATTTTAAGCCTACTAATTATCAATTTATTTTATGAAACGTTTTGTATATATTAAAATTTAATTAAAAAATAGTCTGCATATAATAAATACTATTATGATAATGCATTTTTTTCTTAATTTATTCACAAATTGAAAACAAACATTAATTTTTTTAATATTCTCAGCAACAAATTATGTTGAAGGTATAAATATATGCTTTTGTAGCAACTTAGTAAAATATTTTTACAAAAAAGTTGTATATTTACCGTTACAAGTTATGTTGTTGCCAAAATATTATGTAATTTGTGGCAGAAGTTATGTTGTTCCGAAAAAGTTGTATTATTCACAATGTAAATTTTGTTGCTTAAAAAATATTGTATTATCCGCATTGAAAAGTTATATTGTTGTTAAAAAGTTGTATTATTTCCAATACAAATTATGTTGCTGCTAAAATAAAATATTATTCACAGTGGAAAATAACGTTGTTGCAAAACATATTGTATTATTCGTAATAAAAAATGACGTTGTTGCTAAAATATTGTACTATGCCCAATAATATGTTACGTGACTGCCAAAAGTTTGTATTACTATCAACAACAAGTTAATATTGTTGTAAAAACACTAGTATTATTTTCAACGACAATAATTGTTGTTGTATAACTCATTTTTTTCCAACGACGATGATATTGATGCCAAAAATAAATCTTATTGCAACGACTTAAGACATTATATTTGTTATGTTATTTGTTACATAACATAATAAAGTCCTTCAAATATTGTTTGTTCAATAGTACATCAAGTATATCTTAATCGTGAAACTCTATTAAATAATAAAACAATGTTCGTAAGTAAGGAGACTGATGTGTGTAACACCCCGAGTTTAACACACAGTGCAAGGGTATTTTTTTTTTAAACCAGAATTAATCAAGGAATTTTCAGAATTAATTCGAAGGAATTAAAATAAAATTAAGTCATTTCTTAAAATAATACGTCGCAATTCAGATGACGAACGTAATTAAATATTTACATCGTAAAGACAATTAAGTAATTAAGTTTTGGGAGTTAATACTTTTAATATCATAAAAGTTAATACATCACAAAAGTCAGTGTCATAACATCTCAAAAAGACAGCCGACCTGCAGCCCACTAAAACAGTATCAGAGTGCGGAAAAGATATACAATAATCCCAAAACAAATAATTACATTTCCCAAGCTCAAGGCCCTATACAAAAAGTCTAGTCTGATCATACACTAAGCTACAGTAGCACGGTTTCCACCGCATCATCTACAAGTCTCGTCTTCACCCAGCTGTCCATCCATCTACGTTGTCCACAATTACGCCATACATGAAGATCAAGGAAGATTAATGACATTTCTGTCGTTAGTGTAACCGTCGGAGGTACGGGTTTGGGTAATCATCTGAGGGCAAAACCCAATTTTCCACAATAATTGTAAAGGGTCACCGACCGAAATTAACAATTACCACATAGCATTTATGTCAACAATAACAAGTATATTCATGGCATGTTCCAAGGTTTATGACAACATGAATGAATAATTATGCTCACTTATTACAATGTATGACATTGATATTTTTGGAAATCACAAACAGCTTAACATATAAGTCATGTTGCAAGTACATTTACATTCAACAAAAATAACACAACAACTCATTCAGCACTTAGAGTTCATAAGTTACTTGCACACAACGATTTCCACCCGTCATCATCATATCAACAAAAATGACTCACCGATCAACCATCCCCATGCAATATGTATATGCCAATGTTCATAAATTCTTGGAATAACCAAGGTGCAGTCGCTCATAGACTAGCACACATGCAGTCTCTCACGGACCAGCACAATTTATATATGTTAGACTTTAACGGCCAATATGACCATGGTGCAATCTCTCACGGATCAGCACCAGTGCAGTCGCTCACAGACCAGCACATTTTACGCAGACCAAGGTACAGTCGCTCACAGACCAGTACCAGTGCAGTCGCTTACAGACCACCACTCTAAAGGTGCAAACACGAGAAGGGGGGGTTGAATTGTGTTTGACTTAACTTGAATACTTTTCCTGTTTTAATACTTTCAAAACAAAACTTGATGTATAATTAAAACAGAGTTAGCAGCGGATAAAAATAAAAATAAAAACTCACAGATTTTATACTGGTTCACCGTTAACGAGGCTACATCCAGTCCCTTCGCCTTGAAGGATTTCACTAATTCAACCTTGAATTACAACCTTGCTACTGACCCTCCAAGTCAGTCTTCTCAAATAGTCTAACAATCCTAGACTTCTTTGAGGAAAAACAACTCCTGTTCTTCAGCCAATCTGACACCCCAGATTGTAGAAGAATTCACAACACTATGAATCTAATTGCTAAGTACCTTGCTACCCTTTCTGAATCCCTCAGTTTGTAGACTCTACTTTAACAACCTAGATACAACCCTATCTAATTGCCAAGTAACCTACTACCTCTATTGACTCCCTCAGATTGTAGACTCTACTTCAACAACTTAGATTTGCCACAGTGGAAAGAAAATAACCGAGTACTTGCTTCTTGAAAGCTGAAACTCACAATTGACTTATATGAAAATTTGAGAGTGGTTGCTTTGGAAGTGTATGACTCTTTTGTGATTTTCGATTCTAAGTAATTTGCCTTGAGCCTCCTTTTATAGATGCAGATTTGGGCCTCTTCCAAGCTTAATTTCGAACTAAATCTTGCTGGATTCTCTTGCAAAAATAACTTGACCAATTGGGCTTTATTTAAATAAAAAACATATCTTTTTAAGCCTTAGATTTCTTTCATAAATTAACTGACCAATCAAATCCTTTTATTGCTTCCCGCCATAGCTTCTGACTTCCATGCTACTCCACTTTAATTTATAACAAATCTTTTATAATACTTTGATAAAAATAACATAAGATCTTCACCTTTAATCCCCATGATCAAATCTGCACCCTTGGATCTTCATGCGATATTCCACAACTGGACCAGCTGAATTGATATGTTGTGATCCTCTGATTTCGGCCATTCCTGGGCCACACATCCTAACCCTCTGATCTTCTAATTTCGACCTTCCCTGGACGCGCACCTGATATGCTAAAATCCTCTGAATTCGGCCTTTGCTGGACTGCACAGTCTGTCCCTCTGATTTCGGCCACCACTGGGCCATGGTCTGATTTTTTGATCTGGACCATCACTGGACCAAATAATTATTTCTGAACCATTGATCTGGAAGTTTTTACTCTGATCTGGAACAAACTGAAATTAACTTGATCAAAAAATATTTCAGTCTGGACATTTTACCTTTAATTTTGGACGAGGTCTGGATTGATTCTGGAACTAATTTCTTTTGGTCTGGACTTAGTTCCATGCCCTGAATCATGCTATCTTATGGTGTGGGCCAAATATGGATTGATCCTCTTGTTCTGGACTCATAAACATACCTTCTGGTCAAGTCTGGAACAAGTCTGGATTGTGTAATTTTTCACTGCCAGGCCATCTTCTGGTCAGAATAACTTCTAGAATAAAATTGATATTTGATTCCTGTTTGTCTGGAACAACTCTCTTTCTGGCAAGCTTTCCAATGGTATGATCCATGTTTCATTCTGATTTTTATTCCTTCTGATCTGGGCCATCAAAGATATCTTCTGGTCATGTTTTGACATTCCTGGAGTATCTTTTGGTCATTCCAGAATTCATTTTTCTGGAATCCTTTGATCACTGCTTTTGATTCCTTCAGTTTCTGGGGCATTTAACTTAATAATTCAAAGTACAAAATAAGTTTACATAGAGTACATTTGTAAGCATCAAAATCCTAAGTACTTAGAACCAACTTGGTTCCAACACACTCGTGCAGTCGCTCACAGACCATCACGTTTCACGTATATTAGCCTCTCACAGGCCAAAACATACAGAAGTTAAATCCTCGCACGGATAAAATGGACCACCACGAACACGCGGCCATTCCGTAGACCATCACGGTGGTTACTACTTAACTTCGCAGACCATCAAGTTTACCGCATCAACTCTGTGACCCATCGCGGTCACCACCTAACTATGCAATGCATGGACATGCACTGTTTTCTCTTCACTGAAAACAGAATGCAAATGCCAGTTAAAATTCAGTCACACCATCACCTTCTCAAACCATCAACAATTTCATTTATCACCACATTACACAAAATCCAAGAACTTCCTCATCACTACCTCAAACATTCTCAAAAACTCCATTTTAATTCATTACAAGTCTTTCCAATGTTTCCCCAACTCTTTAAAGTTCATATCACATGTTTAAAACTGAGTTTTTTGGAAAAATCGAATTTGTATTCGAACACAACTTCCTGGTATTTGAATACAGAAGCTAAAACAGTGCAAAATCAGCATCTTTCACAACATCAAACAAAACATCATCAATACAACACACAACACATCATCCTCACAACAACACAAAAACTTCCTTCACAGAAATCAGCAAGAACATTAATATCTCAGCAAAACAACAGCAATAACAACTTGATTTCCAAAACATAACATCATATTTTTCACAAACATAATCCAATAATCATCCCTCACACAAGCATTTACAACCCTAAATGCAATCTAGAAAGTTGGAAGGTGCCCCTTACCTTAATTACGTTCTCTTAGCTCGTTTTTGCTTATGCGACAAAAGTCGGCGAAACTCCCGTTCGCCGCTATAAAAGTTCACTAGCACCGTAATGATGAGAGGAATAACTTTCGTACTTGACACTTTCTGTTTCGACACTTCGATTTCCAAGTAATATGCCTTTTGAGCAAGTTATTTTTCTCCACCAACACAAAAATCAGAAGGAGAGGATAAAGCAGAAAAACTGGCGCAGCAGAGGAAGGAAGAAAATGTTTCTCACTTATATATATATATATATATATATATATATATATATATATATAACTGGCACAGCAGAGGAAAGAAGAAAATATTTCTCACATATATATATATATATATATGGGCATATGCCACCTCACCCAAAATTGTATTATAATATTGTTTGACCTTCAATTACTTAACCACTCTCGTCGTAATTAGTAGATAACATCTTAATTAACTGTCTAATAATTTAATTACTCGTAATTAAATTAATTCATCCATCATCCAATAATTTTAATTCAACCTCCAAAATAAATATATGTAAAAATATACATATACCAAGTATTTCACAGATATTCCCAAAATACACTTAATATTAAATCCAAATTTAATTTTAAATTTAAGGGTTTTACAATGTGCAACATCTCACGGGTCATAGATACGCTATATCAAGAATTTGTGATATCAATATATGCAGTATCATGGGATATTCAGTAAAAAAAATATGCACACGTGTATAAATGTTACAAGTAACATGTATACCAGATTGACCCACTATGAGAATGCTGCATAATAGTTATGTAAATATCGTAATTGACTCTCATTGTGACCATAGTGAGTAGACATCTAACTTGAGGTCACTGTGATTCTTACATGCATGTAGGAGTTGTAGGCTTTAATGTTATCGAACTTTATCTGTAACAGAATGATAAAAAAAAGATGGTTATTGAGCCTACAATGAATCATGTTGAGTGATATGAGTGAAGTAGAAAGGATTTGTCCCTCCTACATACCAAAAGTGGTCTCTTGGATTTCGGAATAGAGTAGGATGTAAGAAATGTAAGGTCATGCTAGAATGAACCAATATTGATATTAGAAATATTTATCTTTTACATGTCTACTTAGAGATTGAGAAACAAGATACATGAGCTAAGACATCTAGGCAAAAAGACATTACTGCACAATTTTGTTGGTCACAAACAGGATGAAATCGCATATACCACTAATTTTATCATGATTTAAGTAGCTATGATGCGTTGTTAGATGTCAATCATTGTTTATAATATTTTGTATTCTACAAGATATATAATATTAAATGTTATTGTCAATTCAATGAGAATCTATAAGGATTACAGAGAACACTAGCAACAGAAAGATTGATTAAATTAAATAATTTTTTTTAGTATAAGAATAAGATTTTGTTTAATTGGGTGTAAATTGTATTAAATATTATTTAATACATTAGCATTTAATTAAATATGGTTTGATTAAATAAATGAAATTTGACAATTAGTAGATTAAATATAATTTAATCTAATTAATACTTGTATTTAATTAAAATACTAGGATCAAATATAGACTTATTTTGATATGAGCCCAAAATTGAAGTCTTTAGATTTTAGTGTCTTACTTTATATAACTAGAAGACGAGTTCACTTTCTAAAAACAATTTTGCTAATGGTTACATCTTTCAATGACTAGTATAACGTTCCATTAATTTTGTGCTTGTGTGGACTAAGTAGAGATATCGATATTCTTTGAGTTAGTGATAAAAGTTAAAGTGCATTTCAAGAGATATTTCTAAAATCTTCAACGGTGTTAGTTTAATATTTGATTTGTGATTGATGATTTAATCAAGATCTTATCATAAAAATTGTTCCGTTACTAGGATTAAAATTTTGAAAATCCCTTTAAATCTCCACAAGGATGATGACAAAAATTTGTTGTATTTTTATTTTATTTACAATACGGGTAAGAAACAAGGACATGCTTATGACCACATGAGACAGCTTATTCGTCATCATTGCAGTGTAAAAACGAGTGAAAAAAAATATATCTTGAATACGGTGTGTTTGTGTGTGTATATATATATATATATATATATATTTAAAGGTTTTTTTGTTTCCCAAGATAAAATAAACACAATAAATATAAAGCTGAATAATGATATGATAAGATAGTTATATAATTATATTTTACAAGATAACAAATATAATAATATTATTTTATGGTACCATGTATTTGCAGACATCCTTGTAACATTGGTAACATAACAACATGCTTATTATTTTATTTTAAAGTAAATTAATTGTTGATGAAAAGTTAAATAAGATGATAGTATTTAGCTGTTAAATCATCAATATTTTGGAACCTTGGCCTCTCTAAGTAATAAATCCAAGGTACGTTCATTGGTGAAGAATGCCAATACTAATATAGAGCCACATAAGGAAAACAAATTATCACATGATCTAGTCAGAAAATTAACAACGTACTTGAATTGTACAAAAATCTATAAAATGCTATTGCAAATGAGACAAAGACTCGAATTCATTACAGTAAAATATACAGCTATTGATTCAAATGAAAGTAAATATTGATATATGGTCTATGAGGTTTCAGTACTTCAATAAAGTTTATCTTTATCATTTTAAAAGTTAAAATTTCACTTAAAATATTTGTAAAATAAACATTAATATTAACTATGATATTAAGGATAATTTATCCTTTCCTATTTTCTTTTAAAAAAAAATATATATTTAATTTTTAGCCACTCTATTTAGGCTTCTATTTTTTTCATATAAATTTTACTCTTCTCATTCTTATGGGTGATAATAAATTTATCAATACTTTTAATCACAAAAAATGAAAAATAGAATTTATCAATATTTATTCATATCTTCATGGAAATAAACCATTGATATGACAAAAATATATATATATATATAATTCAAAATTGAATAAATGTTTGTTGTAACGTGAAAAAGATAATTAACCAAGTAGTTGACAAAGTAGTACGTAAGATTTGGTTAAAAATGAATACGTTACAAAAATTCGAGTTTAAACACTTATTGAAATAATGTTACAAAAATTCAGTTTTTTAACATTTACTCTTCCTAAAAGGCTTAACTCACACAAAAAAAAAAAAAACATGAGAAAAGATAATCATGTTTTTTATTTTCACACAAAAAATTAAGAGGTGTCTACCCAAGTAATATTTTTATTCTTTTTTTTCCTCCTTTTTATTACTTAATTACATTACATATCTCCTATTTTTATCTCATTCTTTTTATCTTTCTTTTCAATTTTGAAAGACCTCTCATAATATTGTTCTAAGCAATATGGATATTTATGCAAGTAGGGTAATATATTTTCCGAAAAATTTAAAGAACTAAACAAAATTGAAATTAAGCATTAAATAATATGGACATATTATGATATAGATTTGGTCTATATATGCATTAAACATTAAAGACAAAAAGATGGCCCTCGTGATTATAGCCAAAGTTTGATACACGCCAACAACTTATTATCAAATTACCAATTTGAGCACTGTCTTTGATGAATGAAACAAGAGAATCTTTTTAAAAAATTTAGTAAAACTACAAAATAGGGTCAGCCTCAGTTAATGAGAATATCTCATCGGTTTTTCATTACCTACGTAGATCCATATGCAAAATTTAATGCTAGAGAATTTTGCATATAAATTACTTGAAGGTCGTGATTAATTTTTGTTATTGTTTTCAAGACTAGGCTACACCCAATTGTCTTTTTTTTAAAATAGATTTTGTCTATTATATGTAATTTTATTTAAGGTGTATTTGATATTAAATATATATATTTATTTTAATTTGAACTCGAACCTTAATCTATCCTATTATTAGATCCGATCGATGACTAATTTATCTTTGACCATGTACTATGAATAATGTTGGTTTACATTTATTTACTACTTTCTCTGTTTATTAATAATGTTGGTTTACATTTATTTATCATAAAAAACTATCAATTAATAAATAAATGATAAATATCTTATCAAAAAATAAAGAATAAACAAATACATTTCCTTTCTTTCTCTTAAATCTAAAAACTGCATTTTTATTACTTTTGTTGCATAAAAGGAAACATGTCTATCTATCATAAATGCAACTGACAAGTATCAATATTGATCATTTGGTTCAAAATAATTTTGTTTTTTTGAAAATAATTTTGTTTTTTTGAAATTTTAAAATGAAGCTCACATGTAAATGATCTATTCATGGTTATTGTGAAAAATAACTGGTTAGCCGGTGTTTATCTTAATTATTTTGTTTTCTCTTTCTCTTTGGAATTCGTATTTTTCTCATCAAAGCAATTCATAAACTAAAGAATTTAATATTATTGTAAAGTTAAAATAAATATCTCCCACCATAATTTACCTCCTTTTATTTTTTATTTTTTTAATTTCCATCACAGCATGGCCAAAAACACTAGGTAAATAAATACTCACCATACTAAATTCTATCCTATAGTACATGCCTTCTTTCTCTATACTCCACACTTTGCCTTCACTAAAATTTCTTTTAATAAAAATATATAGTAAACCCAAAATAGTTTAATAATTCTAACATTTATAAAAAAAATTAACTACATAAAAGATCAATTACATGATACTAGGAATACCTCATGATCAGATGCACTAGTATTTTGTTTTTTACAAGGCAAGCAATAGTAGCTATATATGTATAAGCTAGTTAATAATACTGATAAAGTTCCAAATGTTAAAAAATGAATATGTATATAAGTAGAAAGTGTGGGTAATTGGTGGAGGATTTCTTGTGGTTCAAAATAAATGTTTCACATGTTGGGAGAGATTTTGAATTTGATGGGTTGTATTTATGTCATTGGGATAGTATTGTATATATCTGGTTAGTTGGATTGCAATTGTATCTAATGTTACATTTAACTCTCTACAAAATCAGTGACATATTTAAAAGACATACTATATTTTTATCTTTTTTATTGTTGAAATTATTTATCTTCTTAACAATAGAAGAGTAATTTTAAAAAATATGTACATTATCACAATTTAAGACTGATTATAATTTTAAGCTATATAACATTACACCTTAATATAATTTTTTAAAAGGTATATTTAATACGAACTTCTAATAAAATAGTCTAATGATAGACTCATTATTATTAATAAAAAATAAAGAATAAATATAACATTTATTAAAAAAAGAAGAAGCAAGATTTATCTATAGACTGAAACTATATCAAAACGATCCCTATTTTTAATAAGAAAATCTTGAACAAATATTTTATGGAAGAAACCAAAGCAAAGTTGTCTATCTATAGACAAACAATATTTTGGAAAAATGTCCCAAACGTATTTGGGTATTTATTATAGGGAGGTTTACTCCATCCAATATTCTTTAATATAGACAAACACTAATCTAATAAATCTTTTAGAAAAGTATCCCACAATATTTTGAAACTTTTTATAGGAAGTTTAATTTTTCTGGTCCCCCACCCCACCCTATGGTGGTTTACATGGAAGTATGGAAAGATAGAGATGTATGCATGCATCAAACCAATTTTTTCCATTTAACAATATGAATATGAAAGTAAGGTACATATATAGAAATGAAAAAAAGGCAAAGCCGATTCATATACATGGATCTATGATAAGAGTGATATAAATCAAAAAGCTAACATGCACTTGGAAGGACAAGATTCTCAACCTTAATAGCAAAAGCAGAGATGAGTAAGGCAGTTAAAGTAAAATCATTTATCGGTGGCACGACTCACTAACTTATATACATCGCTTTGAAATGCATACATAACGAGTCATTATTAAGAAATGACAAATATCTTATTAAAGAAATGATAAATATATTTTCTTTTGCCTCTTACCCCTACAAGAATACAGTTTTATACCTTTGTTACATAAAAGTAAACATGCCATTATTGCAACTCTCAAGTATTATTATTCATTTGGTTCAAAATGATTTTTTTTACTTGTTGTCATGAAGCCCAAAAATATAATGATCCGATGATAGTTATTATTAAAAAATAAGTAGCCAATTTTCATCTTATTTTGTTTTCACTTTCTCTTTTTTGAACTCAATATTTCAATTAGCAATCTAAGTAGGATCACCCATTGGTGACATGCATGTGAATAGTATAGTATTAATGGATGATATTGATAGTAATTGTCATTGTCTTAACCAAAATACATAATCAAATAAAGTAAATGTCAATTTCAAGCAAAAGAAAGCACTAATTGAAAAAGTAAGGGGAGATAATAAGATTATAACTTAACACTTAATACCAAAGCAATGAAAACACCCTCACACAATTAGATGCATCTTCTTACTCTATAAATACACAAACTTCACTTCACAATTTTCATAACTCCACTTCTCTAAACTTCACTTCACAATTATCATAACTCTACTTCTCTAAACTTCACTTCACATGCATGATATTGATAGTAATAGCTCATTCACCTTCTTCCTCTATATCATATGCATATGATTAATTTGCTCTATACATCACTTTTTTTATAGATATACCTACACACTACTTCCTCCATATTTATATAACCTTTCATGTGTACTCCATCAATCTACGGGTCTCAAAAAATATTTTCAGACCAAACACTCTACCACTTTCATAAAAAAATCCAAGACATATCCATCTCTTCTAGTTCCATCTACACTAACAACCTCTTGGTACATATATAAATCTTTCACTCAACTATGCTATATAATTTGTGTTGTTTATCATATAATTTTTGTTGTGTATTATATAGTTTTAATATATCATCAACACTCATTCATTTCTTTTTATTTGACAGTCAGGGGAGAAAACACATATATAGTGAAACATAGACTTTCAATCAACCATAATAATTATTACTATCATTATTTTTAAACAATTTTGCTACTATTATTAATTATTAAATATATATATATATATATATATATATATATATATATATATATATATATTATCAGCACATACATTACTTGTATATTATTCTTTATATAAGTTTCATACTCCAATTACTTCTGTTTTTCATTTCTAGCTCTTAGATATTTTATATTATGTTCAATTAAAAAGATTAAATTAACATTAAAATGTTCAATTATTTTCACACACACAAAGGAGTTTTTTTCATTTAATGAAAATTTTAAATTTTTTTCTAATACTTTAAAGGAGATGTTTTTCATTTAATGAGAATTTCTTAATTTATGTTCCTCATTTTTAAATATACGTTTAAAATCTCTAACTTATTAATAGATGATGGAAGTTAAAAGTTCAACTTACATTTATTTTCAACAAAGACATCAATATCAATTTAGAAGCCAAACATTAACAAAATTTACTCACATAAACTTTCATTATTCTTTTATTTCTTCTTGTGATTTTCTAATAACTCTCTTTGTTTTCACATATTTGATAATCCTTATAACTCGTTGCACTAACAAGATCCTTGTTACTTGGTTTTAATACTATATATTGTAAACATATCAGTTACTCATCAAAAATATGTTATATACTATATTTTTTTCCTCCACTCCATATGAAATGAAAGGGGCAAGGCTAGGCCCAAAGAACCCAATTTTTCAACAATTAAACTGTTAGGAGGGTTTTGCTTTGCTGTTTCTTTTTCCTTTTATTTAAGTTTACTTAATTGTTGTTATTATTATTTATTTGTTTTATTTAAAAAATAAAACAGAATCCATTTGATTTATTTACACTTTTTTCCTTGCATGTTTGTATTAACTTTATGGTTTCTTTTGTCTTTTATATATGTTTCGTTATTATTTTATTTTATTTTTTAAATAGAATCAGCCTGGGCCCTTTTATTTTTTTTTTACACTTTTTGTACTATTAACTAATTTTTTTGTTGCGTCATTATTAGCTTGAAAATGGAAAGGACATCTTTTGTTTATCTTTTGCTTCTCCTTGTTAACATTACTTTTATCATATTTCCATGGTTCATATTTTACTTTTGTTCTTATTTATGATAAATGTTTTATTTTAAATGTAGACTTACATTGTCTACACCGGCAAGATTATCGACGATGAAGTTTCGTCATTGATCCGTCATCAAAATATGCTACAAAGAAGTTGCAAGCAGGTTAAAAATAGTAGCTAAAATTTGGAATTTTAGTGGTTTAATGAAAAAAAATATATAAAATATATGTTTAATTGACTTATTTATCTAACTTGTTTGTTCCTATTCACAACTTCATCAGCAATCAAGTGTCAAAGTCTCTACTTAAGCACTACAAACGTAGTTTCAGTGGTTTTGCTGCAAAGCTAACCAAGGAAGAAGCGAATAAAATAGCTGGTGATTTTAGAAACTATTTTTTTCTATTGGCCTATCTTTTCTACTTACATAATTTTATATTTGTTAAATGTGAAAATTGTTATTGTGATATGTAGCACATGTTGGACTGGTGTCTGTAATTCCAAATGAAAAAAGAGAACTCCTTACAACAAAATCGTGGGATTTTATTGGTTTTCCACAATATGTAGAGAGAATACATTCTGAAAGTGACATTATAATTGGAGTATTTGATTCTGGAATTTGGCCAGAATCTGACAGTTTCAATGATAAAGGATTGAGCTCACCTCCTAAGAAATGGAAGGGAACATGTCTAGCTGTTGATTTCACATGCAACAAGTAATATGTTCACACTATTTAGACACAAAATCCTAAAATCGCAACAAGGTTTAGTCACTATAGTAAGTGGATCTTGGTTGTTGGATGAAGATCTAATGACTCGTATTTTGCCATCATCAAGATGATTTAAAATATAAATTGAAGTATGAGTTATCTAATCTTCATTCTATGATCGAGATCATGACTGTTAGTAATATCAACAGGAGGATATCCATATTTCTATATTTCATGTTAAAATGCTAATAGTAGATAATACTTTTTGTAGCAAAATAATTGGAGCTAGATATTATAAAAGTTTTTATGGAGAAGACTTCTTAAAAATAAATATTGTTTCCAAGAGATACAAAGGGACATGGGACCCATACATCCTCAACAGCTGCTGGGAATCCAGTTAGCATGGCAAGTATGTTAGGACTTGGTCAAGGAACAATAAGAGGTGGGGCTTCTTCAGCACGGATAGCCGTTTATAAAGTATGTTGGTCTGATGGATGATGCCATTGCTGATGGAGTTGACATAATTGATGATGCCATTGATGCCATTGCTGATGGAGTTGACATAATATCAGCTTCTATTGGAGGAAAAGAAACTAACAACCACCATCTTAGCGATGCATTATCCATTGGAGCATTCCATGCAATGAAAAATGGAATATTGTCTATATTTGCGGCAGGGAACTCTGGTCCAAATCGTGCATCTGTAACCAACGTTGCACCGTGGGCGATTACTGTGGCTGCAAGCACCTTGGATAGAAAATTTGTTACCCAAGTCAAATTAGGAAATAACATAATTTATGAGGTAAATCACTATTTCTATCCTATTTTAGAGAACCATTTTTTTAATCTTCTTAATTTGACTTCAAAATACTAAGTCACACAATGGTATCATTTATTATTAAATGTAAGCAAAGCTATTTTGGGTTTGAAGTTGAATATATACATATTTAATTAGAAGTTATCTTTTATATATAATAACAGTAGTAGTAATGAAAATATTTTTGCTTCATGTATAGGGTACCTCCTTGAATACATTTGACCTCAAGGGAGAACTATACCCTCTTATTTATAGTGGAGATGTACCTAATACAAAAGCAGACTTTGATGGAGATTCATTCAGGTATTCAACATTCATATCTTTAAATTTAAAATTAACTATGTGTAAAACATTAAAATTATGGCAAAACAATTAAGGTGAAAGTTATTCCGTTGTATTCTTTTATTTAACAAAAACACAATACAAAGACTAAAGAGATACAATCTATATAAAGATTGATATTAAAAGGTCATACTTTACAGTGACCAATCAATATATTTAACTCAATAATATTTTAGATTTTCACATAATGGAATTCTAGAATATTTTGAAAAATCTACAATTGGCTAATGAAATTGTTCCAAAATTGCAGAAACTAATAAAATATAATTTTTAAAGTTATTTTTATATAATTTATTTTATATATTATTTGAAAAATAATTAAAAGGTTGAATTTAATTTAGAATTTTACTGCAGTTTATTAACTGATCCAATTATTATTAAAATGAGTTAAATGTTACCTTAGGATTTTATTGTGAAAAGTTATTTTAAAATTTTACTATGAATCAAATAGTTATATTAGGATTTTGTTTCGGATTATTCTGGTAGAAAATATCTACTGGTAAATTCACAAGTAAAAGAAAATTTTTCTATGCAAACTTTGGATCCACTAAAAATGTTATTTATTGAAGTAAATCTATAGAAATTTTTTAAACAAAGTCATGAAATGACATATTTTTAGTTGTGGTCATGGTAAATATTCATCATGAAAAAACTATTATACATAACCATACACCCTAGTGACATACCACTTATCACTTATGTAACTATCAAAAGATATCATCACTTTATGTACAGTTCAAATTCATTAATAATTTTATTATTTAGCTGATTCTTATAAATTTATCAATCATTTTAAAGTAAGCCTTTGTTAAAATCTTGCAGGATGTAATCCTTGAACGCATCACGTTTAGCTAGCTCGTCACAATGCTTTTTTCAACAAATTTTTATTTCATGTTTCCATCTTACTCATAGTGGTCAGCATCGGTGGCTATAAGAAGATGCTTGCATCCTTCCACTCCCATAATTTAGCATCTCATCGCCTTGTTGAAGTGGATCACCAGGGTTATCCAACATGGTTTTCTACCATATCCTGTTGTTTGAGCTCCAAAAAGGCCTAACTCGACCCAACACCATTTTAGCCAAGGGTGGTAGTGGCCAATTTAAAACGATTACAGCAGCTATTAACTCGTATGCTAAGAATCATCCATAAAGATATGTTATATATGTTAAAATTGGTGTCTACCAAGTATACATTACTATCGACTTAAAAAAAAAAATTATTGTACGATGATGGCTCTACAAACACAATTATCACCGGAAACATTCAAAATGGACTCAAAACACTCGACACAGCCACATTTTGTAAGTTAATCATTAATTCTCTCTATTTTATTCATATATTTTCCTTAAAGTTAATAGAAAGTACAAAGTTATCTTTTGATAATTATGTTAGTCGAGAAGAAAGAGAGAGAAAAATAATGAATAGAGATTCTCTTATGTTAATCTATATGTTTATTAGATCTTAAGTTGTTAGTTTATTACAAATCGTGTACAGTACTTATATTAATTAAGAAGAGAACAAAAAATATATATAAGTTAATAGAGGATTTATTCAAAAATTGCTTGTAAAAATTTAATGCAAAATTAGAGTAATTTTTATTTTGGTAGGATGAACGAAAAATAAATATGATATGTAATTATCTAAATTAACTTTTGGATATTTAAATATGCTCGCAGCCACCTCAGGTAAAGACTTCATTGCCATGTCAATTGCATTAGAGAATAAAACTGGTCCAAGTCAACAAGCAGTAGCAGTTCGTGTTGAAGGTGAACAATCAGTATTCTTCCAATGTGCATTTCTTGGTTATCAAGACACATTATATGTAAACAAATATCATCAATTCTATCGTAATTGTGAGATTTATGGAACCATCGATTTTATCTTCGGTCAGTACAATAGTACCTTGATCCAGAACTCCAAGATATTGGTAAGGAAACCTATTGGAGGACAAGAAAACGTTGTGGTGGCAGATAGCTCATCCCAAAAAGACATACAAACTCGAATAGTTCTCCAAAACTGTTCCATAATGTCAGACATTGAGTTATATCCTTATCGGTTTAAGGTGAAGACTTACTTGGCAAAGCCATGGAAGGCTTTTTCAAGGGCGATCTTCATTAACAGTTATTTTGATAATTTTATTCAACCAGATGGATATATGATCTGGAAATTTAATGAAACAAACACTGAAAACTCTTACTTCGTTGAGTTTGGCAACATTGGACCCGGTGCCAATGCTACAGTAAGAGTTAAATGGGCAAAAGGTGTCTTTACCAAAGATGAAGCGGCTAGATTCACTGCTGAACAGTGGCTAATGCCAACACTTGGTTGCCTTTCACTAGCGGGCCATACAATATTGGATTATAGGCTTAAACAATATTAGTTAATTTAGGGGTGGGCATCGGGTCGGTTTCAGGTCAAAACAGTAAAACCGGTTCAATCCACGGGTGATATCTATTAGCCCTATCTTGTATATTTTTTGTTCAGGTAAGTCGGGTTTGGGTAAGTCGGGTGTCGGTTGTGGGTGGGTGGGTAAAAACGGGTTGAGATTTATTGGACTTTTTTTCATCTTATTTTTAAAAAAATTTGGCTTTATTCAATTTGTTATGTATAATACAATTCTGGCCAATTGAAAAAAAACTAGGTGATAATGTGTTAATTGGGCTTTTTTTTTAAAAGAAAAAAATTCTTGCCTTAGACCAAGTGTGTTAGGGTGTGAGAAAATTAATGTAATCCAAATTGGTTGTGCGTGCGTGCGTGAGTTACATATTAATATATAATACAAAATTAATAAGATAATTAAAGTAGTTTATTCGGTTGAGTTCGGGTACCGACATATTCAAATTACTCATCCGAACCTGACCGCGTAGACCTATATAAACCCTCCTTTTTCATCCGTCCAACCCATCAACCCAAAAAAAACCGCCCGCAAACTTAAGTTTTGTTTTAATTAATATATTATGGTATCAAGATTTCTATTTTAACCTTCACTTCACGTATATGATGTTTCACTATTTACTAATCTAAGAAATATATCTTGAACTTGTTCATATATATTTGGTACAAAGTTATTTATATTTTTTTAGTGCTATATTTTATAGTGCATTGATTTGTGCATTTGGACAAATATATTGTGGACAAAATTATTCATATTTGAATAACCATGTTCATTTGATTATTGCACTAATTAAGATATACAAAATGACTCATAATATTGTCAATTTCTAAAATGCTTCAACAATTCCTTATCACACAACAAGGTACATAAATAAATGAAGAAAAAAGTCATTTATTCCCCACACTCACTCACTTGGATATTTGTTAACTTCCTCTTAATTCTTCCACTATAAATACACAAGTTTCACTTGAAAAATCTCATCACTTTTCCTATCCTTCTACTTACCACATGGACTTAATTTCACCAACACTCAACTTGGTATGTTAATACCTCTATTTCTATTACTTATTATGATATTATATATTATTATGATATGCTTTTTATTTCATGGTATGCTTTTTAATATGCTTATCACTAACAATACTCATTCATTTCTTAATTGACATTAACAGGGGAAGAGGCACATAAATTATTATTTTGACTATACTTATAATAATATTCAAACTGCAATTAGTTTCTTTTTTATTTTTATCTTATTTTATATTATGTTTCATTAATAACATTAAACATAATGCTCTAATTCAGATCTATAATATAATCGATAGTATTAAAGTGCTTATCTTAGTTTACATTTATTTACCATAATGAACTACTAATAAATAAATGACACATATTTGTCAAGAAACTAAAGAAATGACAAATATATTTCTTAAAAAAATGCATTTTTTATACCTTTTATTTTTTGCATAAAAGTAAGGATGTCTATCTATTGTTACTGCAACTAACAAGAATTATTATTCATTCAGTTCAAAATGAATTTTTTTCACTTGTTATCATGAAGCCTAAATGCATATATACTTTATATTAGATTTTAATTGTTATATATATGCAGAATTAATATATACTTTATATAAGATTTAAATTCCAATTTGTTTTCTTTTTATATTTTTACTTTAGATATTTTATATTATGGTTAATTAATTAGAACAAATATTTAGAATATAATACTTTTAAATTAGTTTCACACACTCACACATTAAATATATAAAAATATAGGTAAATTTAAGTTTTTTCTTATACTTCAGAGTTTTGAAAATTTCTTAATTTTATGTTTTTATTTTTTAAACAATTTATTATATTATTTTAACCGTACAAAACTATACATTTAACATCAGACTTGTTAATTCACTTAATATTCTTTGTTTTACATAAGTTATATTTGTTAATATTTTTCTTTTTAGCCAATAATCAATAATTTTCAGCAATTACACATTGGATAGCATAAAAAGTTGAAGGCCATTAATCAACATTCATATAATTTTCTTTTATTTTTTGCTCCCTTTTAAGCTTCCATTAGTCAATTTATTACTTGTTGTTATAATACTAATTACTCTTTTTTTTTTCTTCCAGATATTTGATCATCCTTGTAATTAACTTGCTGCTCTAAGAAGATTTTTAGCCTCATTCGATCTTCTATTACTTGGTACTAATGTTATTTACATACATCCTATTTTTATATCATTTTTTCGACAGATTCCTTTTTTTTTTTTTAATTCACGATTCACACTATGTTAATAAGCCAATTTATGCAGTTTAATGAACCTCTAAAAAAATATCAAAGGTGCACTCTTGCTATTTTTAGTAACATTGAAATTTATAATAATAAAAACTTCCTGAATGGAACACTTTTGTACTCTTGCTATAAAATATCAAAGCCAACTCTCTTATGTACACTTTTGTCTTCCTGAATGGAACACCTCTGATCAACTTCTTAGTGATAAATGAAATTTGCATTTAAAAATAAAAACAATGATAAGCTAGCAGGCCAAAAAATGCATCAGAACTTGATCTATGGTTTAATTAAGTTATTATCTATTATATATTGACTTGGCTTTGTGTATAATGTTATTATTTTTTTGAAAGGACAATGAGTACTCATTATTTTGTCTTTGTAACACCCCGAGTTTAAAATATAGTGCGAGTGCATTTTTTTTTTATTTAAAATAATTAAAATGAGTTTTCCAAAATTAATTCGAAAGGAATTAAAATAATTACTTAATTCTGGAAATTTAATGTTAAATAATATAACATCTTTGGAAGATAATAATGTCATAACATTCCCAAAAGTCAATATCAGAGTGCGGAATAAATAGTACAACAATTGTTTTTTTCCAAAATAAAAACAAAATACATTTCCAGCTCAAATCCTAATACATCAAGTCTAACTGATCATGCACTAAAGCTACAGTAGCACGGGTTTCCCCCGCATCCCAAGCAAGTCCTCTCCGAATCTGCCGCTCGCCTCGACGTGACCTCCTCCTCATCATACAGCGAAGGGTCGGTCTCCTCAGAAGTCAGATCAATACATAGTCTCGGCCGCTTCGGCGGAGCCGGAATCTCATAACAATCGTCGGAGATCCTAGACGGGCCCGGAATCTCAGGTGCTACTAGCTTCGGCTCATCAGTCTTCCCTTCTACCTCAGACTCATGTACAACTCCTCCAGTCATCGGGTTGGGAGTCACCACTCCTACGGTGGCCTCCGTCTCAACCCTTCCAACGGACTCCTTAGCATCGTCGAAAATTCCGTGCGCCTCCAATACCAGACGGGAAGGCACGGGAAAATCTATACTCGCATGAGTGCGCTCCAAAAAATCCTCTACGCCATCAGTCCTGCTCGTCCTCTCCAACCACCCCGTGTAAGTCGCCCTGCTTGAGATGGGGTCAAATACCCAAGCAATACGGGAATAGCGGTCAAGGAAGTTCAACAACGTTTCCGTCGTTCGGGTACCCACGGGTGGCATGGGTTTGGGTAACATCTGAGGGCAAAGCCCAAAGTCCACAATATAATAGCAAGGGTCGTCGACCGAAATTAACAGATAATCACATAGCATCCATTGCACATCAACAATTATGACCATGGTATAACATATGATTATGAGGAAAATAATAATGCTCATTTGAAAATTAATAACATTTATGCCTTTTAAAAAACAGCAGTCAATTATTATGGAATATGTGGTAAGTACAAACAACACCTCAGCATAACACAATCACTAAATCAGAATTTCATATTCTGGACAGTACTCACACACATTCAATTTTCACTCATCATATACTCAAACATGACCCACCGGTCAATCCCTCAATGCAATATGTATATGCTTATGTATACAGTTTTCTTGAAATCACCAAGGTGCAGTCGCTCAACAGACCAGCACATTATGTTTGACTTAACAGCCCTCAAGACCAAGGTGCAATCGCTCAACAGATCAGCACCAGTGCAGACACTCAACAGTCCAGCACTCGTGCAGTCGCTCAACAGACCAGCACGTTTGACATATACCAAGGTACAATTGCGCAACAGATCAGTACCTAGTGCAGACGCTCAACAGTCCAGCACTCGTGCAATCGCTCAACAGATCAGCACGTGGCTGCGCATTTCAGGGTACAAATGCTCAACAGTCCAGTACCAGTGCAGACGCTCAATAGTCCAGCACTTATATACCAAAGTACAATCGCTCAACAGATCAGTACCTAGTGCAGACGCTCAACAGTCCAGCACTCGTGCAATAGCTCAACAGATCAGCACGTGGTTGCGCATTACTCTATGGCCCATCGCGGGTACCACTTGACTATGCAATGCATGAATATGTAGTGTTTCACTTCTCTAGAAACATAATGCAAATTCAGAAAATTCATGCTTTTCATCATGTTTTAAATATCTCAGCACAGTCAAAATTAACATCATCACAATCATGATTAAACAGTCAATTAATCATTAATACTTTGTAATGTTTTCCCAAACTCTTAAAATTCAAATACAGAGTTTAAAAACTGAGGATTTTCTGGAATTTTACGAATCTGTATTCGAATACAGCTTCTCTGTATTCGAATACAGAAGCCAAAAATAGTGCAGAATTACACTCTGTATTCGAATATAGCCCTCTGGTATTCGAATACAGAGGCAGTCTTAGTGCACACAACCTCATCTTTCACTACATCAGTAAAGTCTCAAAACTTCATCTCTTCAACTTCAAAACATCACCAAACATTCCATTTTAATTCACCACAACAATCCCAACATTCCCCAAACACTCAGGGTTTACAAAACACTCTTAAAAACTTGGAATTTCTGGAAACTCGAATCTGTATTCGAATACAGACTCCTTGTATTCGAATACAGAAGCATGAAACTGCAATTTTAACATTCTGTATTCGAATACAACATGCTTGTAGTCGAATACAGAAGGCAAAACCTTGAAAAATTCAATATTTTCTTTCAGATCCTTAAAGGTTTCAACATTTCATCCTATCCTCTTCAAAATATTTTCAAGAACTCCTTTTAAAATCACTTTAACCCTTCTCAAGGTTTCTTAATACTTTAAAATGCATATTACAGTGTTTAAAACTTGATTTTCTGGAAAACACGAATCTGTATTCGAATACAGCTTCCTTGTATTCGAATACAGAAGCTAAAAACAGTGCTTCTGGGAAAACACGAATCTGTATTCGAATACAGATTCCTTGTATTCGAATACAAAAACTAAAACTAGTGCAAAACAGCATTCTGTATTCGAATACAGAATGCCTGTAGTCGAATACAGATGCGAATACAGTGTTAAAATTTCACTTCTGTATTCGAATACGACATGATCGTAGTCGAATACAGATGCGAATACAGAAGCAAAAATCCTTCCTATGTATTCGAATACAGGGGCTCGTATTCAAATACAAGTTTGAAAACTTTAAGTAAAACAGAAACCTGGAAGGTTGTATTCGAATACACACATGTCGTAGTTGAATACACCTTCGAAAACCAGTGAATTTTCAACCCTTTTCAAACTGTTTTCTTTTAACAACAAACAACCAAACATTAAAAACAGATTCAACACTTTTTTTTTCCAGACGATCCTTTCCTCATTAAAATCCTTTTTCTTTTTAAATCATCAGCATCATCAGAATCATTTACAACAGAAACAGAATCAAAATTATCAACACCAAATCATCCAGAAACAGAAACAGAATGATCAATCATCAGAATCATCCAGACTTTCAAGCCATCAGAACATCATACAACATTTCAGCTTTCACAACACACCAGAATAATATGCAAGCATTCAGCTTTCTCAAATATCAGAACATGACTAATGTTCTCAACCAAAACAGAAATCAACACACAGCAGCAAAACACCAACAGAGTGCATTTTTGCATTTTAAAAAAAACTATTTTCAAAACAGTTTTATGAACATGTATTTTAACCATCTTTAAAATAACATGCAAAACATTTCCAGCTTTCCCACACAAGTAAAACAGCATGAATGCATTCAACCAACAACAACCATCACAGAATCATCACATATCAACAAAAATGCATTTTCTTCATTATTCAAGATGTCATTTAAAAAAAAACAGTTTTTCTTTCAAAACAGAAATGAAATAACATGCATTTACAGCCCTAATGCAACTAGAAAGTTGGAAGGTGTCCTTACCCTTGCTGCGTGTCTGCTACTTCTCACGTCTCTGTTTTCGTTCCCGTTTATGCGCCAAAATCCGGTGAAACTGCTGTTTGAGTTTGCTGCTATAAAACTGGGTTCCCTAGCTCCGTAATGGTGTGGGGAACAACTTTAATACTGAGGGTTTTCTGGTTTGGTGTTTGTATTTCTAGTTAATGGAACTTTTAAGGAACTCTCTCTTTGGTGTTTTGAAATCGTGAAACTGTTTTTCAGAAAACAGGAGGCAGAAATGGGAGAAGAGGTTACTGTTACATGCAACATTATTACATGCAAAATGGGAGGATGTGAAGTTCTGCTCTTTCTCTGCCTCTTCACGTGTTCTTATAGAGCTTACTCAAGTGCTGCCTTCTCAAAGTAATGATAAAATAATGCTGGATTTTCCAGCTAGATTTTTCAGCACTTAATCCTTTTACAATTAGCCACTAATCCTTAATTAATGGTCCGATTAATTTAATTACTCGAAATTAAATTAATTAAATCTTCATCCAATAATTTTAATTCATCTTCCAAGATAAATATTTATATATATATATATATTTACTCAAAACATACATATATTAAATATTTTACAAAAATTCCCAAAATACCCTTGACATTAATTCCATAAATAAATTCTAAATTTTAAGGGTCTTACAATACTACCCCCTTAAATTAGTTTCGTCCTCGAAACTACATGTCAATAAACAACTGAGGATATTGTTCCCTCATCTTACTCTCTAGTTCCCAAGTCGCATCTCCAGTAGTCGGATTCCAAATCACTTTGACTAGTGGGACTTCCTTGTTCCTCAACTGTTTAATCTTCCTGTCTTCAATCCTTACAGGCAACACTTCAAAAGACAGGTTGTCCCTCAGCTGAATTGTATCTGGCTCGATCACATGTGACGAGTCTGCAATGTATTTCCTTAGCTGCGACACATGAAATACGTCGTGAATATTGGACAGTAGTGGAGGTAAAGCAATCCGATAGGCCAATGGTCCAATACGTGCAGTAATCTGGTATGGCCCAATAAATTTCGGAGTCAACTTTCTTGACTTAATAGCTCTGCCAACACCAGTTGTAGGCGTAACCCTTAGAAATACATGATCACCCTGCTCAAATTCTAAAGGTCTGCGACGCTTGTCCGCATAGCTCTTCTGACGATCTTGCGAAGCCTTCATTTTCTCTTGTATCCTCTTGATTTTCTCTGTGGTCTGTTCCACCATCTCAAGTCCAACAATCATGCTTTCTCCGTCCTTATACCAGCATAAAGGTGTCTGACACTTGCGTCCATACAAAGCCTCATAGGGTGCCATTCCAATACTTGCGTGAAAACTGTTGTTGTAAGAATTCAATCAATGGCAACACCTCATCCCAGTTTCCTCTGTCATCCAACACACATGCTCTTAATAGATCCTCCAAGGACTGATTTGTTCTCTCAGTCTGTCTGTCTGTTTGCGGATGGTAGGCTGAACTCAATTTCAGTTTGGTCCCCAAAGCTTCATGCAACGCTCCCCAAAAATGAGATGTGAACTTTGGGTCACGTTCCGATACTATACTCGATGGAACGTCGTGTAACCTCACAATCTCAGCGATGTAGATTTTCGTCAGCTTATCTATTTTATAAGTGGTCCTTACCGGCAAGAAATGTGCGGACTTTGTCAATCGATCCACTATTACCCAAATAGAATCATTCTTTTTCCTTGTCTTGGGCAGTCCTGTTATGAAATCCATGGAAATGCTGTCCCACTTCCATTCCGGTATGTCCAAAGGTTGCAGTATTCCAGCAGGTCGTTGATGTTCCACTTTCGCTTTCTGGCAAGTCAAACAAGTTGATACGTATTCTGCCACATCCCTCTTCATTCCTGGCCACCAGAAATTCTGTCTTAAGTCCTGGTATATCTTGGTCGCTCCAGGATGAATACTTAACTTACTCTTATGAGCCTCTTCCAAAATCGCTCTTCTCATCTCTGCAACTTCCGGGACACAAATTCTTCCATTACATATCAAAATATCATCTGTGCCGACGCTGAACTCAGTTGTCTGCCCTTGCGCTATTAGATTTCTCTTCTCTTGGATCAATGCGTTATCTTGCAAGTTTGCAATCTCCTCCAATAATCCACTCGAAATGGTTATCATTCCACACTTTAACATTCCTGGCGCAAACTTTACGTCCAAATGTAGATATCTAAATGCTTCCCACAACTCATGTTGTCTGGCCATTATCATTGAAGATGCTGACACGCTCTTCCGACTCAATGCATCAGCCACCACATTGGCTTTTCCAGGGTGGTACTGTAATGAAAAGTCAAAATCCTTGAGAGTCTCCATCCATCTTCTCTGACGCATGTTCAATTCCTTCTAATCGAACAGATACTTCAAGCTTTTATGGTCGCTGAACACCGTGAATGTGCATCCATATAAGTAGTGTCTCCAAACCTTTAATGCAAACACTACGGCAGCCAGCTCCAAATCATGAGTGGGGTAGTTCCGTTCATGAGTTTTCAGCTGTCTTGAGGCGTAAGCTACAGCTTTCTTGTGTTGCATCAAAACACATCCCAAACCTTGGTGAGATGCATCGCAGTAAACTTCATATGGTTCCTCCGGCTGTGGCAAAACCAACACTGGTGAGGTTGTCAACTTTTCCTTAAGCAACTGAAAATTTTCCTCACACTTCTCCGCCCATGCAAACGACTGATTTTTCTTTGTGAGTTCTGTCAAAGGAGCTACAATCTTAGCAAATCCTTCAATAAATCTTCTGTAGTATCCTGCTAATCCGACAAAACTTCTTATGTTCGTGACAGTCTCGGGCTGTTTCTAGGCAAGAATTGTCTCAATCTTTGCCGGATCGACAACGATTCCTTCTTTCGTTATCACATGTCCCAAGAAATTCACTTCCTTTAGCCAAAACTCGCACTTCAACAAATTGGCATATTGCTGCTTTTCGCGTAAGACTTCAAGAACTTGACGTAAGTGCTCTTCATGTTCTTCTTCATCCTTTGAATAAATCAAAATATCGTCGATGAATACCACCACGAACTTATCCAGAAACGGGCTGAATATCCTATTCATATAATCCATAAATATTGCTAGTGCATTCGTAACTCCAGAAGGCATAACGAGATATTCATAGTGTCCGTAACGAGTCCTGAAAGCAGTCTTTTGAATATCTCCTTCTCTTACTCGAATCTGATGGGATCCCGATTTCAAATCAATCTTTGAAAACACTGCTGCTCCCCTCAATTGGTCCATCAAATCATCGATGCGTGGTAATGGATAACGATTCTTGATAGTCACTTTGTTCAGTTGCCGATAATCCACACATAAACGTGAACTTCCATCTTTCTTCTTAACCAACAACACCGGAGCTCCCTAGGGCGACACACTTGGTCTGATAAATCCTTTCTCCAATAATCCTTCAATTTGACCTTTCAGCTCGCTTAATTCCAATGGCGACATCCGGTACGGCGCAGAATGATCTCGAGTGATTGTAGGGGTAAACAGATTAAATTGACCAAGAAATCTCTATTCTGTATTGTTACGGTACAGTGTAAACATGCAGAGTTTACAGTCAAAGTCTTAGCAGGTGTGGAAACAACCAAATCAAAAGGCAAAGCAGACACATACAATTTCAAACGATGCACACAATCCATAGCAATGAAAGAATGGGTTGCTCCCGAATCAAAAAGTGCAGTTAGTGTATTACCTGCAATCTCACAATCTTGCTGAATTAAATTTTGGGCTTGTCTTCCAGCTTCAGCACCCATGTGATAAACGCGGCCTCTAGCAGTAGGACGGGTAGCTCTGGCTGCGTTCACAGTTGGCTCCACCTTCGGAACCCGGCAATCCCTCGCCACGTGTCCTGGCTTGTGGCAGTTGAAGCACAACAAATTCCTCGTGGTACAAGCAGTTGCAATATGTCCTTCCTTCCCAGCTAATTGCCGTCCAAAGCTCTAGTTTCCCAGCTAATTCTGGCCTTTCTTGCTGTAACACCCCAATTTTTATAATAACTATTTTATTAATGAAATAAGATTTTAAATAATTAATTTGATATTAATATTATTTTAGAATATATGTTGATAGATTTTGTGATTAATTTCCGTTATATGGATGTTTTCTATAACGTGTTAGTTTGATATATATTATATTATATTATATTATATTATATTAAATGAGTGATATAAATAATAAATATTCTATTTTATTATTTTATATGTTTTTCTAAAAGTAATTGTATTTTAGTGTAATATTTTAAAGAACAAGATTTCATGCGATTTTATATTTCAATTATTTAGAACTATTTTCTATTTTTAGTTATTTATTTTATAAATAATTATCTTGGGATAGTAGTGATATTGTGTTTGATTTACTTTATTTTTATATACTTGTTATGACATTGTGATTTTATATATATTTATTTTGATTCATTAATTAATATAAAGTATTGATATTATATTTATTTATTTTATAATTTTAAATATTTTTTTAATGATGATAGTAATTTAATGTGAGTATTTGAAAAAATAAGTATAATTTTAGAGATTAATTTGAATACGAGAGTTTTGATTATTAATACATTATGAAAGATTAATTACTTTATTTTTTATACTATTAGTTTTAAAATAGTAGTAATATTTTATGAATTAAATTGTGTTTTAAAAACAATATTAACAAAAATTAGTTTTGATAATTGTTGATTTTATTTAAAAAAAATAATAATAATAATAATAATAATAAAAGAAAGGAATAATTAAAATGTGTTTTATGGGTTTAAGAAAAGAATGGAAGCAGCCGCCTAGATAAAAAAAATAAGCATAACATCCTCTTCCTCTCAAATTCATCCCATCAATTCCTTGCCATTTGAATCAATCCCAACTTCTATCCCACACAAAATCGGCCACTGAATCCATTTTTGGCATCAATTTTATCAATCGTGGCTCTGTTTCATCAAAAACAGCTGCGCTATTTTTCTTGGGCGAGCTGTTTTTGGCCGATTCCGAATAACACGTTTGTCATATCAAAAAACTGACATCGTTTTTGGATTCCTCTCGTCGAAACCTTCAAGAAGCATTACTCATTTGCATTTTTCGGTGAAGTTGACGTTAGACCCTTCCGACGCTCCAACGAGTCGGTGAGACTTTTTCTGCAGTTTTTTCTCATTTTGACTCTATTTTTGCTCCAAAAATTATTATTAATTATTTAACATTGATTTTTATGCTCCGCATAATTTATCAACCACGTCTCAGAGATTTTGTGAATTCGCCGTTTATTTGGATTCGCTCGCTGTATGTCGTCTACGGTTGCTGTTGAAAACATCCATTGATTTCTGTTATTACAGAAAGCGTCTAACTAAGGTAAGGGGTGAGAGAGCGTTTAAATTCATGAGTATAATATATTGTGAGATGAACAGGAAAACCGTATTTCCCAACGATTCATCCGGGGCTTGCTACGTACGGCAGTAGCCCTTTGAGTGATAAATTGATTAATGTGAAAATATGGAAATTGTGAGATTAAAATTTGGAATAAAAATATTTATAAAGTGTTGATTGAATTAATTTTGTTAAATGTGTGGTATTTGATATTATGGTGATGTTTGATTTATTTTCGTTAAATGTGTGATATTTGATATTATTGTGATATTGGATGTCGAATGAATTTTATGTATGTTTGATTAGAGGAGTTTTGTGATGTGATAATAAAAGATGGATACATTGTGATGAGTTATGTGATGATGATGATGTATGATTAATGATAGTGATGTTATAAACTTGTGATGAAGATACTGAAGTAAGCTCATAATTGATGAAATAGTGATGATTCCAATTTGTGTTTGAGATGATGGTCTTCATGGAGTATCATAGGCCAACGAGGGGAGAAAATAAATATTGAGAATTTTTGAAGTGAAGATTATTTTGTCATCATATAGGTAGGGCGTGACAAGCCTAGTGATTCTGGGGAAGTACAACTGAATTGAGCCTGATCGTGGCGGTCTACTATTGAGGGTTGTAATTTATATTTCACTTTCACTTGTTTAGTTAGAAAAGACCTTTTGTATGAAAACCTTATAAGTACTAGTAAGTTGTTGGAATTAAATCAAGAAATTATAGTAAAGTCAAGTTCATTGAGATTGCATTGTTTTAACTAAGGAATAAAGTCAAATTTTTACGTGTGTATTTAGAGGAACGTGATATCATAAATTAGTTATAAAAATTCTTATTTTCTTGAAAACATATTTTCTTTATCCGCTGCGAATTAAATAAAAAAAAATTTAGTATAAATTATTTTATATGTTGTTTTGGGATTTAGGGTGTCACACATACAGTATTGGACAATAGGCTTAAACATTAGTTAATTAGTAGGGTGATGATATTTTCTTTTCTTCCATTTCAACTACTTTAATTTGTATTTTGATTATAACCATAATTGTTATAATAATATTGTGTAACAATCGAATACTAAATTATCAAAGAAATATTATTTCTATATAAACTAAAACTTGAACCCATGCTATGCCCAGAAATTTCATATTGAATTAATACAAAGTTGAGTTACATATATAACACAACAACGCCCCAAAAGTTCCTATTAAAAATATTAACCTTTACTATATACTAGAGGTGCACCCGTGTGAAGCATAGGGATTAAAAATAAATTGATATACAAATCTAGAAAAAAAATAGTGTAGAAATATAAGTTATCAAGTATAATATAAAAGAGAACAACAATCATATAAAATAAACACAAAAATCATATAGTAATCTTTTTGACATTTTAAAACATAATAATAGAAATGCTTCGAGATAAAGCAATATGTGTGGAATTACGAAAGTATTATTCTGGTTTGTTTGTATATTCATAAAACAGGTTAAAGATTATGTGGGTCTCGTCTTGAAAATTCTCTACCTTTGAATGAAGTAAATAAATAACACGTGTTACTAAGAATTATGATTAACCGAATAGAAGTAAATAGTTCACATGGTCTTAAGACATACGAGCTCAACATAATAGAGATAAAAGTTTCCTTGAATAATTAATATCATTGAAAAATGGTTTGCAACCATGTTTTGAATTGGATAAATTTGCTTATACTAAACTACAAAAAATAGTTACTGGATCACAATTGTATTTATTAGTTAGTGAAAACTTAAACTTTGTATTCAGTTAATGTGATAGCTTTTATTATGTTTGTCTTTGGCTCTATTTGTCTCTGGTTCCTAGTTGTTTCTGGTTCTTATTTACCTCTAGTTTCATGTTGTTCTTGTTTGCCTCTAGTTCATGGTTGCTTCTACTTCTGTTTTTCTCTGGTTCCTATTTATCTCTGATTCTGTTTGCCTCTAGTTATGGTTTGATTTTGGTTTTATTTGCCTCAGGTTTTGTTTGCCTCAGGTTTTGTTTGCCTCTGGTTATCTTTGCATCTGATTCTGTTTTGGTAGGTACTGCACATTCTAATTAAATTTGCATCCTACATCATTGCATTTGTGTCCATAAGATAAGATCATATCTAATGACAATGATGGTGGCAACTTAATCATTTATATCATTCATTAGGAACCAAATATGTCCAGTGCATCTAAAATCAAAATAAAATAGACTATGAATGCCTAAATCATTGTAGCATCAACATTATCAATCATCACTTTCTCCGATAATGGAAGTTAAATAACTAGTTAGCAATATGTTTATTGTTGTTCATCATTGACTTTAGGTGTGGCTAGCTTCTTTAACTACATCTGCACCATCATCATGAAATCTTAGTAAAATATAAACCAAAATTAATAAATAAGTGCAATAAGATTAGTAAATAAAGCTAATTAAGAGATGACAGAATAAAATATATGAGGTTGATTGAAAAACTCAAAAATCATGCATGCATATCAAAGGTCCAAAAGTGATATCCTTGTATGACTTCTTTCTCAATGTATTCAATAAAGCAATAGCCTCACAAAATCATGTTTTGCATGGTATCAAGCTTGATCAAGAAATTTGAGAATCTCGTCTCATAATAAAACACATAGAGGTATTCAATAAAGGATTTTTTTAATTCAATTTTAATTTTGTAGAAGATCAAAGAAGTATTCAATCTATTGGAACATTGAATCTTAATCCATGTATCCTTCATAAAGCAATAAAGCAATAGCCTCACAAAATCATGTTTTGCATGGTATCAAGCTTGATCAAGAAATTTGAGAATCACGTCTCATAATAAAACACATAGAGGTATTCAATAAAGGATTTTTTTAACTCAATTTTAATTTTCTTGAAGATCAAAGAAGTATTCAATCTATTGGAACATTGAATCTTAATCCATGTATCCTTCATAAAGCAATAGCCTCACAAAATCATGTTTTGCATGGTATCAAGCTTGATCAAGAAATTTGAGAATCTCGTCTCATAATAAAACAGAGGTATTCAATAAAGGATTTTTTGTAATTCAATTTTAATTTTGTAGAAGATCAAAGAAGTATTCAATCTATTGTAACATTGAATCTTAATCCATGTATCCTTCATATTTCCGCTTAGTCTCCAAATTTTAATCCTCATAATTTGCGTCAAACTACCTCTCAATGTTGGGTGCGATTCCATGGTCTAGGTCGTCGATATTGGAGGTCGAAAATGCTGTTTCAAATTAGTGGGACATTGAGTATTCTAATTGCTCTAGATGAAGCCACGCGCAATTGCACATTCTGTAGCACTCCAAATTTTATAATAAATTATTTTATTAATGAAATAGAATTTTAAATAATTAATTTGGTATTAAAATTATTTTAGCATATATGTTGATTAATTTTGGGATTTCTATGGTGTACTAATCTTGTACATATTAAACTAAACGCGTGATATAAATAACAAATATGATATTATTTTATATATATTTTTTAAATAATAAGATTTTAGTCGATTTGACGTGTATATGCATGCATGTAATAAATGTGATTTTTTTTGTGCGTTTGAATGATGTTAAGTGTGCACATAATTATATTTCAATTATTTCTAACTAGTATATATTTTTAGTTATTTATTTGATAAATAATCATCTTGAGATGTTAGTAACACTGCTATTGATTTCCTTTATTTTTATATATTTCCTATAGCATGATGGATTTATGCATATTTATTGTGATTTAGTAATAAATATAAATTATTGATGTTATATTTATTTATTTTATAGTAATAATTGTAGTTATTATTTTGAATATGAGAACTTTGGTTATTAATGTATTTTAAAAGATTAATTATTTTAATTACTTTATTTTATAAAATGTTAGTTTAGAAATATCAGTAATGTTTAGTAATGAAATTGTATTAAAAAAAGTATTAAAGAAATTAGTTTTGCTAATTATTGGTTTTATAAAAAATAAAATAAATGAGTAAAATATGTTTTATGGGTTAAACTCATATGCAAGACCGAGCTCATCTTCTTGTTATTCATATATGCCTTCGCCTCCATTCCTATTTCCTCAACATCTTCTCTCTTCAACCATGACCATTATGTAGGTGTTGTGCAAAAACAAGAGACTTTTGTGATCGTTTCGATCCCCTCTTTCATTCCCAACCTGAATCACAAGTTGAAACGTCTTATTCCTCTTTGTCAAAAATCACACCTCCATCTTTTGAGCAAGATTCCAGCCATCAAGACTATCACCATCGAAAACTGAGATCATATATGGACTCCACGAAACACCCTCTTCCATTACCTATGCTTGAAATCACCAATCATTACACTTCAAAAAACGGGTTTCCACCATTGTCGCGGCTGTTTTCTTAAATTCTTGCCAGTACATTCATCGTCTTGAAAAAATAATATCGTTTTTGGATTCTTCTTGTCGAAACCTTCAAGAAGCACTACTCATTTGCGTGTTTCGGTGAAGTAGACGTCAGACCCTGTCGGCGCTCCAACGCGTCGATAAGGTCTTTCCTAATAACTTGTTTCACTTCGTTTTGAATATGTTTCTTCTCCTAACATTTTTATTAATTATGTAATACTGATTTTTATGCTCCATGTAAATTATCAGCCATGTTTCATTGAATATGCAAATTCTTCGATGCTTTTGGACTCGTTCGTTGCCCGTTGTCGACATGTCATGGTTGCTGAAATTTTTTTTGTTTCTTATATCGTACGAAAGCGTCAAATTGAGGTATGGGGTGAGAGTGAGTTCGAATTCATGAGTGTAAATTAAGTGAGATAAACGGGAAAACTGTATTTCCCATAATTCATTCGTGGCTCGCTACATACGGCTGAAGCCTTTTGAGTAATAATTGACTAATGAAAACTTAAATTTGGTGAGGTTAAAATATGAGCTAGAAACTTTTATAGGATGTTGTTTGATTTGATTTTGAAGATTGTGTGGTACTTGAATTCTTGTAGAATTGTGTATTTCATGTATTCTGTGTTTTGTTTATATCCACCCTTGATATTATTATATGATATAAAATGTGATGAATTGTAATTATTTGCATTGCAATTGACGTGGTGTGTGTGAATGATCTAGTATTATTATACCTGAGTGAAAATCATGTATTGTTGGAGCTAGTGTTATGATGATAAATTTTGAATGTAATATGTGACCATAGAAATATGCAATGATGATGTGTACTTGTTGACTTATGATGTTACCACTTTGATGAATATCAAGATATGCATATTGTGTTTAATTGAAGAGTGATGAATTCGACCTGTGCCAATTATGGTTCACTTAATGGAGTGAGTAGCCTAGGCCAACCAGAGGAGAAAATAAATGTTGATAATTTTTGAAGTGAAGATTATTTTGTCATCATATAGGTAGGGCTTGGCAAGCCTAGTGACTTTTGGAAGTACAACTGAATGAGTCTGATCGGGGCGGTCTGCTGTTGAACCTTAAGCCAAGATTTTTAGACCTTGGAGGTATTTGGGTGGAGAATTCCTAGATGACTTGGAGGTAGCACTCCAAATGTCGGGAGCTACCATCCAACACACGTTTACCTCGATTGTCGCGTGTATGTGTCTCGGGTTGAGTTGAGGGGATCTATGAGGATAAAGCCAATTTGAATTGTCCGTTCACTTGCGTGGTGGCATAGTATCAAGTCTCCTAACAAAGTACTTCAGAGTTATAATGGTACCAATGAAAGAGGAGGAGTCTAGTGTATAAAAGCATGCATAACATTACTTGATTTGTGTGTTGACTTACTTGACGTTGTAGATTGTATCAATGTTTTACCTTGATTATTATTGTTCATTGTGATTTCATATGATACGGTGTTTAATTAATGTTTTACGTGTTCTTCTCAATAATTTTATACCATTACATGTCTTTTTGTCAAAAATATTTTTTTAATAAACCTCAGCTGTATTCGATGTTCAACAATTTTTAATTAAGAATTTTTATGCAAACGTATTGTGTAAGTGTGACGTCCTGAGCCTTACATTTTAAAAGGAATCTTTTTTATACTCTATTTTGAGACTGCTGGAAATCTCTTTTAAAACTAGTGCATTTTACTTTTTATTTCAATTTGGGTTTAGGGTGTTACACATTCAATCACTTTGCACAACTGTTTATTGAGATTGATCTAACTATGCCTTTGCATGAGCGCATAATGGTTTAGCTTGAAGATTTTGCTTTTTTGGTCAACATAGAATATGAAAAGTTTCCTCTCTTTTATGAGATATATCACTTTATTGGACATGCTAAGTCAAATTGCAAAAAAAAAATGGAGAGTAAAGCTCAATAATCCAATTCTGAAACTGCCTCAAAAGTTAATCGAAGAGTTGTACAAATATATGTTCCCAAACCTCCTGAAAATAAGAAACTAATTGAGACCGATGTTGCTAGGGATGCCATGCTTAATCGAGTGCAATTAGAAAGCCAAAATTGTGCAATATGGGAGTAACACCCATGTGTAGTCTAAAGTTCATGTGCAGCCTCAAGTGCAGTCCGCACCTCAATTGCAGAAAGAAACCTCTTTAAAGTTCCCGGTGCAATTGTTTTGTTAATATGGTGTTGCTTCTGTTGGAACCAAGTTGGTTCTTTCAATTAAAGTTTTGATGTTAACAAATGTATTTTATGAAAATCGTATTTTGACTTAGAAGAAGAATGAAAAATCAGATGACGTAACCAGAAGCAGAAACCAGAAGATGACATCATCAGAAGAAGAAATCAGAGGATGACGTCACCAGAGGATGTCACCAGAAGATGACGTCAGCAGAAGATATCACCAGAAGATAAAAATGCATCTAGAGCATACCAGAGGGTACCAGAAGATACCTCTAGAAAATACCAGAGGATATTATCAGAGGATATCATCAGAGGATGATTACCAGACGATATCATCATAGGAACCTGTTAGAGGATCTCATTAGAGACGAAAATTCTCAAAACATAATCTAAGAAAAATGTTCAAAACAGAATTGGAGTAAAAGACTCAAGAAACAGAATCTAGCTAAAAGTATGCTCAAAACAGAATCTGAGCAAAAGACTCCAGAAACAGAATCTGAGCAAAATACTCCAGAATATTCTCAAAACAGAATTAATCGAAATACACTCTAGAAGTAAAGCATCAGATCAAAGTGAAACCCTAATTTCAACTATAAATAGAGGGTTAATGCTGAAGAATAAAGCATCGAAAAATAGAAGAACTCAAGCTTCAATTATAAGTTATCTGAAGAGTTCAAAGGAGAGAAACACTTGCTTGAAAGATAAATATTTTCTAAGCGTTCTTTTCTTAGAATGTGAAGTTGATCGTCATCATAAATTTTTTAGAAGCAAACACTCTAGTTCACTTTAAGCGTATTGTGAGTATCAACTTTCCAGAAGTAATTACTCAGTTCTAATTTCGATCCCTTATATAAAATCCTATAATGTTGAAGTTTCTTCTAAAATCTGGCGTTGTCAGGTTGTTAGAAAAAGACTTAGCTTGTAGGTTTAAGGTTGTGAAGTTCCTAAAACGTCTGGGATTGTCAAACTGTTTGAGAAGACTTGGCTGGTATAGTCAAGGTGTTGTTGTTCCTCAAAAGTCTAGGGTTATCAGACTGTTTGAGAAGACTTGGCTGGTATAGTCAAGGTGTTGTTGTTCCTCAAAAGTCTAAGGTTGTCAGGCTGATTGGAAAGACTAGCTTGAAGGGTAAGTAGTGTTGTAATTCAAAGGAGTTTGAATTAGTGAAAAGGCCTTCTGTAGGAAGGGACTGGACGTAGCCTAGTTAATGGTGAACCAGTATGAATTTTGTGTTATTATGTTATTATTATCCGCTGCTGAGTCTGATTAGCTATCCGTCGAATAACTCACATCAACATTCAACAAAGCAGCAAAAGTAATCAAGTTTGACTAACACAATTCAACCCCCCTTCTCGTCTTTGCACCTTCAGCTTCTAGCCAACATTTTAGCTTAAGAAAGTGTAATTTCTATGATGGATCAATGTCCATTAGACGTGTTTAGGATATTGGTTCTGTTCTAGACTTCTCTTCTGGATCACTTCCGTTTACTTACTTGGGTGTCCCTATATTATAAGGGAAACCTAAAAATATGTTATTTACAACATATTGTTGATTGTATTTAAGTAAAGTTTCTTCTTGGAAGGGTTCGCTTTTATCAATTATGGGGCAAGTTCAACTGGTTAGATCCATTTTTATTGGTATGTTAGTATACACATTTCATGTTTATGCATGGTTGACTTCTGTTGAGGGATATTTCTAATGGGAAAATTGTTACAGTGGTTTTGGAAAAAGTTAAGCTATCCTTTAGAAATTGGAAAATTTGTTACAATGGCTTGGAAGTCATTGTAACAAATAATTTTGTTTACTAATATAGCAAGTCATAATATAGAAATAAGAAGTATTGCAATATGGGAGCTTCAGTCTGAGTCAAAGTGTTAGAAGAAAAAAGAAATACAAGTCATTGCTCTAATAGGTATAACATCTGGTGACTAGACTAAAACAAAGGAACACAAGACCTGCTACTATTGTTATTCTAAAATTGGTGAACGCGCCTCTGGTGGCCGTGATGGTGCAAGCAATGTTCTACCTCTAGCTCATCTAATTATGCATGCTTCAGTTGGCTCTAATGATGCAGCCAATGTTCTGCTTCGATTGTTGTTAGACATGCATGCAAACTTCTATTCGTTTGTCTATGATGTCTACATTAAGCGTCTGAATTGTTTGCCTCTAAAGAAATTCAACGCCTCTAGAGAAAGTCAACACTTAGCAAACAGTCTAAAAAATTCAACGCCATTGAAGAAAGTTAAGTCAATGCTATGATGTAGTCAACCATCTAAATAAGTTAACTCTATGAAGAACTGAATGCTCTAAAGAAGTCAACGTTCTGATGAGAGTCAATGATCTTATGGTAGTCAATGCTCTGAGTAGACAAAGCTTTGTGCATCCTCTGATAATCACTCTAAATCTGTTTGGTTTGACAGTCTATAAGACAATGCGCTAATTATCCTATCTTATGCTTAGCGTATCCTCTAATTCCTCTGTTTCCATACTAGATACGACGAGTGATTTATGGGATTTAGTTCTGACTTAAGCTTAACGAAAAATATACCTTCAAAGATTTAGTACGGAAATTCATGATATACAAGCTGTCTTTCTACAATAAGTACAAAGGCCAAAAACCCTAAAGACCTCAAACGAAAACATGTCAACGGACACTTCCTCCCTGTATTTTAGAAGAAATCATCCACTCAATACAGTGTGAGAAAGATAGAGAGCAAAAATCATGAATGAAAAATCCTCTCAGTAGAGAGTTATTAGATTTTATGTAAATACCTTGCAAAAATACCTTGTTTAATCGGGTTTCACTTAAATAAAAAACATATCTTTTTAGCTCCAGATATGCATTCGAAAATAACTTTGGCCAATCCTGTCTTTAATTAATTCTGGATCAAATCTTTCTTCCCGCCAATAGCTTCTGAATTCCCACAAGACTTCAATTTATTTTTGTATAAAATCTTCTTAATACTTTGATCAAATTTAATCAAGTCTCCACTGATTATCATCATGATTAAATCTGGACCGTTTGATCTTCTAATCTCGTCCACATCTGGACCATACAATCTGATCTGCTGTGATCCTCTGATCTCGGCCAACACTGGACCATATGATCTGACCTTCTGATCTCGGCCAACACTGGGCCATATGGTCTGATCTTCTGATCTCGACCAACACTGGGCCATGATGCTTGAATCTTGACCATTGATCTGAACAACTTCCCTCTGATCTGGACCAATTATGGATTGAACTGAAATTAAATCTAGACATAGGATATTTTAATCTGGACATTTACCTTCTGATTTGGATCAAGTCTAGATTAAATCTGGACAATCATTTCTTCTGGTCTGGGCCAAATCTGGACCAAGTCACTTGTTATGGACCAATTTTCTGAAGCTCTGATTAAGTCTGGATCAAGTCTGGACTAATTATCATTTCACTGCCAAGCTATCTTCTGGTCAGAATAAATTATGGACCAAGTCTGACTTATGATTCCTTCTGGTCTAGAACAAGTCTCCCTCTGGCAGGCTTCCTTCTGGTATGGTCCAGGTCTCCTTCTGGACTCTGCTTCCTTCTGATCTGGGCCAAGAAAGATATCCTCTGATGGTGTTTTGACATCCTGGTGTATCCTCTGGTGCCTTCAGGATGCATTATCTGGTACCTTCTGGATGCATTATCTGGTATCTTCTGGAGGTGTATCCTCTGGTCTGATTTTATCCTCTGGTAATTCATCTTCTGCCTCTGGTGACTTCATCTTCTGCTGGCATTTTATATAATAATTCTAAGTACAAAATAAGATTACATGGAGTGCTTTTGTAAACATCAAAATCCTAAGTACTTAGAACCAACCTGGTTCCAACACTTACCGCTACGGATTGAGGACCAGAAAGTCAAAGAATTAAGGGGTAAGACAATTTCAGTGGTTAAGGTTGTCTGGGGAGGTGCTGTTGGTGAAACTGCTACGTGGGAAGTCTAAAGTCAAGTGCGTGATTCATATCCAGAGTTGTTTTCCTCAGGTAAATTTCGAGGACAAATTTTTTTTTTTACAGAAGGAGAAATGTAACACCCCAATTTCTTATTATTATATTTTAATTATAAAATATAATGCACAACTATTATTATCCGTATGTTGACATGTGCGATAATTTCCTTTGTGTTTGTCCTATGTGTTCGCCCTAATGATTTATTTAAATTATTAATATTCATAATATTCAATTTGTTTTAAAATATATATATATATACACATATATTTATAAAAAGAGAGCAAAAAGTAAACGTGTGTGTTGCTACATTAGTCTATTAACTTAAGCATTAGTAGAGTGGGTTTATGATTATAGTAATAATAATAATAATAATAATATTAATATTAATAATAATAAGGGTCATGAGCTAAGTGTATAGGTCTGATAATAAGCCTAATAATATACCTAATACTACTAGTACGTATAGATAGGTATATAAGTGAATGAAGGAGGCTGTCGTGCATCCCGTGTCTCTGTTTCCCCAACCTATTAGGAAGAAAAAATTGAATTGACTACTGCCCTATTGCATCCAACCACAACTCTTAATATCAAAATCATACATTGATTTCAAAGACTAGGCTGTTAGAGACGGTGATTGGCGAAGACGCGACACATTACATCAGCGGATCAGCTTCGTTGAGAAAAATCTTCAGCCAAGGTAAGGGGTGAGATGAGGTTCGATATTATGAGTATAAAATGACATGAGATGAACGGGAATACTGAAATTCTCAGTTATTCATCCGGGGCTTACTACGTATGGTCGAGCTTTATTGAGTGATAATAATTAATTAATAATATATGGATGGTAATAGGGAGGACTAAAATATATTTTAGCAACCTATAGAATTGTTGTGAATTTATGTATATCAAGATTTCATACTGTCTAGTTTTATGAACCTTATGCTGATTGTTATTGTATGAATGATATGTACTTGAGTGTTCTTGAAACTTGATTGAAATTATGTTATTACTTGAATGTCCCACCTATTTGATTTTTTATTATGTGATTGGACTGTGTATTGTGAGTAGTGTAGACCAAATATTGGGGCTTTATGATTGACTAATATATATATATATATATATATATATATATATATATATATATATAATAATGAATATTGTGAAGTACAACTGAAAATTATTGAAGTATGATAAACCAGTACGTATGAGATAGATGTTGTAGTTTTGGAGTGAGGATTATTTTATCATCATATAGGGAGGGTTTGACAAACCTAGTGATTCGGGGAAGTACAATTGAATGAGCCTGATCGTGGAGGGCTACAGTCGAACCGTAAGGTAAGACTGATAGACCTTGGGGGTACATCTTGTAAGAACAGAGTTACACCTAAGAGGGGGGTGAATTAGGTGTTGGACAATTTTTCTGTTTTTAGAGTTTTGGAGAATGTTTAAGTGACTGTTTAAAGTTTGTTTAATCTTGTTGTGTAAGTAAATGAAAACTGTAAATGGCAGAAGGTAAAAACACACAGAAATTTATCCTAGTTCCCCTTACAACCAAGGGTACATCCAGTCCTCTTGCACACCACAAGAGATTTTCCACATTGTTTGAATATGTTACAAGTCTAACCCTAAGACTTAAGTTACAGATTCTTTAACACTTAACAGAAGATAGTACACCACTATTTCTGTTAACAAAACTTGAAGAATCTACACTAAATTCTTCAAGTGATACAATGATTTTGTAATGAATTTTGTAAAGATGTTCTTGACTAAGAACAAGGTTATAACACTAAGTATTTGATACTTAATCAATCACACTTCCAAGTACAACTGAGAACCTTTCTTAATGATATGAAAATGAAAAGCATGTACTTGAAAATATGAAAATTAAGTTTTTTGAAGTGTTTGATGTTTCAGAAAATTGATTCTAAAAAGTCAGTCGAAAGTTGTAAGTTTAAAACTGAAACTTTGAAGTATTTATATTCCAAGGTAACACTTCAGATCAATGGCAATGATTCCCAAACATTTTGATGAACTTGTGCAATGTTTCAAAACTAAAATGTTGCATTGTTTCGAAGTTGTATTCGAATACAGTCTTAGTGTATTCGAATACAATTCTATAACGTTCTGTTTTGAATTTGAAATTTGAACCTTGTAGTCGAATACAACATCTTGTAGTCGAATACAAGTACAGGATTTTTGCCACTGACTTGAGTTGTATTCGAATACACAAAGCTGTAGTTGAATACAAATGTTTAAAAATAGCTACTGACTTGCAATCTGTATTCGACTACGACACTTCGTATTCGAATACAGATCTTCAGTTTTGTAAAAAACTTATTTTCAAACAAGTTTATGTTATTAAATATTTTCATAAAATATTTTAATGCATATGCTATCAGAAGGTTCTCATAATATTGTACTTAAACTGTATTTTGATTTAATATCAAATGCTTTTACCTAAATATAAATTTGAAAGATAAGTTGCTTTAAATCCTTTTTCTTTTTGATCAAGGATCTTTTTGTCTTCATCAAAAATGTAGATCTGTAAATTTTATTCTCCCCCTTTCTGATGATGACAAAAATCTTGTTGCTTGGATTTCAAACGTCTTGAGTTCTCCCCCTAGATGTGTGCTTTCTCCCTTTTGATAAATGTTTTTCTCCTTCTTAAGTGTTGGAGGATCTGTTCAACATTATTAGCAACAACAATATATATACACTTTTTCTCCCCCTGTTGACATTATCAAAAAGGAAAAGGATATCACATAGCAAACAAGATATGCACAAATGTATCAAATAAACAGAGGCAACACATGATATCTGGAAGAAAACAACTTAATTAACGATGTTCAAAATTACAATTAAAACAGACTTAAGAGTATTTAAAACAGGGAAAGTCAAACAGTAGCAGAAACAAATAAAAAAATGCAAATAGCCAACTTTAATCATCTGATTTTGGTGGAATATGTAACTGGTCAAATTTATCGGTTAGGTCACTAAGTTCTTGATGAAAAAATGAATGTTGTGTATTGATGGTGTTTTCAAGATCTTGGAATTTGGTGTTGAAGGCAGCAGTCATGTTCTGAGTTCGATTACTGAAAGACTCATTCAATTGTTGGAATTGATATGTGACAAAAGTTTGAAGGAAGTTAAGTTTGTCCATGATCATTCTGTTTGTGATGAAGTCTTCAGCATGTGCTATATTTTCTAGTTCTGGTGCTACTGCTGTTCCTGCTTCTAGTACATCTTCTGATGCTACTGCTGGGCCTGTTGTTGGTTCTGCTTCTTCTTGGGCAGTTGATGAACTTTGTCCAAGATCACCCTTATGAACATAAATTTGAAATGATTCACTCCAGACTATTTTCATACTGGGCAACACACTTAAGTCCAGCAGATTGTCTTTGGTGGTCTGGTACAGCACCTCACCTGAGAAGTCAACCTTCAAATGATCTAGAATTCTTGTGACTTCTCTGGCATAGGGTAAAGCTATAGAATCTTTTGAAGCATATAGAACTGAACGAACAAAGTATGCCCAATTTAAATCAGCACCTTCAATCATAAAAGTCATAACTTGAAGTTCAAATTCAGAGATCTGTGAGTAGTTCCCTGCTTTTGGTATCAAAATGTAACTTAAGAAATAATGTAGTAATCTGTTGTCAACAGTCAGATTACCAACACCATATCTTTGTCTAGCATACTCCGATCCAGACTGTGTGCGTTTTCTTTCCATAGTGTCTTTGTCAAAACGGCACAACGAAATATAGGCATCATACTTAGTAGTGTTTACCCATTCACATAGATGTCCTGGACACATCTTCAGACCTTCACTAGGTATGTGCAGAATTTCCCCAATAAGCTTAGTGTCTAAATTGATAATCTTCCCTTTAACTTTAGACACTAATCTATTCCCATCCTTTTCTAGGTTACAGAAGAAAACCCTAACTAGGTCAGGATAAATGGGACCATTGTATCCAATAAATTCTTCCAATTTTTGAGCCTTCAGCAACTCAGGAAATTTAAATTTAGAAAAGGAGTCAAGCGTACCAATTTTGGGGGTTACCAGCTTTTTGTCAGAGAAGTGGGTTCTGAATCTGTGCAGTTCTTCTTGGGAATGAAGTAATCTGGATAGGTCAGCCATGTTGTCGTTTCTTCGTTTCTTTGAAGGACCCACAGAAGCAACCTTGGTTCTTGGTCCTCTTTTGCGTGCATCCATTTTTGAGAAGATGAAGTTTACGGTGTTTTGGGGAATTTAGGGTTTTTGATTTTGATTTCACAGTAATCTCATATGCGATGGATGATGAGGGGAAGGTTTAGATATGCCTGTATGAAGGTTTAGGGATAGGTTTGGATGAAGATTTTGAAGAGAAGAAATCAGAGACTTTGATTGTAATCGGCTACCAGTTTTTGTATTCGTAACCTAAAACTGTTAAAAGTCACTTTTATATATATAAAAAATTTTGAAACTGTAGTCGACTACAGACTTGGCGTATTCGAATACAGATTTTTCTGGGAACGTGTATTCGACTACACCCTGTCTGTATTTGAATACGACAGTAATAAATTCGTTTCTAAAGTGAAATTTTTAACAATAAGCAGACCAAAAATATTTTAAACATGTAGAAAAACATACAAAGATGTCAAAGAATCATATATCAAGTAAAAAATTTAGAATTAACAGTGATATGACTTACAGATCTTTCAAACCTTTTTATAGATCATTCTCATTTAGAATGCCTAGTTCCCTTCGTATCTTGTAAAATGATTCTCTAGGCAGTGGCTTTGTAAATATATCTGCCAGTTGATTATGAGTGTCCACGAAGGTAACTTCAACATTTCCTTTGAGCACATGATCCCTCAAAAAATGATGACGTATGTCAATATGTTTGGTTTGAGAGTGCATGACTGGATTCTTAGTGATGTTGATGGCACTAGTATTGTCACATTTCAGAGGAATACACCCCAGATCAAGTCCATAGTCACAGAGTTGTTGCTTAAGCCAGAGGATTTGCGCACAGCAACTGCCTGCTGCTATGTATTCTGCCTCTGTAGTACTTAATGCCACACATGATTGTTTCTTACAAGACCATGATACTAGTGCATTTCCCAGAATATGACATGTGCCACTTGTGCTTTTTCGGTCTGTCTTACATCCTGCATAGTCAGAGTCAGAATAACCAATGAGATTGCATATGCTACCTTTTGGATACCATAGGCCAGCATTGGTTGTTCCTTTTAGATATTTCATTATCCTCTTTACTGCTATCAGATGTGATTCCTTTGGATCTGCCTGAAACCTTGCACATAAACATACACTAAACATAATATCTGGCCTACTGGCCGTTAGATATAAGAGAGACCCAATCATACCTCTATACCTGGATATATCAATTGATTTACCAGTTTCATCTCTATCAACATATATTCCAGATCCCATGGGAGTTGCACTTTCTTTGTTGCTGTCCATCTCAAATCTCTTTAGTAATTCTTTACAGTATTTTGACTGATGAATAAAGATGCCATTCTGAAGTTGCTTGATTTGAAGTCCTAGGAAATAATTTAATTTTCCCATCATGGACATTTCAAATTCTCCTTGCATCATTAATGAGAATTCTTCACATATTTCATTGTTGGTTGATCCGAATATGATATCATCTACATAGACTTGAACAAGTAAAGTGTGATCCTTTGTTTTTTTAATGAATAAGGTTTTATTAACTTTACCTTTTTCAAATCCATGTTCGCATAAGAATTTACTCAATCTATCATACCATGCTCTTGGAGCTTGTTTCAAACCATAAAGTGCCTTATTTACAAGACATGTGAAGGATTTTTGAAGTCTTCAAACCCAGGTGGCTGTTTGACATAGACTTCCTCATTAATATATCCATTTAGGAACGCACTCTTGACATCCATTTGAAATAGTTCAAAACCCATGGAGCAAGCATAAGCAAGTAGTAGTCGGATTGCTTCTAATCTTGCTACTAGAGCAAATGTTTCATCAAAATCAATCCCTTCTTCTTGATTGTATCCTTGTGCGACCAATCTTGCCTTGTTTCGGATAACTATTCCATTTTCATCTAATTTGTTTTTAAACACCCATTTGGTACCAATGATGTGTTTATTTCCTGGTTTTGGAACAAGTTCCCAAACTTTGTTTCTTTCAAAATGATTTAATTCTTCATTCATGGTGTAAGACCCTTAATTTTAAATATTAATATTGGAATTAATGTCAAGGGCATTTTGGGAATTTTTGTAAATATTTAATATATGTATGTTTTGAGTGAATATATATATATATATAAATATTTATTTTGAAGTATGAATTAAAATTATTGGATGTAGAATTAAATTAATTTAATTTCAAGTAATTAAATTAATCGGACCGCTAATTAAGGATTAGTGGCTAATTGCAAGATAATTAAAAGCTGGAAATCAGACAAGTGGCAAGTGAGGTGGCACCATGAGAGCCTATAAATAGGAGTGAGAAGGATGGTGAAGTCAGAACACCATTCATTCCTCCTCACTGCCCATATTGCATGTACCAACTCCATCTCCCCTCCCATTCTATCTCTGTTCTGCCATTCCCGAATTCAAATTAAAGAGAGGGAAATTCCTCCAAACACCATTAACTGAAATTCCAACCATCAAACCAGAAAACCCACAGTAGTAAAGTTAATCCCCACCTCGTTACGAAGCCAAAGAGCCCAGTTTTGCAGCAGCAAACTTAGGGAACAGCTTCGCCGTTTTTAGACGCAGAAAAGGGAACGCAGCAGGAACAAGAGAAATAGCAGAGCATGCTACAAGGGTAAGGGCACCTTCCATTTTTAGCTGCATTAGGGCCATGAATGAGTGTTATTTCAATTCTGTTTTAAGAGAAAGACTGTTTTCGAAAATGACATTTGAAATAACATGCATTTTGTTGATATGTGATTTATCTGAGATGGTGGTTGCTGCTGTTTTTCTAATAAAACATGCTATTTTACTTATGAGTGAAAGCTGGAAAATGTTGCATGTCATTTTAATGATGAATAAAATGCATGTCTTAAAACTGTTTTGAAAATAGTCTTAAAATGCAAAAATGCATTCGGTTTGGGGTTTGTTGTTCAGTGATGCTTGCATGATATTCTGATGTTTGAATAAATTGAGTATTTGCGTGTTTCTGATGTTTGAAGAAACTGAGTATTTGCATGTTTCTGATGTTTGAAGAAACTGAGTATTTGCATGTTTCTGATGTTTGAAGAAACTGATTATTTGCATGTTTCTGATGTTTGAAGAAACTGAGTATTTGCATGTTTCTGATGTTTGAAGAAACTGAGTACTCGCATGTTTATTTTGATGAGTGAGAAAACTGATAAGAAAAGGGCTACTATTTGTTTACTATTTGTTTGAAGAAAACATAAGAAAAGGGCTACTCACTTTTAGTCCCAGGTTACTATTTGTTTACAAAAAAATAAGAAAAGAAAACAAAGGCACAAAAGTTAAAACGTAAGTGGGAACATATCCTTAAGCTTTTGACTGACAGATAATAAGAGATTTTGGAGTTTTGTTTGTAAATTTCTGATTTCGAGAGTGACTCCGTAACTCTCTTTCAGTACAGTCCGTGAACTACATACATAAGTAGCTAAACAGGGTGCAGCATGTCACTGTTTTCATTTGCATTAATTCCCTTGGTTTTTTTCATATAAATTGCAATATTCTTCTTTTGATCTTGGGGTGAGGTGTTTGACACTTCTCTTCATTCCTTTTTGACACGTTAACGAGTGGAACAAAGCATATAAGCCAAATATAACTAAGGTTCAAATTAGAGTTTGGGACAACGAATAAACTATATATTATTAGTACATCTATACGTTTATCACACTGTATTATCCAACAATTTATTTGACGTTGCTTATATGATTAGCAACTTCATCTGTCTAAGGGGAATGATTGTTAATACGAGAGGAAAATAAACAAAAATTTTAATTGATTATTTTCATCTATCTCCTTATGATCTTCGTAAAATAAGAAAGTAAAAATTTAACCACTAAATAAAAAACTAACAATTATTATTCTTGTATTTTGTTGATAATTACCATAATATTAAATAGCATTTTTATTTGTCTAATCTTATCATACTATTTTTGTGTATAAGCAAAATATTATTAAAGAAATATAGTGTAAAGGATATTCTAACTTTTAGATCAGAATAAACAATCCAGATTTCATATCAATTTTCAACGGTATAAAATGAGCAAAAGTCTTAAAAATATTATTTATTAGCCCTAGCCACACCTTCGATGGTTCAATAAGAATGAAATAAATGACGACCCCACCTCTTTTATTTTTCTCATTATTTTTGTTAGTAATTTTTTCATTCATAGGTTATTTTTATTGTTTCTAAATTAGGCTTTTGTTTTAGATAACTACTATTTTCTAAAATTATTTTTAAAATACATTTTGTAAAACCAAATTAAAATTAAACACATTTCAAACCAAATTAAATGTCTTAACGGGTCCAAATTTTAATAGCATCCCTTTTTTCTTATAGATAATCTCTTTTCTCATATAGGTAGAGTAGGAGTTTGTAGAGTATTAATAAATATATATTTTTATTTTTAAGAGTTTCTTTAAATAAATAAATACTGGATAATAAGGGAGCATAATTTATCTAATTAAAAAGACTATAAAAGAGCATAATTTATCTCTTTCTCTGTCTGTGTCATTTCTAATTCTACTATGACAATGCATTTTGTTTTTTTTTTCTCTCTCTAAAAAACTCGCATGACAGTGCATATAAATTCATACCACAATGTATTTATTTGAATTTAAAAATGTGATTTTCTTTCATTTATTATTTACTATTTAATTTGTAGGCTAAAAAAATCAAAGTCATTTTTTATATAATAAATGCTATATGAGTCAACCAATTTTTATCATCACTTTTACTTGTTTATGTTTATTTGTTTTTCTCATTATTGGAACTGCAAAATGAAACACATATTTGATAAGAGCTAACAATTAGAAAAATAATTAGTCAATTAAAAAATTTTCTTAAATATTTATGTGTGAACCTTGGATCCACTAAAAATGTTCTTTATTGAAGTAAATCTACAGAAAAATTTTAAACGAAGTCATGAAATGACATAATTTTAATTGTAGTCATCGTAAATATTCATGGTGAAAAACTATTATACATAACCATACAACCTAGTGACATACTACTTATGCGACTATCTAAAGATATCATCTCCTTATTGTACAGTTCAAATTCATTAATAATTTTAAAATTTAGATGTCTCTTATAAATTTATCAATCATTTTAAAGTAAGCTTTTGTTAAACTTTTGCAGGATGAGATCCTTGAACGCATCGCGTTTAGCTAGCTCGTCAAAATGCTTTTTTCAACAGATTTTTATTTCATATGTTTCCATCTTACTCATAGTGGTCAGCACCAGCGGCTATAAGGTGCTTGCATCCTTCCACTCCCATAATTTAGCATCTCGTCGCCTTGTTGAAGTGGATCACCAGGGTTATCCAACATGGTTTTCTACTAATGATCGTATCCTGTTGTCTGAGCTCCAAAAAGGTCTAGCTTGACCCAACATCATTGTGGCCAAGGATGGTAGTGGCCAATTTAAAACGATTACAGCCGCTATTAACTCTGACCCTAAGAATCATCTAGGAAGATTTGTTATATATGTTAAAATTGGTGTCTACCATGCGTACATTACTATCGACTCGAAAAAAATAATATTTTATTGTAAGGTGATGGCCCTACAAACACAATTATCACCAGAAAACAAGAACGCTCAAAATGGACTCGAAACACCCAACACAGCCACATTTTGTAAGTTAATCATTAATTCTCTCTATTTTATTCATATATTTTCCTTAAATTTAATAGAAAGTACAAAGTTATCTTTTGATAATTATGTTATTCGAGGAAAAAGAGAGAGAAAAATATTGACTAGAGATTCTCTTATGTTAATCTATATGTTTATTAGATCTTAATTTATTAGTTTATTACAAATCGTGCATAGTAGTTATATTGATTAAGAAGAAAACAAAAAAAAATTACATAAGTTAATAGAGGATTTATTGAAAAATTGCTTTTAAAAATTTAATGCAAAATTTGGGTAATTTTTATTTTGGTAGGATGAACTAAAAATAAATATGATATGTAACTATCTAAATTAACTTTTTGATATTTAAATGTGCTCGCAGCCACCCTTGGTAAAGACTTTATTGCCATGTCAATTGCATTTGAGAATAAAGCTGGTCCAAAAGGTCAACAAGCAGTAGCAGTTCATGTTGAAGGTGATCAATCAGTATTCATCCAGTGTGCATTTCCTGGTTATCAAGACACATTATATGTAAACAATGGTCGTCAATTCTATCGTAACTGTGAGATTTATGGAACCATCGATTTTATCTTTGGTGAGTTCACTAATACATTGATCCAAAACTCCAAAATATTGGTAACGAAGCTCATTGAAGGACAAGAAAACATTGTGGTGACAGATGGCTCATCCATACAAAACAGACAAACTGGAATAGTTCTCCAAAACTGTTCCATAATGCCAGACATTGAATTATATCCTTATCGGTTTAAGGTGAAGACTTATTTGGCAAGGCCATGGAAGGCTTTTTCAAGGGCAATCTTCATTAACAATTATTTTGAGGATTTTATTTAACCAGATGGATATATGATCTGGAAATTTAATGAAACAAACACTGAAAACTCTTACTTCGCTGAGTTTGGCAACATTGAACCCGGTGCCAATGCTACAGCAAGAGTTAAATGGGCAAAATGTGTCATTACCAAAGATAAAGCTGCTAGATTCACTACTGAACCGTGGCTTAATGCCAGCACTTGGTTGCCTTTCACTGGCGTGCCATACAATATTGGAGTATAGGCTTAAACATTAGTTAATTAGTAGGGTGATGATATTTTCTTTTGTTCCATTTCAACTATATTAATTTGTATTTTGATTATAACCATAATTGTTATAAATAATATTGTGTAACAATCGAATACTAAATTATCAAAGAAATATTATTTCTATAAACTAAAACTTCAACCCATGCTTTGCCGACAAATTCCATATTGAATTAATACAAAGTTGAGTTACATATATAACACAACAATGCCACAAAAGTACATATTAAAAATATTAACCTTTACTATATACTAGAGGTGCACCCGTGTGATGCACAGGGATTAAAAATAAATTGATATACAGATCTAGAAAAAAAATAATGTAGCAATATAAGTTATCAAGTATAATATAAAAGAGAACAATAATCATATAAAATAAACACAAAAATGATATAGTAATCTTTTTGACATTTTAAAATACTTCTTTATTAACTATATTTGATGTAATGTTTGAATGATGACCATTTTTGTGATGATAATCCGAGTTCCGTAGCATAATCCATCAGTGTGAATATTCTTGTTGTTAAATTGTATATGTAAATAATGAAAGTTGAAATTCTTGTTTTTAAATTGTAAGACTTTATTGACCGGAAGCTAATTATTTCATTTTGTTATATTTTGTTGTATATGTTTTTCTTCTGGATTTAAGAAAGATTGCTATTAATATAATAATAGAAATGCATGGAGACAAAGTCAATATGTGTGGAATTACGAAAGTCTTATTCTGGTTTGTTTGTATATTCATAAAGCAGCTTAAAGATTATGTGGGTCTCGTCTTGAAAATTCTCTACCTTTGAATGAAGTAAATAAATAACACGTGTTACTAAGAATTATGATTAACCGAATAGAAGTAAATAGTTCACATGGTCTTATGACATACGAGCTCAACATAATAGAGATAAAAATTTCCTTGAATAATTAATATCATTGAAAAATGGTTTGCAACCATGATTTGAATTGAATAAATTTGCTTATACTAAACTACAAAAAATAGTTACTGGATCATAATTGTACTTATTAGTTAGTGAAAACTTAAACTTTTTATTAAGTTAATGTGATAGCTTTTATTATGTTTGTCTCTGGCTCTATTTGTCTCTGGTTCCTAGTTGTTTCTGGTTCTTATTTGCCTCTTGTCTTATGTGCCTCTAGTTTCATGTTGTTCTTGTTTGCCTCTAGTTCATGGTTGCCTCTACTTCTGTTTTCCTCTGGTTCCTATTTATCTCTGGTTCTGTTTGCCTCTAGTTATGGTTTGATTTTGGTTTTATTTGCCTCAAGTTTTGTTTGCCTCTGGTTATCTTTGCATCTGATTCTGTTTTGGTAGGTACTGCACATTCAAGTTAAATTTGCATCCTTCATTGCATTTGTGTCCATAAGATAAGATAAGATCATATCTAATGACAATGATGGTGGCAACTTAATCATTTATATCATTCATTAGGAACCAAATATGTCCAGTGCATCTAAAATCAAAATAAAATAGACTATGAATGCCTAAATCATTGTAGCATCAACATTATCAATCATCACCTTCTCCAATAATGGAAGTTAAATAACTAGTTAGCAATATGTTTATTGTTGTTCATCATTGACTTTAGGTGTGGCTAGCTTCTTTAACTTCATCTGCACCATCATCATGAAATCTTAGTAAAATATAAACCAAAATTAATAAATAAGTGCAATAAGATTAGTAAATAAAGCTAATTAAAAGATGACAGAATAAAATATATGAGGTTGATTGAAAAACTCAAAAATCATGCATGCATATCAAAGGTCCAAAAATGATATCCTTGTATGACTTCTTTCTCAATGTATTCAATAAAGCAATAGCCTCACAAAATCATGTTTTGCATGGTATCAAGCTTGATCAAGAAATTTGAGAATCTCGTCTCATAATAAAACATATAGAGGTATTCAATAAAGGATTTTTTTAATTCAATATTAATTTTGTAGAAGATCAAAGAAGTATTCAATCTATTGGAACATTGAATCTTAATCCATGTATCCTTCATATTTTGGCTTAGTCTCCTGATTTTAACCCTCATAATTTGCGTCAAACTACCTCTCAATGTTGGATGCGATTCCATGGTCTAGGTCGTCGATATTGGAGGTTGAAAATGCTGTTTCAAATTAGTGGGACATTGAGTATTCTAATTGCTCTAGATGAAGCCACGCGCAATTGCACATTGTGTAGCACCCCAAATTTTATAATAAATGATTTTATTAATGAAATAAAATTTTAAATAATTAATTTGGTATTAAAATTATTTTAGAATATATGTTGATTAATTTTGGGATTAATTTTATTTATATGTGGGCTTTCTATGATATTATTTTATATATTTTTCTAAAAATAATAGTATTTTAGTGTAATATTTTAAATAATAAGATTTTAGTCGATTTGACGTGTATATGCGTGTACATAATAAATGTGATTTTTTTGTGCGTTTGAATGATGTTAAGTGTGCACATAATTATATTTCAATTATTTCTAACTAGTTTATATTTTTATTTATTTATTTGATAAATAATCATCTTGAGATGTTAGTAACACTGCAATTGATTTCTTTTATTTTTTATATATTTCCTATAACATGGTGGTTTTATGCATATTAATGTGATTTAGTAATAAATATAAATTATTGATGTTATATTTATTTATTTATTTTATCGTTTTGACTATTCTATAAAGATAGTAGTATTTTTATGTAATTATTTTGTAAAATAGGATAGTAATAATTGTAGTTATTATTTTGAATATCAGAACTTTGATTATTAATGTATTTTAAAAGATTAATTATTTTAATTACTTTATTTTATAAAATGTTAGTTTCGAAAGATCAGTAATATTTTAGTAATGAAATTGTATTTAAAAAAGTATTAAAGAAATTAGTTTTATAAAAAATAAAATAAATGAGTAAAGTGTGTTTTATGGGTTAAACTCATATGCAAGACCAAACTCATCTTCTTGTTATTCGTATATGCCTTCACCTCCATTCCTATTTCCTCAACATCTTCTCTCTTCAACCATGACCATTATAGTAGGTGTTGTGCAAAAACAAGACACATTTGTGATCGTTTTGATCTCTTCTTTCATTCCCAACCTGAATCACAAGTTGAAACGTCTTATTCCTCTTTGTCAAAAATCAAACCTCTTTCTTTTGATCAAGATTCCGGCCATCAAGACTATCACCATCGAAAACCGAGATCATATATGGACTCCACGAAACACCCTCTTCCATTACCTATGCTTGAAATCGCCAATCATTACACTTCAAAAAACGGGTTTCCACCATTGTCGCGGTTGTTTTCTTGAATTCCTGCCAGTACATTCAGCGTCTTGAAAAACTAATATCGTTTTTGGATTCTTCTTGTTGAAACCTTCAAGAAGCACTACTCATTTGCTTGTTTCGTTGAAGTTGACGTCAGACCTTGTCAGCGCTCCAGCGCATCGATGAGGTCTTTCCTAATAACTTGTTTCACTTCGTTTTGAATATGTTTCTTCTCCTAACATTTTTATTAATTATGTAATACTGATTTTTATGCTCCATGTAAATTATCAGCCATGTTTCATTGAATCTGCAAATTATTCGATGCTTTTGGACTCGTTCGTTGCCCGTTGTCGACATGTTATGGTTGCTGAAATTTTTTTTATTTCTTATATCGTACGAAAGCGTCAAATTGAGGTATGGTGTGAGAGTGAGTTCGAATTAATGAGTGTAAATTAAGTGAGATAAATTTTGAATGTAATATGTGACCATAGAAATATGCAATGATGATGAGTACTGGTTGACTTATGATGTTACCACTTTGATGAATATCATGAAATGCATATTGTGTTTAATTGAAGAGTGATGAATTCGACCTGTGCCAATTATGGTTCTCTTAATGGAGTGAGTAGCCTTGGCCAACCAGAGGAGAAAATAAATGATAATTTTTGAAGTGAAGATTATTTTGTCATCATATAGGTAGGGCTTGACAAGCCTAGTGATTTTTGGGAAGTACAACTGGATGAGTTTGATCGTGGCGGTCTGTTGTTGAACCTTAAGGCAAGATTTTTAGACCTTGGAGGTATTCGGGTGGAGAATTCCTAGATGACTTGGAGGTAGCACTCCAAGTGTCGGGAGCTACCATCCAACACACGTTTACCTCGATTGTCGCGTATATGTGTCTCGGGTTGAGTTGAGGGGATCTATGAGGATAAGGCCAATTTGAATTGTCCGTCCACTTGCGTGGTGGCATAGTATCAAGCCTCCTAACCAAGTACTTCAGAGTTATAATGGTACTAATGAAAGAGGAGGAGTCTAGTGTATAAGAGCATGCATAACGTTACTTGATTTGTGTGTTGACTTACTTGACGTTGTAGATTGTATCAATGTTTTACCTTGATTATTATTGTTAATTGTGATTTGATATAATACGGTGTTTAATTAATATTTTACGTGTTCTTCTCAATAATTTTATACTATTACATGTTTTTTTGTCAAAAATATTTTTTTAATAAACCTCAGCTGTATTCGATGTTAAACAATTTTTAATTAAGAATTTTTATGCAAACGTATTGTATAAGTGTGACGTCCTGAGGCTTACATTTTAAAAGGAATTTTTTTTATACTCTATTTTGAGACTGCTGGGAATCTCTTTTAAAACTAGTGCATTTTACTTTTTATTTCAATTTGGGTTTAGGGTGTTACACATTCAATCACTTTGCACGATTGTTTATTGATATTGATCTAACTATGCCTTTGCATGAGCGCATAATGGTTTAGCTTGAAGATTTTGCTTTTTTGGTCAACATAGGATATGAAAAGTTTCCTCTCTTTTATGAGATATATCACTTTATTGGACATGCTAAGTCAAATTGCAAAAAAAAAAAATATGGAGAGTAAAGCTCAATAATCCAATTATGAAACTGCACCAAAAGTTAATCGAAGAGTTGTGCAAATATATGTTCCCAAACCTCCTGAAAATAAGAAACTAATTGAGACCGATGTTGCTAGAGATGCCATGCTTAATCGAGTGCAATTAGAAAACCAAAATTGTGCAATATGGGAGTAACACCCATGTGTAGTCTAAAGTTCATGTGCAGCCTCAAGTGCAATCTGCACCTCAATTGCAAAAAGAAACCTCTTTAAAGTTCCCGGTGCAATTGTTTTATGAATATGGTGTTGCTTCTAGCCAACATTTTAGCTTAAGAAAGTGTAATTTCTATGATGGATCAATGTCCACTAGACGTGTTTAGGATATTGGTTCTTTTCTAGACTTCTCTTCTGGATCACTTCCGTTTACTTACTTGGGTGTCCCTATATTATAAGGGAAACCTAAAAATATGTTATTTACAACATATTGTTGATTGTATTTAAGTAGAGTTTCTTCTTGGAAGGGTTCGCTTTTATCAATTATGGGGCAAGTTCAACTGGTTAGATCCATTATTATTGGTATGTTAGTATACACCTTTCATGTTTATGCATGGTTGACTTCTATTGAGGGATATTTCTAATGGGAAAATTGTTATAGTGGTTTTGGAAAAAGTTAAGCCATCCTTTAGAAATTGGAAAATTTGTTACAATGGCTTGGAAGTCATTGTAACAAATAATTATGTTTACTAATATAGCAAGTCATAATATAGAAATAAGAAATACAAGTCATTGCTCTAATAGTTATATCATCTGGTGACTAGACTAAGACAAAGGAACACTAAGACTCTGCTACTATTCTTTATCCTAAAATTGGTGAACGCACCTCTGGTGGTCGTGATGTTGCAAGCAATGTTCTACCTCTGGCGCATCTGATAATGCAACCAATGTTCTGCTTCGATTGCCGTTAGAGATGCATGCAAACGTCTATTCGTTTGTCTCTGATGTCTACATTAAGTGTCTGAATCATTTGCCTCTAAAGAAAGTCCACACCTCTAGAGAAAGTCAACACTTAGAAAACATTCTAAAAAATTCAACGCCAATGAAGAAAGTTAAGTCAATGCTATGATGTAGTCAACCATCTGAATAAGTTAACTCTATGAAGAACTGAATGCTCTAAAGAAGTCAACATTCGAATGAGAGTCAATGATCTTATGGTAGTCAATGCTCCGAGTAGACAAAGCTTTGTGCATCCTCTGATAATCACTCTAAATCTGTTTGGTTTGACAGTCTATAAGACAATGCGCTGATTATCCTATCTTATGCTTAGCGTATCCTCTAATTCCTTTGTTTCCATACTAGATACGACGAGTGATTTATGGGATTTAGTTCTGACTTGAGCTCAACGAAAAATATACCTTCAAAGATTTAGTATGGAAATTCATGAGATACAGGTTGTCTTTCTACAATAAGTACAAAGGCAAAAAACCCTAAAAACCTCAAACGAAAATATGTCAATGGACACTTCCTCCCTATATTTTAGAAGAAATCATCCAGTCAATACAGTGTGAGAAAGATAGAGAGCAAAAATCATGAATGAAAAATCCTCTCAGTAGAGAGTTATTAGATTTGAGGTAAATCAGTCAAAGTGTTTTCATACACTTCAACTGACATATGACTCGATATGTAACATCCTCTCTATAAACAAACATTGTTTAATTCAGACACAAACTTGAAGTGATGTAAATCAGTTTGTTAGTGGCAACAACACTCATGAACCTCAATTGCAATTTTCCAGAATGTTGAAGAATGGTTCTAACGACAACAACCTGGAGAGGCTAGAGAAAAATTACTCATATAATGAAGAGGCATAGTAAAGAATACTTATGATAACCTCAACAGCTAGACCGTACTAAACTATAATGTTGAGAAGACTTGAACATAGTCAGATTGACTAGAAGGTATTCAGTGAGCTTGAAGATGCAGAGTAAAGAATGCTTGTAGAGTCTGGAGAGGCCAAAGAAGAATACTCAAAGCTTGAAAAGGAAGAGTACATAATACTTGAATGCTATTAATTGAAATAGTGGATAAAGTCCTCGACTGTACTAAGGAAAAATCTATGTAAGGTGAGGACTAGATGTACCAACTGTTAAGTTGTGAACTAGTATAAAAATATATGTGTTTTCCTCTCTATTTGTTTTCCCTTATCTTAGTTCTTTATGATTCAACCTTATTCTTACTAAACCTGATTTATTAGAGTAAGTTGAATGTTTTGATAAAGAACATTTTTATGCAAAGAAATCGAAGTAACTTTTAAAAATGGCATAACACCATTCAAACTTCCCCTTTCTTGTGTTTTCCAGAACCTTTGATGGATTGACGAAGTAGTTGTGATCGGCTATGGTTATTCCAATGACGTGGAATCCGTTGACTAAATGATAATCGATGCAACAACAACTTTAAGCATCGACGATGACTTGGCCGCTAGAGCTGGGAGGAGATCGTCCCAAATGGATTCAACGTAGTTAGCGTTATCGGGGACATTGTTTTTATAATTTGTGTTTTTTATTTGCGCATCTGGGTTGTGAAGAAAGATTGTTTTGTTTCATATTTTCTTATGTCAAACACTTAAAACATTGAATTGGAAATTTTGAGATATTGAAATGGAAAATTGAAGGAGACAATCATAAAGAGAATAGAAAAAGAGAGAGTTGCAGATCAAATTAGAGTGTGGTCTTAGTGGTGGAAGGATGATTAGTCTTTAGCTCTCTCACCCTTGATTTTTTTTAAAACATGAATTTTACTTTTTTTATATTTTAATTTAAATAATATTAACTTTCATCAGGTGACAAGGATATCACATAATTAAAAAGTGTCAACTTAGCAAACAATTGGGAGAAATGAGTGGAGGGCTACAAAATTGTTTATTTTAAATTAGATGACCAAAATCGCACAGTTGACAAACTTGATAGGGCATAAGTGAATTTAAGAGCCAACAAATTTTACAAGTTTCAATAACATATCATTAATGATTATTTTTTATTTTGTACAAATGGTATGAAAAATTTAAATTCCAAAATTGGCTCTCAATTAGGAGGGAAAAAATTCATTAGTGACTAATCAACATTAATATATAATAAAGATATACTCAAAGAAAAAAATTCATTCAATGACTAATCTGTTGAATCTGTGTTGGTGACAATTGCTGCAAGACTTTAATAGTGAAGTTGTTGATGAAGATTATATGTAGCAAATTCCAAAGCGTGTTGTCACACTAGCCTTTAGGTTCGATTCGCCCCCACCAATCAGATGCAAATGAGATAAACAGTGAATCCCGTTCAAGGTACTTTGGAAAACCTTGATGTGATTTGCACTATCACACCAATAGTATCTTTCAATAGTATGTTACAAAAGAATATTTCCTATTCTTCACTCATGCATTAGAGAAAAATAAGATGACTTAGAACATAAGAATGAGTGAGAAAAGTGGATGACAATCTCCAACATTTTGTTGTTGTTATTTTTTCTCATTCTGTTCAAAGTGACACTATTTATAGAAAAATAATATCACTTGAGAAATAGGTACAATTCTTGGTTCTACCATTCCGTTTAGCGAAACGATATATACGTATAGCGTTCAAACATTAACTAGATAGTTGCATTGGTCTGGTTGCTCAATGTTTATTTTTGCGCATGACCTGGGTTCGAATCCATCAATTGGTTATTGGGCCTTTTCAAAAGGATTTTATTCCAAAAATATTCCACACCAGGAATTGAACTCAAGACTTTAATAACACATGTATAGAACACAACCATTGAACCAACAACTAAATCATCACAATTATAGTCATTTATACATACATATATCACCGATATTTTGGAAATATCTCACAATCCCCCACCATTTTCAAAATATACTTAGTCCCATAATTTTGGAAATATCATGGTTTCAAATAATGGTATCTTACGATTTGAACCACTACTTAGTAAGTTATGTGTTTCACTTATCTCAAATAGATTGGTAGACAAACTTTGAACTAATTATTCATTAGAACAAGTGTGCACAACTTACACATGAAATCTCGGTACTATCGAAATAATTATAAAGATGACACTTTTGATAAGGTCTTGTGTCATGTAGCCTTTTGATGAGACTTTAAGAGTGAAGCCCTTTAACTCTTTGAAGCGGTCTCGCTTCATTCTCACATAGGTAGACTATATCAAAAATACACCCATAATATGTATTTCAGCAAATTCATGTTATATGTCTATTAAAATTAAAACTCAGCCTTTCAACTTTATACTTATGGTCCAATTACTTTCAACCCTTGTGATGTATCTATATTCAAGTACTTGCATCACTCTAATAGTGTACTTTTATCATTTGAACTCAAGACTTGATGCTACTCAAGTGTGAGTTGATTTTCCACCATTGATGATTAATGAGATATGGGCTTGAGTCCCATCCCTAATGATGTCTTCAACACCATGTCCCTTGTCACACCTTTCGTCATAGGATCTGCAAGATTCTTTTCAGTTCTTACAAACACTATGGATATTACTCCATTTAAAATTAAATCCTTTACATAGCTATGTCTTAAACCAATATGTCTAGATTTTCCATTATATAATTTTATTATATGTTTTGGATAGTGTGGATTGACTATCACAATGTATGGATATTGGTGCCATTGGCTTTGGCCAAATTGGTATTCATACAACAAGTTTCTTAGCCATTCAGGCTCTTTACTGTGACACCTTAAATCCCAAATTTATTTTTAAATTTTTTTCTTCAAACTTTAATTTAAAAATAATAAAATACAAATAAATAAATAAAACTTTCGAACGATTTCTTTAAGGCAAAAGTATCACTTAATCATGGACAAGTCATATTAATCCAAAGTTTCCATTAGCTTAACAATTCGAAAGTCATAACAGTGATCAAATTAAATTCTTTTTGAAGCACAAGTACATAAGTTACTGATAATTATAAATGTAGTCCCGACCCGATGTCACTATAAGAGCAAAATTTCCCAAAACAACAGATGTTCGAATATGAAATTAACAGAAGGAAGATGATAAAAGTCTTCAAGATGAGACGGCTTCCTACACTCTGAGAGTATTAATCTTCACCTGTAGCTTGCAGCTCGTCTGCGTCCATCGCAAACGCCAAACACAAACAACGAGGGGTGAATATCGAAATTATGTAACAATATAATGTAAACGAGAAGAACACGTAAATGTTCATTTTGTTTGACACGCTTATCAAAGGCAGAATATTCAGATCGTTGCTTGTATTAACGAATTTACTGAAGGCACGCTTGAGAATGCGTTCATCATGGTCATACACAACTTTAGCAAATTATTCAGAGTCATTGAAAACTTTGTATAGTAGATTCTCTTTTCCTTGTTCATCATATGATCTAACATATATCAGAACACAAACTTGTAACACTTTGACTTGAACTACATATCGTAATACTTTTTATTGCTATATTACAAATTGCTCTATTATGTGATGATATTCTTTGTATTTAGAAACACTTAAATTATCATCTCTAATTTACTTGTAACTTATGCTATCTTAAAATAGATAATCATTAATATAAATTTTTATCTTCTAACTTAATCTACACACTTAGCAAATATAGTTAGAGGATAATTGTTCTTTATTTGTTTGTATTTGTTATCATCAACATATCAATCAGAAAATTGTAGCTAATACAACAATTAATGAACAATTTTCCTTTTTGATGATAATAATTGTAACAATCTGCCTTTTTTATGATAGTAAATAACTATACAATTAATGACTAATTTTTCTTTAGAAAATTAGGTTTTAAAAGAAAGCTCCCCTTGAATATAGTACTAAAAAATTGTTTGACTTAATAATTATTTGATTTTCTAAAAAGAAACTTTTAAATCAATATTCTAGGATTCCCCCTAAATATGATAAACACAATTCTTTAAGAGTTTCAAACTTATTAAGTCATTTCATTTTTTATACACATGAGGGTAAAATAAGAGAGAAATTACATAGACCAAAACACAGAAAAAGCATGAAAAAAGAATATGAAAAGACTTTCCAAAAACAGTTCACAGATTCCTAGGATGTTAAGCCTTTGGTTTCATATGAAGTCTATTGATTAACATTCCACAATTCTTAGGATTTAAAGTCTTTGAATTATTGTTCATCTTATGATGTTAATCCTAATGGAACAAAACATGTTTTTAAAGGGTGTTAAACCTTTTAAAACAAGGGTGAATTGCAAGACTTTGTCAATCATGCAAGTGTTATGCAAAAAGAGATTTGGATGCATATGCAACATACAGATGCAAATCATGCTGAGGACAACAAACAAATGATGTAATGAGATATGTAGATAGTGCAATCATACAATTAATTGTATTACTATATCTTCTACTTTTCTAAAATGATAAATATTTTTATTTTTGCCTTTTACGCCAAAAAGAATAACTTTTTTAATAAACATAGGGTTAAAAAAATATAAAAAAGCTAGTTATTAAGTTTTTATTTTCACACAAACTTAGGTGGTGTTTACCCAACTCACATTCATATTGAAATTAGGCATTGAATAATGTGGGCATATTTTGATATAGATTCCATCTATGAATTAAAAATGACAAAAAGAAGGCCATTGGGATTATGCCAAAATTTAATATTTATTTTGGGATTATAACAAAAATGGTACACACAACTTCTTATCAAACTACCACTTTAATTTGAACACTCTGCTCTTTGATCAATGAAAGAAAAGAATCATTTTACAATTTTGATTAATACCAATAATAATCAAAACCACAAAATGGAGCCAGCATCAGTAAAATGCATACTCTCTCATGGGTTTTTTCATTTTCTAGCATAGATAGATATGCAAAAAGTAATGCTAGACAATATTTCATTTATGCATAAATCACTTATATGTCATAGTTGTAATTTTTGTTTTCTAAGTATGGTTTTTAGTTGGAGAGTTGGTTAATTATGTTAGAATATTAATTACTAGCGTATATATCCGTGTGTGCGTCGCATAAATAATATTTTTAAAATTAAATTTTAAAAGAAAATATTTACAATATTCTATTTTAAATTGTTTAAAATTTTACACAAGTCTTTAAGACTAAAATTCTTTAAAGTTCAAACTAACATACAATGCATAATAGAAAATTCAATTCTGAAAAGTTTTTTAATTATTTTCTTCTATATTTGAACGACTCTTCCAATACTTGGTAGTCCAAATTTAAATATCACATGTAAAAATTTTAAAATAAAAAAATATGATACAATTTATAAAGTCTGTCTATCAAAAGAGATTTTATCAAATATTTAAATGGACATAAATATAAATCATGTTGGATGAATTTATAAGTTGTTCACTTTCTTGTTTAGTAATAACGTTGGTTTATATTTATTTATCCTAAAAAAGTACTATTAAATAAATGACAAATATCTTTTAAAAAAGTTAATAAATGACAAATGTATTTCATTTTGCCTCTTACACTTAAAAGAATGCCTATCTTATACTTTTGTTGTATAATAGTAAACATGTCTCTATCTATGGCTATTGCATCGGACAAGAATTATTATTCATGTGGATCAAAATGATTTCTTTTTACTTATTTGTTGTCATAAGTCCAAAAATAAAATGATCTATATAGTTCGTGGTTATTAATTTTTTATTCATATTCATGGTTATTATATAAGAATAATAATATATAACCAGCCAATTTTTGTGATTTTTATTTTCTCTGTCTATTTGAAACTCACAGTTACTCCTGAAAACAAACCAATTTACAAATTAATTAAGAATTTAACATTATTATATAGTAAAAAAAAAGTTTGAGAATTACTCTCACCTTAATCTACCCCTTGAATTTTCTAGTCACCAAGGTAATTAAACCTTTGAAAATATAGTAGCAATTAATGGGTCACTCAGCCCTCTTCCTCTATATAAACCCTCACACTTCTTCCATATTCTTTGCTACATCAGTTTTCTTCTCAATTTTTTTCTTCCTCACACTTCTTTCTCTGCCTATGATCCTTGTATTCATAGCAATCAATATACCTTACCAAACCACCATTTCCATCTACACTAGAAAACTCTAATTCACTCCATCTTCCTTTCCTTCCACACATTCCTTTTTTCATATACTTGAGCTTGCATTCATACTTGAGTTGAGTAATCTCGTCTATATATTGAAAAATGCATTTGTAAATGGAGGCTAACAAAGACATAACCGAGCTAAAAAAGATATATATTTGTAATTCATTGTTATTAAACATGTGTTATATTAATAGTTATTAATAATATATATATATATATATATATATATATATATATATATATATATATATATATATATATATATGTGTGTGTGTGTGTGGGGGGAACTAATATAATATATTATACTTTATATAAGATTCAAATTCCAATTTGTTTTCTTTTTACATTTTTACCTTATTTTATATTATAGTTACAACCGCTAATAACTCGTACCATCAGAATCATTGAAGAAGATATCTTATATATGTTAAAATTGATGTCTACTATGATTATGATTATAGGGAGGTTTATTTCATCCATTATTATTTAATATAGACAAACATCAATCTAATAAATCTTTTAGAAAAGTATCCTACAATATTTTGGAACTTTTTATAGGCAGTTTAATTTTTCTGGTCCCCCACCCTACCTTATGCTGGTTTACATGGAAGAATGGAAAGCTAGAGATACATGCATGCATCAAACAATTTTTTCCATTTAACAATATGATAATGAAAGTAAGGTACACAAAATGAAATGAAAAAAAAAGGCAAAGCAGATTCATACACATGGATCGATGATGAGAGTGATATAAATCAAAAAGCTAACATGCATTTGGAAAGATAAGATTCTCAACCTTAATAGCAAAAGCAGGGACGAGTAAACAAAATCATTCATCGGTGGCACGACTCACTAACTTATACACATCACTTTGAAATGCATACACAACAGCATCTCATGCAAAAAGTCTTTTAATATTGTCATTGTTAAGAGATGACAAATATCTTATTAAAGAAATGATAAATATATTTTCTTTTGCCTCTTACCCCTAAAAGAATGAAGTTTTATACTTTTGTTACATACAAGTAAACATGCCATTATTGCAACTCTCAAGTATTATTATTCATTTGGTTCAAAATGATTTTTTTTACTTGTTGTCATGAAGCCCAAAAATATAATGATCCAATCATAGTTATTATTAAAAAATAAGTAGCCAATTTTCATCTTATTTTGTTTTTACTTTCTCTTTGGAACTCAATATTTCAATTAGCAATCTAGGTAGAACCACCCATTGGTGACATGCATGTGAATAGTATAGTATTCACGCATGATATTAATAGTAATTGTCATTGTCTTAACCAACATACATAACTAAATGAAGTAAATGCCAATTTCATTTCATACATAGATGCATGGATGGACGATGACAATGCTAAAGCAAAAGAAAGCACTAATTGAAAAAGTAAGAGGAGATAATAAGATTCTAACTTAGCACTTAATACCAAAGCAATGAAAACACCCTCACACAATTAGATGCATCTTCTTACTCTATAAATACACAAACTTCACTTCACAATTATCATAACTCCACTTCTCTAAACTTCACTTCACATGCATGATATTGATAGTAATAGTTCACTCACCTTCTTCCTCTATAAAGCTAAAAATTATTTAATAATTTAATATTTATTAACAAAAATTAACTCAAATTAAATGGTTTAGTATCATTTTATTTAATTTTTCATCAGAAGTTAATTTTCCTTAAAATAAAATAATAAGAGCTTTTAATTTACCAATATCACAAGAAACTCCACTATATATGATCACAAAATCTATTATTTATAACTGCTTGTAACTTATTATCTGGAATTGAATGAACTAATACAATACTATTGAGTTTTAATATGATCAATATTTGGGAAGCTTGGCCTCTTCTAATAATATATACAAGGTACAATTATTGATGAAAAATGCTAATACGAGTATAGAACCATAGAAAAAATAAAAGATATCACATGATGTCAGAAACTTAACCAAGTATATATTTCTACTTCAAATATTGGTGGAGAATACTAGTATAGAGTCACATAAAAGTTATAAATTATCACATGATGAAGTCAATAAATATTTATATCACAAAAAAAAGTTAAGTATTTATCAACCGCACTCTATTAGGTTTGTGTTTTTCAATTATGTTTTATTATTCTCATTCTTATTAGCCACTATCACATGCAAAAACTACACTTTAAATAAAAAGTAAATCATAGCATCTATATATGGCTCAAAAGTATGTCTTTATATGACTATGTAGTTCACAAAATGAGACAACTGCGGTGTATCATTATTAATGACATTGAATTTATCAAGTATCATTTCTTCATTTGAATAAAATCAATAGTATTGCTATATATAACATGAAAAATGTAATTCAAAATTTTTATCTTCACAAAAAAAATTACGAGACACTTATTCAAGTTACATTTTTATTCTTTTTTCTCCTATTTTCATTTATTATTTTTAATTTTCTTTTCAATATTTAAAGTCCTCCAAATTAGTTGTTCTTCTAATCAATATGAATTTTGATGTAAGTAGGGTAAAATATTTTTGCTAAAAAAAAATTAAAGAACTAAACAAAATTGAATTAAGCATTAAATAATATGGACATTAAACAATGACAAAAGAGGTCTCTTAGGAGGCTTTTTTATTTTTAATTTTACCAAAAAAAATTAAGTACTAAAATACCACTTATTTTTTTACTATTGTTTTTTTCTTTCTTTTTGATGAAGATTAGAAGTTGATATTCATGGCACCGATTTGTTAACAAGGAATTTTTTAATTTCAAATAAAGAAAGGGAATTGGTTTTTCCCATACCGATTTCCCAATGTCTCATTTTTATTTAATTGTAAAATTTATTTTATTATTGTGTATAAATTTTTTATTAGTAGTACTATTTAGTAGGCACAAATGATTTAATCAATTAGTAATAATAAGTATATATTTTATTATTTTAATTAAATAATTAAGTTAACTTTCATTAATAAATAAATAAAATTTCTTTTTTTTTTATTTTCAAAAATTTTTCCTTATTGAGAAATAGGTGCCATAAATACCAACTTCTAATCTTCGTTAAAAAAAAACAATGATAATTTGGTAGTAAATAAAAAATTAGTTATATTTTAATACTTAAATTTTTTTTTCTGGTAAAATAAAAAATGAACCCGTTAGGATGATGCCAAAATTTGATACACCAACAAGTCTTTATCAAACTACCACTTTGAGCACTCTCTTTTATCAATGTAAAAAAAATCATTTTACAAAATTGATTAAAATAAATAATCAATACCACAAAATGAGACCAACCTTAGTTAATGCCATGTATCTCATGGTTTGTCCATTTCCTACCAATAGATCAAAATGCAAAAAACAATGTTAGAGAAATTTGCATTTGTAATTTTGACAGACTCCGCCTAATTCGCCTTTTTTTTTAAATACATTTTCTTTATCAAATATAATCTATGATAATCTAATTTAAAGTGTGTCAGAGTAACAAATGTGAATAATTTTTTTTTTGTCATAATTCAAATATTAGTTTGTCACGTTATATAGGAATTAAACATCAACTAAATCCAACTCTTAAAACTGTGTATAAAATTGTTTTGTATAGACTGAAAATTATATATTATTTTATAAAAACTAAATTTAATATGTGAATATTTTATAGACTCAAAAATACATTTAATCCTTTTAAAAAATAACTAGCAAATTTTTATCTTTTTCTTTTCTCTCTCTTCGGAACACCCATTTATTCATCAAACCAACTTTTTTATTTAGAAATCAAACCAGCTTATAAACTTGAGAATTAAATAAACATTGTTTTAAAGTAAAGACAAAATTTTAGAGTACGTAACTCCTGCCATAATCTACCCCCTTGAATTTCCTAGCAAGCCAACAGTTATGATAGTAATGGCTTACTCACCAACAGCTCCTTATCAAACTACCACTTTGAGCCCTCTCTTTGATCAATAAAACATAGGAATCATTTTACCAAAATGAATAAAACCAATAATCAAAACCACAAAATAGGACTTGCCTCAGTTAATACAAACTATTTCATTGATTTGTCCATTTGCTTCTATCGATCTATGTGCAAATTAATGCTAGAGAATTTTGCATTGATGCATAAATTATTAGAAGGTCGTGGTTGTCATTTTTTGTTATTGTTTTTTAATCATTTTTTTTCTTTCATAGATTTTTGTTATAAAATATTATTTTATTTGAATAGTATCATATACTAAATACGTGTCTTTAGTCGAAATTTGAACATAGGTGACCACTACGTCGTGGGACTCAAAACCTTAACTTGCAACACTTAATTTTTAATTTGTTTTCATTCATTCATGATAGATTTATGAGTTGTTCACTTTTTTCATTTATTTATCGTAAACACTCCTAATAAAAAATGACAAATATGTTGTCAAAAAATATAAATAAAATGATAAATATTTTTATTTTTGCCTCTTACGCCAAAAAAAATAACTTTTTTATACTTTTGTTGCATAAAGGTAAACATACGCCTATCTATCAATGTTATTCATTTGGTTCCAAATGATTACTTTAAATTAAATAATTAATAAGCATTTTTTTGACTTACTATTATCACAAGCAACTCTTCTATATCATCACAAATGAAAATACTATTAATGTAATTTTTGTAAATCAATATGTGCAATGAACTAATTAATTTAAAATAATACTATTTAGTTATAATATGATCAATATTTTGGAAGCTTAATTGACCTCTTCTAGTAATATATACAAAGTACATTTATTAATGGAGAACTAAGAAAAAAAAGTTATCACATAATGAAATCAGAAAATTAACAATGTATATATTAATTTTTACTTCATTTGTACAAAAATCCATCAAATGTTCGTACAAATGGGACATAGACTTAAATTCAAATATTCAATTCAAATGAAAGTAAATATTTATTTTTGTATGTGAGATATTGGGTCTAATTGTTTAAGATTTAAAAAAAAATATTTTTTTATTATATTATATCTTTTTATTATAACATTTTTAAAAAAGAATTTTTAAAATAAAGCTTCAAATGAAAAATTAGTTTAAATAGTTTATTTTAAAATTTTAATAAATGATTTCATATATTTTCTACAACTTTTTTTGGGTAGTAAAATTTTAATAAATGATTACAATGAAAAGGTACTTTGAGAAACTCTTCATAAAAATCAGTTTTAAAATATATCTTTTTAAAAAAAATATAATTTTTATCATATTAAAATCTCTAATAATAAATATTTAAGTTATTGAATGTCAAAATTATTATTTTTTAATCGGTAACGTAACAAAGGAATGTAAAAAACTTCTATTATTTTAAGTTTTCATAAAAATCGTTTTTAAAAATATAAAGTCAAAATCACTTTTTTAAAATCTTAAACAAAACCATATCAAAAAATATATCATATATAAAATTGATTAAATTTTTGTTATAACATGAAAAGGTTAAATAACAAAATAATTGACTTCAAATGATTAATGAGTTTTAGTTAAAGACAATAAATTTAAATATTGATTGTGAAAATTCTTAATTAAATTTTACTTACCTTAAAATTGAATTTTAAATTACTAAAATCTATTTTCTTGATAAACATAGGGTGAAAAAAATATAAAAAAGCTAGTAATTAAGTTTTTTTTTTCACACAAACTTAGGAGGTGTTTACCCAAGTCACATTCATATGAAATTAGGCATTGAATAATGTGGACATATTTTGATATAGATTCCATCTATGAATTAAAAATGACAAAAAGAAGGCCGTTGGGATTATGCCAAAATTTAATATTTATTTTGGGATTATAACAAAAATGGTACACACAACTTCTTATCAAACTACCACTTTAATTTGAACACTCTGCTCTTTGATCAATGAAAGAAAAGAATCATTTTACAATTTTGATTAATACCAATAATAATCAAAACCGCAATATGGAGCCAGCATCAGTAAAATGCATACTCTCTCATGTGTTTTTTCATTTTCTCCAATAGATAGATATGCAAAAATTAATGCTAGACAATATTTCATTTATGCATAAATCACTTATATGTCATAGTTGTAATTTTTGTTTCTAAGTATGGTTTTTAGTTGGAGAGTTGGTTAATTATGTTAGAATATTAATTACTAGCGTATATATTCGTATGTGCGTCGCATAAATAATATTTTTAAAATTAAATTTAAAAGAAAATATTTACAATATTCTATTTTAAATTGTTTAAAATTTTACACAAGTCTTTAAGACAAAAATTCTTTAAAGTTCAAACTAACATACAATGCATAATAGAAAATTCAAATCTGAAAAGTTTTTTAATTATTTTCTTCTATATTTGAACGACTCTTCCAATACTTGGTAGTCCAAATTTAAATATCATATGTAAAAATTTTAAAATAAAAAAAATGATACAATTTATAAAGTCTGTCTATCAAAAGAGATTTTATCAAATATTTAAATGGACATAAATATAAATCATGTTGGATGAATTTATGAGTTGTTCACTTTCGTGTTTAGTAATAACGTTGGTTTATATTTATTTATCCTAAAAAAGTACTATTAAATAAATGACAAATATCTTGTAAAAAAATTAATAAATGACAAATGTATTTCATTTTGCCTCTTACACTTAAAAGAATGCCTATCTTATACTTTTGTTGTATAATAGTAAACATGTCTCTATCTATGGCTATTGCATCGGACAAGAATTATTATTCATGTGGATCAAAATGATTTTTTTTTTACTTATTTGTTGTCATAAGTCCAAAAATAAAATGATCTATATAGTTCGTGGTTATTAATTTTTTATTCATATTCATGGTTATTATATAATAGTAATAATATATAACCAGTCAATTTTTATCATTTTTGTTTTCTCTGTCTATTTGAAACTCACAGTTACTCATAAAAACAAACTAATTTACAAATTAGTTAAGAATTTAACATTATTATATAGTAAAAAACAAGTTTGAGAATTACTCTCACCTTAATCTACCCCCTCAATTTTCTAGTCACCAAGGTAATTAAACCTTTGAAAATATAGTAGCAATTAATGGGTCACTCAGCCCTCTTCCTCTATATAAACCCTCACACTTCTTCCATATTCTTTGCTACATCAGTTTTCTTCTCAATTTTTTTCTTCCTCACACTTCTTCCTCTTCCTATCGATCCTTGTATTCATAGCAATCAATATACCTTACCAAACCACCATTTCCATCTACACTACTAGAAAACTCTAATTCACTCCATCTTACATTCCTTCCACACATTCCTTTTTTCATTTACTTGAGCTTGCATTCATACTTGAGTTGAGTAATCTCGTCTATATATTGAAAAATACATTTGTATATGTAGGCTAACAAAGACATAATCGAGCTAAAAAAAACATATATTTGTAATTCATTGTTATTAAACATGTGTTATATTAATAGTTATTAGAAGGTCGTGGTTGTCATTTTTTGTTATTGTTTTTTAATCATTTTTTTTTTCTTTCATAGATTTTCGCTACAAAATATTATTTTATTTGAATAGTATCAGATACTAATTACGTATCTTTAGTCGAAATTTGAACATCGGTGACCACAACGTTGTAGGACTCTAAACCTTAACTTGCAACACTTAATTTTTAATTTGTTTTCATTCATTCATGATAGATTTATGAGTTGTTCACTTCTTTCATTTATTAAATATCAGTTTACATTTATTTATCGTAAACACTCACAATAAAAAATGACAAATATCTTGTCAAAAAATATAAATAAAATGATAAATATTTTTATTTTTGCCTTTTACACCAAAAATAATAACTTTTTTATACTTTTGTTGTATAAAGGTAAACATACGGCTAACTATCAATGTTATTCATTTGGTTCCAAATGATTACTTTAAATTAAATAATTAATAAGCATTTTTTTAACTTACCAGTATCACATGCAACTATTCTATATCATCACAAATGAAAATACTATTAATTTAATTTTTGTATATCAATATGTGCAATGAACTAATTAATTTAAAATAATACTATTTAGTTATAATATGATCAATATTTTGGAAGCTTAACTGACCTCTTCTAGTAATATATACAAAGTACATTTATTGATGGACAACAAAGAAAAAAAAGTTATCACATAATGAAATTAGAAAATTAACAACTTTTATATTAATTTCTCCTTCAATTGTACAAAAATCCATCAAATTTTCGTACAAACGGGACATAGACTTAAATTCATAATAGTAAAATATTCAATTCAAATGAAAGTAAATATTTATTTTTGTATGTGAGATATTGGGTCTGATTGTTTAAGATTTTTAAAAAAATATTTTTTTATAGTATTTTATCTTTTTATTATAATATTTTTAAAAAATATTTTTTAAAATAAAGCTTCAAATAAAAAATTAGTTTAAATAATTTATTTTAAATTTTAATAAATGATTTCATATATTTTCTACAACTTTTTTTGGCTAGTAAAATTTTAATAAATGATTAAAATGAAAAGCTATTTGTTGGAACCAAGTTGGTTCTATACTTAGAATTTTGATGTTAACAAAAGTATTTGATGTAATTAGTGTTTTGACTTAGAAGAACAAATCACAAGCAATGTAAAATCAGAGGATGACACCACTAGAGGATACATCCAGAAGAAGCAAGCAGAGGATAGAAATGTCACCAGAAGGTTAGGCCAGTTAATGCATCCAGAGGGTACCATAGGATGCATCCTGAAGGCACCAGAGGATACACCTCTAGAGGATATCAGAGGATGTCATCAAAGGCAAAATATCAAAGGACAAATAACATCATCATAGGATATCTTTCTTGTCCCAGATCAGAAGGAAGTAGTGTTCAGAAGGAGACCTGGTCCAGATTAGAAGGAAGCTTGTCAGAGGGAGACTTAGTCCAGACCAGAAGGAATCATAAGTCAGACTTGGTCCAGACTTAATCGTGACCAAAAGATAGCTTGGTCGTGAATATAAGAATCAGTCCAGACTTAATCCAGACTTGGTCCAAAGCAGAAGATAACTGGTCCAGAACAAATGACTTGGTCTAGACCAGAAGATAGCATGGTCCAAAACATAAAACTCAGTCCAGATCAGAAGAAATGATTATCCAGATTTAATCCAGACTTACTCCAGATCAGATGATAAATGTCCAGATTAAAAGATCAATGGTCCAGATTAAAATATCATAAGTCCAGATTTAATTCAAATTCAATCCAGACTCAGTCCAGACTTGGTCCAGATCAGAGGGAAAATGTTCAGATCAATGGTCCAGAATTAAGTATCATGGCTCAATGTTGGCCGAGATCAGAAGATCAGATCATATGGCCCAGTGATTGGCCGAGATCAGAAGATCAGATCATATGGTCCAGTGATTGGCCGAGATCAGAGAATCACATAATTGAGGCAGATCAGATCATAAAGTCCAGAATTGGTTGAGATCAGAAGATCATACGGTCCATATTTTAATCATGATGAAAATCAGTGATGACTTAAATTTTAATAGAAATTTGATCAAAGTATTAAGGGTATTTGATTCAAAAATTACTGAAGACTTGAAGAAATTCGAATGCAATCTGAAGCTTAAAAAGATATGGTTTGAAATTAAAAGAAACAAGATTGGTCAACAGAATTTTCATATACAATCTGAAGCTAAAAAGATACCTTTTTTTATTTAAGTGAAACAGGATTGGCCAAGTTATTTTTGCAAGAGAATCTGGACAGATACAGCTCGAATTTGATCATGGAAGAAACCCTAATTTTCATCTATAAAAGGAGGCTTAAGGTAGAAGACTTAGCATCGGAAATCAGTAAAAGAGTCATAAACTTCCATAAGCAAACACTCGAGTTTTTAGTGAGGTTAACATCAGAGCTCAGTCTTAAGGCTGAGCACTTAACAGTGTTTGAGGAAAGGTCCAAGGGGGTTCAACATGTTAGAATCCAAAGAAGAATTTGGAGGCAATGTAACACCCTTAATTTTTAATTAAAATTATGGAATTAATTTTAAGTGTATTTTGGGGGATATCTGTAAAATATTTAATATATGTATGTTTTGAGTAAATATATATATATATATATATATATATATAAATATTTATTTTGGAAGATGAATTAAAATTTTTGGATTAAGAATAAATTAATTTAATTACGAGTAATTAAATTAACGGTTAGTTAATTAAGGGATTAGCGGCTAATTGCAACAAGACGGGTAAAGTGCTGAAAAATCAAACAAGTGTCGGGTGAGGTGGCACCACACAAGCCTATAAATAGGAGTGAGAAGGATGGTGAAATCAGAACACCATTCCTCCTCCCTCACTGCCCATACTGCATGTAACAGTGCCCCTTTTCCCTCCCATCCTGTTTTCCTCCATTTCCAGTTCACGATTTCAAAGAGAAAAGATGGTGTTCCTCAAAAGTGCCATTACTTGAAAATCCAAGCACCGAAACACCAAAGCCCCTGGACAAAAGTTGTTCCCACATCATTACAGAGCTAGAGAACCAAGTTTCGTAGCAGCAAACGCAAGCTACAGTTTCACCGTTTTTGACGCATACACGTGAGCAGTAGCAGAAATGCAACAAAGGTAAGGGCACCTTCCATTTTCTAGTTGCATTAGGGCTGTAAATGCATAACTTGCATAGCATTACTGATGTTTTCATCACTGTTTTGAAGACAAAAAACTATTTTGCGATGACATTTTGAAAAATTGAAGAAAATGCATTCTGTGATGTGTAATGAATCTGTGATGTTGCTGTTCTGGTTGTTACTGCAATGCTGTTTGGTTTGTGTGGGAAAGCTGAAAAATGTTTTGCATGTTATTTTAAAGATGATTAAAATGCATGTTCATAAACTGTTTTGAATGTTGTTATAAAATGCGAAAACACATTCTGTTGGTGTTTGCTGCTATGTGATGATTTCTGTTTGACTGAATGTATTAATGTCATTCTGTTTGTGTGAGAAAGCTGGAATATGCTTTGCATGTTGTGTTGGTTGTGTAAGCATACTGGAGAATACCATGCATGTTGTTTTGGAGGTGCATGTTTTGGTTCTAGATGATTCTAATGTTGATCATTCTGTTTCTGTTTCTGATGATTCTGATGTTGATCATTCTATTTCTGTTTCTGATGATTTTAATGTTGATCATTCTATTTCTGTCTCTGGAAGATTCTGATGTTGATCATTCTGTTTCTGTTTCTGTTTATGAGGATTTTGGTGTTGATGATTTTGTTTCTGGTGTTGTTGATGTTTTCAAAAGAAAAGGGTTTTTAAAATGATGAAAGTGTTTCATTCTGGAAAATCTGTGTTGATGTAAAAGTCTGAGTTTTGTGGTTTAAAAGAGTGATAAAACTGTTTTGGGGTTGGGCTGATTTTTCAATAGAAACAGTTTGAAATTTGTTGAAATCTCAGGAAAATTTCACTGATTTCGAAGGTGTATTCGAATACAACTTGAGTGTATTCGAATACAATCTGCCAAGCTTCTATTTTACTCAAGTTTTCAAACTTTTATTCGAATACGAGCCCCTTTATTCGAATACAGAGGAAGGATTTTTGCTTCTGACTTAGCATCTGTATTCGACTATGACCATGTCGTATTCGAATACAGAAGTGAAATTTTAACACTATATTCGCATCTGTATTCGACTATAGGCATGCTCTATTCGAATACAGAGTGCAGATTTTCACTAGTTTCAGCTTCTGTATTCGAATACAAGGGATCTGTATTCGAATACAGATTCGAGTTTTTCCAGAAACTCAGTTTTTAGCTTCTGTATTCGAATACAAGGAAGCTGTATTCGAATACAGATTCGTGTTTTCCAAACAATCAAGTTTTAAACTCTGTCATGTGAATTTTAAAGTGTTGGGAAATATTGAGAAGGGTTAAAATGATTTAAAATGGAGTCTTTGAAATAGTTTGAAGTGGGGGTGACGAAATTTTTGAGACTTTACTGATGTAGTGGAAAAATACTGATTCTTAAATTGGGACAACCTCTGTATTCGAATATAGAGTGTAATTCTGCACTGTTTTTGTCTACTGTATTCGAATACAGAGAAGCTGGTATTTTCCAGAAAACTCAGTTTTAAACACTGTTTTATGAATTTTAAGAATTTGGGAAACATTGTAAAGACTTAAGATAAGTAAGAATGGAATTTTGAGATAATGCAAAATGTTAATGATTACTTGACTGTTAATCATGATTGTGATGAGGATGATATTGATTATGTTGAGATGTTTTGAAAAATAATGGAAATGTTGAATTTTCCTGATAATGCATACTGTTCCAGTGAAGAGAAAACACTGCATATTCATACATTGCATAGTCAAGTGGTACCCGCGATGGGCCACAGAGTAATGCGCAACCACGTGCTGATCTGTTGAGCAATTGCACGAGTGCTGGTGTGTTGAGCGACTGCACTAGGTACTGATCTGTTGAGCGATTGTACCTTGGTATATAGGTGCTGGTCTGTTGAGCGACTGCACTGGTACTGGACTGTTGAGCGTCTGTACCCTGAAATGCACAACCACGTGCTGATCTGTTGAACGATTGCACGAGTGCTGGTCTGTTGAGCGACTGCACTATGTACTGATCTGTTGAGCGATTGTACCTTGGTATATGTCAAACGTGCTGGTCTGTTGAGCGACTGCACGAGTGCTGGTCTGTTGAGCGACTGCACTAGTGCTGATCTGTTGAGCGATTGCACCCTGGTCTTGAGGGCCGTTAAAGTCATACATATTTAAATTGTGCTGGTCTGTTGAGCGACTGCACCTTGGTAATTCCTAGAAATTGTATACATGAGCATATACATATTGCATTGGAGGACTGACCGGTGGGTCACGATTTGGTTATATGATGATGGTTGAAAATTGATGTGTGTGAGTACTTTGCATAATCTGAATTTCTGATTAATTATTGTGTTTATTGAAGTGTTGACTGTACTTACTACATATTTTCCATATGAAACGGTTGCTGCTTGAAAAAGCTTATATGTCATGAAAATTCAAATGAGCATCCTTAATTTTCATCATTGTCATATATTATGCCATGAATATATTTGTTGCTGTGAGATATATGCAATGTGATTATTTGTTAATTTCGGTCGGTGACCCTTGTTATTATATTGTGGAAATTGGGCTTTGCCCTCAGATGCCCCCCAAACCCATGACACCTGTGGGTCCCGAGACGACGGAAACGTTGCTCGACTTCATTGATCGTGCCGTGCCTACAGCTTGGGTTTACGATCCCACCTCAAGCAGGGCTACATACATGGGGAGATTGATGAGGACCTGTAGGACCAATGTAGTGGTGCATTACGTGGAGAACAGCTATGCGATGATTGATTTTCCCGTGCCTTCCCGTTTGATAGAAATTTTTGATGATGTTGAGGAGCCAGCTAGAGGGGTTGAGACGGAGGTCACTGTAGGAGTGGTGACTCCTAACCCGGTGATTGGAGGAGATGTACATGATTCTGATACAGAAGAGAAGAACTAAGAGCCGAAGCCAGTAGCAGCTGATATTCCAGGTCCGTCTAGGATATCCGATGATTGTTATGAGATTCCGGCATCGCTGAAGCGACCGAGACTATGCATTGATCTGACTTCGGAGGAGACTGATCCCTCTCTGTATGATGAGGAGGAGGAAGAGGTCACATCGAGGCGAGCGGCAGAGTCGAATGAGACTTGTTTGGGATGCGGAGGAAATCCGTGCTACTGTAGCTTTAGTGCATGATCAGTTATACTTGATGAATAGGATTTGAGCTGGAAATGTAATTTGTTTTATTTTGGAAATATTTGTACTACTTTTCCGCTAAACCATGCACTCTGATAATTTCTGTTGGTATGATATGACACTGATATTTTGGAATGTATTAATGTTTAATATTAATTTCCAAAGATAAGTATTTAGTGATATTTCTGATGAAATTATTTAATTACGTTCATCAAATATATTACGACGTATTATCTTATGAAATGAATTAGTGAAAACTTTATTTTAATTCTTTTTGAATTGAATCTGGAAATTCATTTTAATTAATTATTTAAAAAAAAATACACGCGCTGTGTTTTAAACTCGGGGTGTTACAATTGTGGTATCAGAGCATTTGGTTAAAGTTTTGGGTTAAAGCTCTGATTAAAGTAATTGTTTTGAGTTATTAGCTGATCATGCATAAGAGCAAGTAGTTAAAGTGTCAAGTCTTGTGTAAGTTGTGGTGTGACTGAAGTGATGATGGTTTTGTAGGAAACAATGCCTCCACGAAGAGACGATACCACAAGAGCCAATGTCAGCCGGGAAGATAGGATGGCTGAAGCGATGAACAACATGGCTGCGTTTGTTGCTGCACAGACGGCTGCCAAGACTCAACGAGATCTGGAGAAGAGAGAAATAGAGATTCGCGCTGCTGAATCTAGAGGACTAAAGGATTTTCGCCATCATAATCCTCCAAAGTTCAAGGGTGATGAGGGTCCAGAAAGAGCGGACCAGTGGATTCAAGAGATGGAGAAAATCTTCGAGATGATTAACTGCCGAGCAGCGGTGAAGGTCAACTATGCCACGTATCTGCTGATAGGGGATGCAGAGTACTGGTGGAGAAGTACAAGGCTACTGATGGGGTCAGCTCAAGAGGAAGTGAACTGGGAGTCGTTCAAAAAGAAGTTTTTGGATAAGTATTTCCCGATGAGCACTAGGACCAAGTTGGGTGACGATTTTCTGAAATTGCACCAGGGAAACATGACAGTGGGGGAATACGCAGCTAAGTTTGAATCACTGTCCAGACATTTCAGATTTTTCCGGGAAGAAGTTGATGAACAGTTTATGTGTCATCGCTTTCAAAATGGACTGAAGTATTAGATTCAAGACTCGGTCTTGCCTTTGGGAATTCAACGTTTCCAAGTGTTAGTGGAGAAGTGTAGACAGGTTGAAGAGATGAAGAACAGAAGGGTCAACAGAGGAGGGAACTTTAATTCTGGAGGGCCTAGTCGGATGCACAATCAGAATAATAGAGGGAAGCAAGTTACCAAGCCGTATAACCGGCCACAAAACAACAAAAAAGGCCAGAATCGGCCGGGAAATCAGAATTTTGGACGACAATTGGGACAAGGAGTCCGGTGTTATCGATGCGGTAAAGAAGGACATATTGCTACGGCTTGTACCGCGAGGGATCTGATGTGCTTCAACTGCCAGAAGCCAGGACACGTGGCGAGGGATTGCCGGGTTCTGAAGGTGGAGCCAACTGTGAACGCGACTAGGGCTACTCGTCCTACTGCTAGAGGCCGCGTCTATCACATGGGTGCTGAAGCTGGAAGTCAAGCCCAAAATTTAATCCAGCAAGATTGTGAGATTGCAGGTAACACACTAACTGCACTTTTTGATTCGGGGGCAACCCACTCTTTCATTGCTATGGACTGTGTGAATTGTTTGAAGTTGTCTGTGTCTGCTTTGCCTTTCAATTTGGTTGTTTCCACACCTGCTAAGACCTTGATTGTAAACTCTGCATGTTTACACTGTACTGTAACGATTTAGAATAGGGATTTCTTGGTTAATTTAATCTGTCTACCCCTACAATCACTCAAGATCATTCTCGGCATGGATTGGATGTTGTATAATTACGTAGTCTTGGATTGCGCTAAAAAATTAGTTCTTTTCCCCGAACCTGGAGTCGTTCGGTATTTGGCTGCTAACAAACTCGAAGTATCTCTGAGAGAAGGAACTTGGGAATTTCTATCATTGGCTAACGTGGAGACCAAGATGGATGTGAACATAGAAGATGTGGCGTTAGTCAAAGAATATCCGGACGTATTTCCAACAGAAATTCCAGGATTACCCCCAGTGAGAGAGGTGGAGTTCTTCATTGATTTGCACCCAGGAACTGGACTTTTTTCAATTGCACCGTACCAGATGTCGCTACTGGAATTAAGCAAAATTAAGGGTCAAATTGAAGGCTTATTGGAGAAAGGATTTATCAGACCAAGTGTGTCGCCCTGGGGAGCTCTGGTGTTGTTGGTTAAGAAGAAAGATGGAAGTTCACGCTTATGTGTGGATTATCGACAACTTAACAAGGTGACTATCAAGAATCGTTATCCTTTACCATGCATCGATGATTTGATGGACCAATTGAGAGGAGCAGCAGTGTTTTCAAAGATTGATTTGAAGTCAGGATATCATCAGATTCGAGTAAGAGAAGGAGATATTCAAAAGACTGCTTTCAGGACTTGTTACGGACACTATGAATATCTCGGGATGCCTTTTGGAGTTACGAATGCACCAGCGATATTTATGGACTATATGAATAGAATCTTCAGCCCGTTTCTGGATAAATTCGTTGTGGTGTTCATCGATGATATTTTGATTTATTCAAAGGATGAAGAAGAACATGAAGAACACCTACGCAACGTTCTTGAAGTCTTACGCGAGAAGCAACTGTATGCCAATTTTTCGAAGTGCGAGTTTTGGCTAAAGAAAGTGAACTTCTTGGGACATGTGATAACAAAGGAAGGAATTGTTGTGGATCCGGCAAAGATTGAGACAATTCTTGCCTGGAAACTGCCCCAGACTATCACAGACATACGAAGTTTTGTCGGACTAGCAGGATACTATAGGAGATTTATTGAAGGATTTGCTAAGATTGTAGCTCCTTTGACACAACTCACCAGAAAGAATCAGCCGTTTGCATGGACGGAGAAGTGTGAGGAAAATTTTCAGTTGCTTAAGGAAATGTTGACAACCTCACCAATGTTGGTTTTGCCACAACCGGAGGAACCATACAAAGTCTACTGTGATGCATCTCACCATGGTCTGAGATGTGTTTTGATGCAACACAAGAAAGCTGTAGCCTACGCCTCAAGACAGTTGAAGACTCACGAACGAAACTACCCTACTCATGATTTAGAGCTTGCTGCAGTAGTGTTTGCGTTAAAAGTCTAGAGACACTACTTATATGGATGCACGTTCACGGTGCTCAGTGGCCATAAAAGCTTGAAGTACCTGTTCGATCAGAAGGAATTGAACATGCGTCAGAGGAGATGGATGGAGACTCTCAAGGATTTTGAATTTTCATTGCAGTACCACCCTGGAAAAGCCAATGTGGTGGCTAATGCATTAAGTAGGAAAAGTGTGTCAGTATCTTCAATGATAATGGCCCGACAACTGGAGTTGTGGGAAGCATTTAGAGATCTACACTTGGACGTAAAGTTTGCACCAGGAATGGTAAAGTGTGGAATGATAACAATTTCGAGTGGATTACTTGAGGAGATTGCAAACTTGCAAGATGACACATTGATCCAAGAAAAGAGGAACCTGATAGCACAAGGACAGACAACTGAGTTCAGCATCGGAACAGATAATATTCTGAAATGTAATGGAAGAGTTTGTGTACCGGAAGTTACAGAGATGAGAATAGCGATTTTGGAAGAGGCTCATAAAAGTAAGTTGAGTATTCATCCTGGAGCAACCAAGATGTACCAGGACTTAAGACAGAATTACTGGTGGCTAAGAATGAAGAGGGATGTAGCGGAATACGTATCGGCATGTTTGACTTGTCAAAAAGCAAAAGTGGAACATCAGTGACCTGCTGGAATGTTGCAACCTCTGGATATACCAGAATGGAAGTGGAACAGCATTTCCATGGATTTTATAACAGGATTCCCAAGACAAGGAAAAAGAATGATTCAATTTGGGTAATAGTGGATCGATTGACAAAGTCCGCACATTTCTTACCAGTAAGAACCACTTATAAAGTAGATAAGCTGATAGAAATCTACATCGCTGAGATTGTGAGGTTACATGGCGTTCCATCGAGTATAGTATCGGACCGTGATCCAAAGTTCACATCTCATTTCTGGGGAGCACTGCATGAAGCTTTGGGAACGAAACTGAAATTGAGTTCCGCTTATCACCCACAAACAAACGGACAGACTGAGAGAACAAATCAGTCCTTGGAAGATCTGTTAAGAGCATGTGTGTTGGATGACAGAGGAAACTGGGATGAGGTGTTGCCATTGATTGAGTTTACTTACAACAACAGCTTCCACGCTAGTATTGGAATGGCACCCTATGAGGCTTTGTATGGACGCAAGTGTCAAACGCCTTTATGCTGGTATAAGGACGGAGAAAGTATGATTGTTGGACCTGAGATGGTGGAGCAAACTACAGAGAAAATCAAGAGGATACAAGAGAAAATGAAGATTTCACAGGATCTTCAGAAGAGTTATGCGGACAAGCGTCGCAGACCTCTGGAATTCGAGCAGGGTGATCATGTATTTTTGAAGGTCACGCCTACAACTGGTGTTGGCAGAGCTATTAAGTCAAGAAAGTTGACTCCGAAATTTATTGGACCATACCAGATTACTGCACGTATTGGACCATTGGCCTATCGGATCGCTTTACCTCCAATACTGTCCAATATTCACGACGTATTTCATGTGTCGCAGTTAAGGAAATACATAGCAGACCCGTCACATGTGATCGCACCAGATACAATTCAGCTGAAGGATAACCTGTCATTTGAAGTATTCCCTGTAAGGATTGAAGACAGGAAGGTTAAACAGTTGAGGAACAAGGAAGTCCCACTAGTCAAAGTGATTTGGAATCCGACTACGGGAGACGCGACTTGGGAACTGGAGAGTAAGATGAGGGAGCAATATCCTCAGTTGTTTAGGGACATGTAGTTTCGAGGACGAAACTAATTTAAGGGGGGAGTACTGTAAGACCCTTAATTTTTAATTAAAATTATGGAATTAATTTTAAGTGTATTTTGGGGGATATTTGTAAAATATTTAATATATGTATGTTTTGAGTAAATGTATATATATGTAAATATTTATTTTGGAAGATGAATTAAAATTTTTGGATTAAGAATAAATTAATTTAATTACGAGTAATTAAATTAACGGACAGTTAATTAAGGGATTAGTGGCTAATTGCGACGAGACGGGTAAAGTGCTGAAAAATCAGACAAGTGTCGGGTGAGGTGGCACCACACAAGCCTATAAATAGGAGTGAGAAAGATGGTGAAATCAGAACACCATTCCTCTTCCCACACTGCCCATACTGCATGTAACAGTGCCCCTTTTCCCTCCCATTCTGTTTTCCTCCATTTCCAGTTCACGATTTCAAAGAGAAAAGAGGGAGTTCCTCAAAAGTGCCATTACTTCGAAATCCAAGCACCAAAACACCAAACCCCCTGAACAAAAGTTGTTCCCTACATCATTACGGAGCTAGAGAACCCAGTATCGTAGCAGCAAACGCAAGCTGCAGTTTCTCCGTTTTTGACGTATACACGTGAGCAGTAGCAGAAACGCAACAAGGGTAAGGGCACCTTCCATTTTCTAGTTGCATTAGGGCTGTAAATGCATAACTAGCATAGCATTACTGATGTTTTCATCACTGTTTTGAAGAAAAAAAACTATTTTGCAATGACATTTTGAAAAAAATGAAGAAAATGCATTCTGTGATGTGTAATGAATCTGTGATGTTGCTGTTCTGGTTGTTACTGCAATGCTGTTTAGTTTGTGTGGGAAAGCTGAAAAATGTTTTGCATGTTATTTTAAAGATGATTAAAATGCATGTTCATAAACTGTTTTGAATGTTGTTATAAAATGGGAAAACACATTCTGTTGGTGTTTGCTGCTTGTGATGATTTCTGTTTGATTGAATGTATTAATGTCATTCTGTTTGTGTGAGAAAGCTGGAATATGCTTTGCATGTTGTGTTGGTTGTGTAAGCATACTGGAGAATACCATGCATGTTGTTTTGGAGGTGCATGTTCTGGTTTTGGATGATTCTGATGTTGATCATTCTGTTTCTGTTTCTGTTTCTAATGATTTTGATGTTGATCATTCTGTTTCTGTCTCTAGATGATTCTGATGTTGATCATTTTGTTTCTGTTTCTGATGATTTTGGTGTTGATGATTCTGTTTCTGGTGTTGTTGATGTTTTCAATAGAAAAGGGATTTTAAAATGATGAAAGTGTTTCCTTCTGGAAATCTGTATTTATGTAAAAATATGAGTTTTGTGGTTTAAAAGAGTGATAAAACTGTTTTGGGGTTGGGCTGCTTTTTCAAAAGAAACAGTTTGAAATGTGTTGAAGTCTCAGGAAAATTTCACTGATTTTGAAGGTGTATTCGAATACAACATGAGTGTATTCGAATACAACCTGCCAAGCTTCTGTTTTACTCATGTTTTCAAACTTGTATTCGAATACAAGCCCCTGTATTCGAATACAAAGGAAGAATTTTTGCTTCTGACTTAGCATCTGTATTCGACTACGACCATGTCGTATTCGAATACAAAAGTGAAATTTTAACACTATATTCGAATCTGTATTCGACTACATGCATGCTGTATTCGAATACAGAGTGTAGATTTTCACTAGTTTCAGCTTCTGTATTCGAATACAAGTGATCTGTATTCGAATACAGATTCGAGTTTTTCCAGAAACTCAGTTTTTAGCTTTTGTATTCGAATACAAGGAAGCTGTATTCGAATATAGATTCGTGTTTTCCAAACAATCAAGTTTTAAACTCTGTCATGTGAATTTTAAAGTGTTGGGAAATATTGAGAAGGGTTAAAATGATTTAAAATGGAGTCTTTGAAATAGTTTGAAGTGGGGGAGATGAAGTTTTTGAGACTTTACTGATGTAGTGGAAAAATACTGATTCTTACACTGGGACAACCTCTGTATTCGAATACAAGAGGGCTGTATTCGAATACAGAGTGTAATTCTGCACTGTTTTTGGTTACTGTATTCGAATACAGAGAAGCTGTATTCGAATACAGCTTCGTATTTTCCAGAAAACTCAGTTTTAAACACTGTTTTATGAATTTTAAGAATTTGGGAAACATTGTAAAGACTTAAGATAAGTAAGAATGGAATTTTGAGATAATGCAAAATGTTAATGATTACTTGACTGTTAATCCTGATTGTGATGAGGATGATATTGATTATGTTGAGATGTTTTGAAAAATAATGGAAAGGTTGAATTTTCCTAATAATGCATACTGTTTCAGTGAAGAGAAAACACTGCATATTCGAATACAGAGTGTAATTCTGCACTGTTTTTGGTTACTGTATTCGAATACAGAGAAGCTGTATTCGAATACAGCTTCGTATTTTCCAGAAAACTCAGTTTTAAACACTGTTTTATGAATTTTAAGAATTTGGGAAACATTGTAAAGACTTAAGATAAGTAAGAATGGAATTTTGAGATAATGCAAAATGTTAATGATTACTTGACTGTTAATCCTGATTGTGATGAGGATGATATTGATTATGTTGAGATGTTTTGAAAAATAATGGAAAGGTTGAATTTTCCTAATAATGCATACTGTTTCAGTGAAGAGAAAACACTGCATATTCATACATTGCATAGTCAAGTGGTACCCGCGATGGGCCACAGAGTAATGCGCAACCACGTGCTGATCTGTTGAGCGATTGCACGAGTGCTGGTCTGTTGAGCGACTGCATTAGGTACTGATCTGTTGAGCGATTGTACCTTGGTATATAGGTGCTGGTCTGTTGAGCGACTGTACTGGTACTGGACTGTTGAGCGTCTGTACCCTGAAATGCGCAACCACGTGCTGATCTGTTGATCGATTGCACGAGTGCTGGTCTGTTGAGCGACTGCACTATGTACTGATCTGTTGAGCGATTGTACCTTGGTATATGTCAAACATGCTGGTCTGTTGAGCGACTGCACGAGTGCTGGTCTGTTGAGCGACTGCACTGGTGCTGATCTGTTGAGTGATTGCACCCTGGTCTTGAGGGCCGTTAAAGTCATACATATTTAAATTGTGCTGGTCTGTTGAGCGACTGCACCTTGGTAATTCCTAGAAATTGTATACATGAGCATATACATATTGCATTGGAGGACTGACCGGTGGGTCACGATTTGGTTATATGATGATGGTTGAAAATTGATGTGTGTGAGTACTTTGCAGAATCTGAATTTCTGATTAATTATTGTGTTTATTGAAGTGTTGACTGTACTTACTACATATTTTCCATATGAAACGGTTGCTGCTTGAAAAAGCTTATATGTCATGAAAATTCAAATGAGCATCCTTAATTTTCATCATTGTCATATATTATGCCATGAATATATTTGTTGCTGTGAGATATATGCTATGTGATTATTTGTTAATTTCGGTCGGTGACCCTTGTTATTATATTGTGGAAATTGGGCTTTGCCCTCAGATGCCCCCCAAACCCATGACACCCGTGGGTCCCGAGACGACGGAAACGTTGCTCGACTTCATTGATCGTGCCGTGCCTACAGCTTGGGTTTACGACCCCACCTCAAGCAGGGCTACATACACGGGGATATTGACGAGGACCTGTAGGACCAATGGAGTGGTGCACTACGTGGAGAACAGCTATGCGATGATTGATTTTCCCGTGCCTTCCCGTTTGATATTGGAGGCGCACAGAATTTTTGATGATGCTGAGGAGCCAGCTAGAGGGGTTGAGACGGAGGCCACCGTAGGAGTGGTGACTCTTAACTCGGTGATTGGAGGAGATGTACATGATTCTGAGACAGAAGAAAAAAACGGAGAGCCGAAGCCAGTAGCAGCTGATATTTCGGGTTCGTCTAGGATATCCGATGATTGTTATGAGATTCCGGTACCGCCGAAGCGAGCGAGATTATGCATTGATCTGACTTCGGAGGAGACTGATCCCTCTCTATATGATGAGGAGGAGGAAGAGGTCATATCGAGGCGAGCGGCGGAGTCGGATGAGACTTGTTTGGGATGCGGAGGAAATCCGTGCTACTGTAGCTTTAGTACATGACCAATTAGACTTGATGTATAGGATTTGAGCTGGAAATGTAATTTGTTTTATTTTGGAAATATTTGTACTACTTTTCCGCTAAACCATGCACTCTGATAATTTCTGTTGGAATGTATTAATGTTTAATATTAATTTCCAAAGATAAGTACTTAGTAATATTTCTGATGAAATTATTTAATTACGTTCATCAAATATATTACAACGTATTATCTTATGAAATGAATTAGTGAAAACTTTATTTTAATTCTTTTTGAATTAAATCTGGAAATTCATTTTAATTAATTATTTAAAAAAAAAAATACACTCGCGCTGTGTTTTAAACTCAAGGTGTTACGGGCAACATCAACAGGCCACCACTGTTTGATGGAGATCACTTTGAATACTGGAAGGACAGAATGAAAAGCTTCTTCATCTCCCAAGATCCTGATCTCTGGACCTTGGTACTCAAAGGCTATACTGCACCCACTACACCAGGAGACGAAATTGGTCAAGAACTGGATGTAGACGATATGAATCCCAACTAGAAGAAGTTATACAAGCTGCATCACAAGTCCAGAACCATTATAATCAATGCTATCAGATTCAAAGAATTTGACAGATGCACCAATAAGGAAACAGCAAAAGGCATCTATGACAGTCTGGTTCTGACCTATGAAGGAAGTCAATAGGTTCAAGAGGGAAAAGCAAACATACTGGTCAAACAGTATGAGCTGTTCAAGATGGAAGAGGATGAAGACATTGAAGCAATGTTCTACAGATTCTAGATTCTGGTATCAGGTTTAAAAGTATTGAAAAAAAGCTACACCATTGCAGATCATGTAAAGAAGATCCTCAAAAGCTTACCAACCAAATAGAGACCAAAGGTTACTGCAGTACAGGAAGCTAGGGATCTGAATACCTTGAGGCTTGAAGATCTGATAAGCTCCCTCAGGTTTCATGAAATAGAGCTGGATGCAGATGAACCAAAGAAGAAGACTTTAGCCCTTAAGTCAAAACAGAAGAAAGCTGCAAAGGTTATATCAGAATCAGAGGATAGTGAGTGTGAAGATGATGATCTTGCTTACATAACCAAGCAAATTGCAAAGATGTGGCAAAACAGAAAGAAGAAAGCTCCCAGGAAAAAAAAGCAAATACTTCAACAAAGGAAAAGAAAAAGATGACAAGAAAAACATCATCTGCTATGGATGCAACGAACCTGGACATATCTGAAGGTGCAAACACGAGAAGAGGGGTTGAATTGTGTTTGACTAACTTGAATACTTTTTCTATTTTTGCAGTTTTATAACAAAACCTGATGTATAAATCAAACAGAGTTTGCAGCGGATATAAAGTAAATATAAAATCCAGAATTTTATACTGGTTCACCGTTAACGAGGCTACGTCCAGTCCCTTCACTTTGAAGGATTTCACTAATTCAAAAACCATGAATTACACCAATACCACTAACCCTCAATGTAAACTTAGGATTTTGATGCTTACAAATGTACTCAATGTAAACTTATTTTGTACTTTGAATTATTAAGTTAAATGCCCCAGAAACTGAAGGAAACAGAAGCAGAGATCAAAGGAAAATGAATTCTGGAATTTCCAGAAGATGTTCCAGGATGTCAAAACATCACCAGAGGATATGTTTGGTGGCCCAGAACAGAAGGAAGAAAAATCATAATAAAACATGGATCATACCATTGGAAAGCCTGCCAGAAGGAGAGTTGTTCCAGACAAACAGTAGTCAAATATCAATTTTATTCCAGAAGTTATACTGACTAGAAGATGGCCTGGCAATGAAAAATTACACAGTCCAGACTTGTTCCAGACTTGACCAGAAGGTATGTTTATGAGTCCAGAACAAAAGGATCAATTTAGATTTGGCCCAGATCATAAGATAGTATGATTCAGGGCATGGAGCTAAGTCCAGACCAAAAGAAATGAGTTCCAGAATCAATCCAGACCTTGTCCAAAATTAAAGGTAAAATGTCTAGACTGAAATATTTTTTGTTCAAGTTAATTTCAGTTTGTTCTAGACCAAAGTCCAGAATCTGTCCAGATTAGAGTAAAAATTTCCAGATCAATGGTTCAGAAATAATTATTTGGTCCAGTGATGGTCCAGATCAGAAAATCAGACCATCGCCCAGTGGTGGCCGAAATCAGAAGGACAGACTGTGCAGTCCAGTAAAGGCCGAAATCAGAGGATCACTAAATATCAAATAGGCTGGTCCAGATGTGGACTATCGCATGAAGATCCAATGGTGCAGACTTGATGATGAGAATTAAAGAATCTGAGAAAAATGCCCAAAACAGAAGCGGAGCAAAATGTTCAAAACAGATCAGTGAGCAAAAGGCTCAAAACAGAATCTGAGCAAAATACTCCATAATATTTTCAAAACAGATTAATCGAAATATAATGCAGAAGTAAAGCATCAGTGAAGTTCTAAAGTTCAACTATAAATAGAGACTTCATGCTGAAGAATAAAGAATTGAAAATCACAAAAGAGTCATACACTTCCAAAGCAACCACTCTCAAATTTTCATATAAGTCAATTGTGAGTTTCAGCTTTCAAGAAGCAAGTACTCGGTTATTTTCTTTCCACTGTGGCAAATCTAAGTTGTTGAAGTAGAGTCTAGAATCTGAGGGAGTCAGTAGAGGTAGCAGGTTACTTGGCAATTAGATAGGGTTGTATCTAAGTTGTTGAAGTAGAGTCTACAAACTGAGGGATTCAGAAAGGGTAGCAAGGTACTTAGCAATTAGATTCATAGTGTTGTGAATTCTTCTACAATCTGGGGTGTCAGATTGGCTGAAGACAGGAGTTGTTTTTGCTCAAAGAAGTCTAGGATTGTTAGACTATTTGAGAAGACTGACTTGGAGGGTCAGTAGCACAGTTGTAATTCAAGGTTTGAATTAGTGAAATCCTTCAAGGCGAAGGGACTGGACGTAGCCTCGTTAACGGTGAACCAGTATAAAATCTGTGAGTTTTATTTTTAATTTAATCCGCTGCTAACTCTGTTTTAATTATACATCAAGTTTTGTTTTGAAAGTATTAAAACAAGAAAAGTATTCAAGTTAAGTCAAACACAATTGAACCCCCCCTTCTCGTGTTTACACCTTCAATTGGTATCAGGGCTCGGTCTCAAGGCTGAGCACTTAACAGTGTTTGAGGAAAGGTCCAAGGGGTTCAATATGTCAGAAGAATTGGGAGGCAACATCAACAGACCACCAATATTTGATGGAGAAAGGTTTGAGTATTGGAAGGACAGACTGAGAAGTTTTGTCATATCTCAAGATCCTGAACTATGGAAGATGATAGTTAAAGGATACACTGCACCAACTGATCCAGAAGATCCAACTAAAGAATTAGACTTGGATGATATGACACGAGATCAGAATACACAAACTTCATCACAAGTCCAGAACCATCATGGTTAGTGCAATCACATTCAAGGAATTTGATAGATGCACAAATAAAGAAACAGCAAAGAATATATTCGATAGTCTGGTAGTGACAGTGGATGTGATGATATAGCTTACTTAACCAAAAAGATGTTTAAGATCTGGGAAAACAGAAAGAGGAGAGGTTCCCAGAAGAAACATAACAGCAAGGAAGAATCTGACAAGAAGAACATCATCTGTTATGGATCCAATGAACCTGGACATGTCAAGTCAGAATGTCCAAATCTGGAAAAAAGGAAACAACATAAGAAGAATTCCAGATACAGAAAGAAAGGTCTGATGGCTGCCTCGGATGTATCAGAATCAGAGGAATAATCTTCTGATGAAGAAGAGGTAGAAACAGCAAAGATAGCTCACATCAAGTCTGCTTCTGGACCTCATAAAGGCATGAATTCCAGAAGGAAAACAGGCAAAAGGAAGAATGATCGAAGCAATCATTCTGGCAAATATGGAAGCACATCAGAGGAAACAATCCTGTCTCTGATGGCTCATACCAACTCAAGTTCTGAATATAGCTCAGGCTCTGGAACAGAATCAGAAGATGAAGACAATGAGGTATATTCTGATCTGTCTAAATCTGAATTAATTGAGACTTTAAAAGACTTGTTAAATGCAAACAATAAAAGGTCTTTAAAACTGAAAACTCTTAGGGAAGATAAGGAAAATCTAACCAAAGAAGTCTAAGTTTTAAAAAATCGAAATTCTGAGTATGCAACTAAAATCCAAGATTTGAAAACTGAAGTTGCAAAACTCATGTCTGAAAACCAAACTCTGAAAAGTAATAATTGTTCCACTTCTGAAAGTGTTTGTAAATCTGATATGCATCAGCAATTTTTTCAAAACTTTATTTCAAATGGAATGGAAAGAAGTAAGTATGCATCTATGATTTATGGAAACAGTAACTCTGGAAAAAGAGGTCTTGGTTTTACAGAAACAAGTACTGAAAATAAAGCTGTTTATTATGATGTTTTATGTATTGTGTGTGCTAAGAAAGGTCACTCTGAATTATCTTGTCCAATGGTAAAATCTGAACAAGATCAGAGAGCTGTTAAGACTAACAAACCTGGACCCAATCAGTTGTGGGTACCAAAAGATCAAATTGTCTATGTTGCAGATGTTCTGAAAAACTAGAAGGAGACACCAACAATGGTGCCTGGACAATGGATGCTGGCAACGCACAAGCAGAAGAAGGTTTATGTTCCAATATCTACCAAACAGAAGCCAAGTTACTCTGGTAGAAGAAGAACTGGTCAACACAATACCTATCAGAATCAGAACCAGAATTATAGGACGAACAGGAAATATCATAGACATCACTCGAATCAGAACAAGAACTGGAACAAGAATCAGAACTGGAACCAATATCAGAGGAACAGGAACTGGAACCAGAAGCACAGAAACTGGAACCAGAACCAAAACTGGAACCAGTATTTGAGGTACATGAATTGGAACCAGAACCAACACTGGAACCAGAACTTGAACTGGAGGCACAGAAATTGGAACACGAATCAACACTGGAACCAGAATCAAAATCAGAATCAAAATCAGAATCAATACCAGAACCAGAACCTGAACAGGCATCAGTATCAAAGGTTGAGGTATGATCATCAGAACTACTTTAATTATCAAAATAAGTATGATTATCAGAATCAGCATAAGTTCCAGAATCAACAGAGGAATATGGTGTATGAGCCAAAACAGAAATTAAAGAATCAGATTCAAGAGAGTTCTTCAAACTCTCCAATGAGATTCATCAAGACTACAAACCTGGCAGGGAATTCAAATTCCCTCATCCAAACCATGTAATCTCAGAACATATAGATTAAGAATCTGAAAATCAGAAGCAAGAGGATTTTCAGAGTTGACATAGAGGTTACATCTTGCTGTAAATACTATTATTTAATATTTATGTTTACTGTGATAACAAGAAGCTTGATCTTAACAAATCAAAGCTAGATAAGTATTCTACAGGTTTTCAAACAATCAGAGGAACCAGGTGATTCACACGAATTGAACACCTCAGCAGAAACAACATTCCAATGGGTTCAAAAACAAACAAAAACCACCAGAAGCAGAACTAATGGTTTGGCTGAATTGAGTTAAATTTTAACTTATTTGATTTGCATTATGTAAAATGACAAACTGCTTGATCTTAACAAATCAAAGCAAGATAAAAATAGTGCAGGGAGCAGAAGCACAAGAAACAGAAGTACTTGGAAAGGTAAAGGATACAAGCAAGTCAGCAACACACCTTCAAAAGATAAATCTGATCAAGTCAGAAACAGCCAAGATAAGTCATAAGAGAAATCTGGATATTTACCAGAATCTAAAGCTGTTATAGATTTACAGAATCAGAAGCTGTTACAGAATCAGAAGCTGATACGAACAAGCAATGTTGATGAAGTTTTGGCAGAGGAAGGTTGGATACTTGCAATGCATGAAGAGCTGAATGAATTCCAAAGGAATGATGTTTGGGATCTGGTACCCAGACCAAACAAAAACATTATTGGAACCAAGTGGGTTTTTAAGAATAAACTCAATGAAAAGGGTGAAGTGAAGGAGTTCCAAATGAGCATGATGGGAGAACTTAAGTTCTTCCTGGGAATTCAGATTCATCAAGGTAAAACAGGTATACTCATTCACCAATCTAAATACACCAAAGAACTTCTTAAAAAGTTCAAGATGAGTGACTGTAAGCCTATGGCCACCCCCATGCACCCAACCTGCTCACTTGAGAAAGATGAAACCAGTAAAAAGGTAGACCAGAAAACATACAGAGGTATTATTGGATCCCTTCTATATTTAACTGCTTCTAGACCTGACATTATGTTTAGTGTTTGTGTCTGTGCCCGATTATGCAGTTCACAGTTACTCTGGATGAAACACCAACTTGAAGATTACAACCTCTTTGAAAACAATATCCCTTTGTTCTGTGATAACACTTCAGCCATAAACCTAACCAAAAACCCTATCTTACACTCTAGAGCCAAACACATTGAAATAAAACACCATTTCATTAGGGACCATGTTCAAAAAGGAACTTTGAGCATCCAGTTTGTGAACACTGATCATCAATGGGCTGATATCTTCACCAAGGCATTACCAGAAGATAGGTTCGAGTTCATTAAGAAGCATCTCAGCATGACCTCCATATCTGACTAGCTCAAGTAGTCATCTTAGGAGTTTTTAAAATTTCTTGCAATTTTATTCAATTTTTACTTTCTGTAATTTGTAAAGAGAAAAACAAAAAATACAAAAATAGTAGGACCACTTTTTGGCTGATGACAAAAAGGGGGAGAAAGAGAGAAAGAGAAAGAAATGAGAAATAAGTAGAAAAGGAGAGATAAAAAGAAAGAAGGAGAGAAAAAGAAAGAGAGAAAACAGAAGGAGTTGAAAAGGAGAGGAAACAGGGAGAGAGAAAGAAAAAGAAAGAGTGAAAACAGAAGGAGTTGAAAAGGAGAGGAATCAGGGAGAGAGAAAAAGAAAGAGTGAAAAGAGAAGGAGTTGAAAAGGAGAGGAGAAGAGAAGAAAAGAAAGAGAGAACAAAGAAGGAGTTGAAAAGGAGAGTATCAGACTTAGGGGGAGAGATTGGTCTGAGGGGGAGTAATTCAAAGTTTTCGAGTCATAAGTTAGCAAAATAAGTTAAGGTTTTGTCATCATCAAAAAGGGGGAGATTGTTGGAACCAAGTTGGTTCTAAGTACTTAGGATTTTCATGCTTACCAATGTACTTAATGTAAACTTATTTTGTACTTTGAATTATTCAGTTAAATGCCCCAGAAACTGAAGGAAACAGAAGCAGAGATCAAAGGAAAATGAATTCTGGAATTTCCTGAAGATGTTCCAGGATGTCAAAACATCACCAGAGGATATGTTTGGTGGCCCATAACTGAAGGAAGAAAAATCATAATGAAACATGGATCATACCATTGGAAAGCCTGCCAGAAGGAGAGTTGTTCCAGACAAACAGTAGTCAAATATCAATTTTATTCTAGAAGTTATTCAGACCAGAAGATGGCCTGGCAGTGAAAAATTACACAGTCCAGACTTGTTCCAGACTTGACCAGAAGGTATGTTTATGAGTCCAGAACAAAAGGATCAATTCAGATTTGGCCTAGATCATAAGATAGTATGATTCAGGGCATGGAACTAAGTCCAGACCAAAAGAAATGAGTTCCAGAATCAATCTAGACCTGGTCCAAAATTAAAGGTAAAATGTCCAGACTGAAATATTTTTTGTTCAAGTTAATTTTAGTTTGTTCCAGACCAAAGTCCAGAATATGTCCAGATCAGAGTAAAAATTTCCAGATCAATGGTTCAGAAATAATTATTTGGTCCAATGATGGTCCAGATCAGAAAATCAGATCATGGCCCAGTGGTGGCCGAAATCAGAGGGACAGACTGTGCAGTCCAGCAAAGGCCGAAATTAGAGGATCACTGAATATCAAATAAGTTGGTCCAGATGTGGACTATCGCATGAAGATCCAATGGTGCAGATTTGATCATGAGAATTAAAGAATATGAGAAAAATGCCCAAAACAGAAGCGGAGCAAAATGTTCAAAACAGATCAGTGAGTAAAAGGCTCAAAACAGAATCTGAGCAAAATACTCCAGAATATTTTCAAAACAGATTAATCGAAATATAATGCAGAAGTAAAGCATCAGTGAAGTTCTAAAGTTCAACTACAAAATGGAGACTTAATGCTGAAGAATAAAGAATTGAAAATCACAAAAGAGTCACACACTTCCAAAGCAACCACTCTCAAATTTTCATATAAGTCAATTGTGAGTTTCAGCTTTCAAGAAGCAAGTACTCGGTTATTTTCTTTCCACTGTGGCAAATATAAGTTGTTGAAGTAGAGTCTAGAATCTGAGGGAGTCAGTGGAGGTAGCAGGTTACTTGGCAATTAGATAGGGTTGTATCTAAGTTGTTGAAGTAGAGTCTTCAAACTGAGGGATTCAGAAAGGGTAGCAAGGTACTTAGCAATTAGATTCATAGTGTTGTGAATTCTTTTACAATCTGGGGTGTCAGATTGGCTGAAGACAGGAGTTGTTTTTCCTCAAAGAAGTCTAGGATTGTTAGACTATTTGAGAAGACTGACTTGGAGGGTCAGTGGCACAGTTGTAATTCAAGAATTGAATTAGTGAAATCCTTCAAGGCAAAGGGACTGGACGTAGCCTCGTTAACGGTGAACCAGTATAAAATCTGTGAGTTTTATTTTTATTTTTATCCGCTGCTAACTCTGTTTTAATTATACATCAAGTTTTGTTTCGAAAGTATTAAAACAGGAAAAGTATTCAAGTTAAGTCAAACACAATTCAACCCCCCTTCTCGTGTTTGCACCTTCAGACTTAATTTCAGTTCAATCCAGATCCAATTCAGAATTGGTCCAGATCAAAGGGAAGATATCAAGATCAATGGTTCAGATTTAAGTATATGGCTCAGTGTTGGCCGAGATCAGAAGATCAGACCATGGCCCAGTGTTGGCCGAAATTAGAAGGTCAGAATTTGTTGTCCGGCATTGGCCGAGATTAGAGGATCACAACAGATCAGTTTGCTAGACCATGTTGGCCGAGATCAGAAGATCAGAAAGTGTGGTATGGGGTTGGCCGAAATCAGAGGATCACAACAGATCACTTAGTATGGTCCAGATGTGGACTAGCGCAGAAGATCAAACGGATCTAGATTTAATCCTGAGGATTAACGGTGGAGATTGAATTTAATTTGATCAATGTATTAAAAGGATTTGTTAAAAAATAATATGAAGTCGTATGGGAGTTCAGAAGTTGTTGGCGGGAAGAAACTAAAGACATGATTGGCCAGTTATTTTTGAAAGCAAATGTGAAGCTTAAAAAGAAGTTTTTATATTTAAGTGAAGCCCGATTGGTCAAGTTATTTTTGCAAGAGAATCCAGTAAGATACAACTCGAATTTAAGCTTGGAAGATACCTTAATTCACATCTATAAAAGGAGATTCAAGACTGAAGACTTAGCATCGAAAATCACAAAAGAGTCATACACTTCGAAAGCAAACACTCAAGTTTTTAGTGAGGTTAATTGTGAGTTCCAGCTTTCCAGAAGCAAACACTCGTGTTATTTTCTTTCCCTTGTGTTAGATCTAAGTTGTTGAAGTAGACTCTACAATCTGAGGGAGTCAGAAGGGGTAGCAGATTACTTGGCAATTAGATTCAAGGCGTTGTAATTCCTTCTACAATCTGGGGTTGTCAGATTGGTAGGAGAAGACTTGACTTAGGAAGTCAAGGTGCTGTATTCCTCAAGAGTCTAGGATTGTTAGACTGTTTGAGAAGATTGACTTAGAGGGTCAGTGGAACTATTGTAATTCAAGGTTTGAATTAGTGAAATCCTTCAAGGTAAAGGGACTGGACATAGCCTCGTTAACGGTGAACCAGTATAAAATTCTGTGTTTTTATTTTTACTTTATATTTGCTGCTAACTCTGTTTTATTCATACATCAATTTTTGTTTTAAAACTACAAAAACAGAAAAAGTATTCAAGTTAGTCAAACACAATTCAACCCCCCTTCTCTTGTTTGCACCTTCATCTTGCCATATAATCTTGCAAAAATAACTTGGCCAATCGGGTTTCTCTTAAAAAAAAAAGCTTATCTTTTTAGCTCTCGATTTGCTTTCAAATATAACTTTGACCAATTCTGACTTTAATTAATTCTGGATCAAATCTTTCTTCCCGCCAATAGCTTCTGAATTCCACAAGACTTTACTTTATTTTTGTATCGAATCCGTTTAATACTTTGATTAAATATAATCACGACTCCACCGATTATCATCACGATTAAATATGAACCCTTTCATCTTCTGCTCTCGTCCACATCTGGACCATACTAAGTGATATGCTGTGATCCTCTGATTTCGGCCAACTCTGGACCACACTTTCTGATCTTCTGATCTTCTAATCTCTACCAACCTAGACTTGCAAACTGATCTGTTGTGATCCTCTGATCTCGGCCAATGCTGGACCACACGTTCTGACCTTCTGATTTCGGCCAACACTGGGCCATGGTCTGATCTTTTGATCTCGGCCAACACTGGGCCATATACTTAAATCTTGACCATTGATCTGGATCCGGTCTGGATTAAATCTGGACATCATTTCTTCTGATCTTGACTGAGTTTCATACTCTGAACCATGCTATCTTCTGGTCTAGGTCAAATCTGGATTAAATCTCTTGTTCTGGATCCATTAATTTATCTTCTGATTAAGTCTGGATCAAGTCTGGACTGTTTATCATTTCATTGCCAGGCTATCTTCTGGTCAGAATAACTTCTGGACTAAGTCTGACTTATGATATCTTCTGGTCTGGAACAAGTCTCCCTCTGGCAGGCTTCGTTCTGGTCTGGTCCAGGTCTCCTTCTGGACTTTGCTTCCTTCTGATCTGGGCCAGTAAAGATATCCTCTGGTGGTGTTTTGACATCCTGGTGTATCCTATGGTAATTTCAGGATGCATTATTTGGTGACTTCTGGAGGTGTATCCTCTGATAACATCTTCTGGTGGCATTTTAATATAGTCATTCAAGGTATACAATAAGATTACATAGAGTGCTTTTGTATACATCAAAATCCTAAGTATTTAGAACCAACTTGGTTCCAACAATCTCCACATTTTTTATGATGACAAAACCTTAACTTATTTTGCTAGCTTATAACCCAAAGTGCTTGAAATACTCCCCCTCAGACCAATCAACTCCTTCTCTTTTCACTCTTTCTTTTCTCCCTTTATTTTTTTCTCTCTCCCTGTTTCTTCTCCTTTTCAACTCCTTCTCTTTTCATCTCTTTCTTTTTCGCTCATTCTTTCTTTTTATCTCTCCTTTTCTACTAATTTCTCCTTTTTCTCTCTCCCCCTTTTTGTCATCAGCCAAAAAGAGGTCCTACTATTTTTGTATTTTTTTTCTTTACAAAGTACAGAAATTAAAAACATAAAATAAAAGACATAAAATTAAAATTACAAGAAAATTTAAAACTCCTAAGAAGACTACTTGAGCTAGTTAGATATGGAGACAATGTTGAGATGTTTCTTGATGAACTCGAACCTGTCTTCAGGTAATGCTTTGGTGAAGATGTCAGCCCATTGATGATCAGTGTCCACAAACTGGATGCTTAAAGTCCCTTTTTGAACATGGTCCCTAATGAAATGATGTTTTATTTCAATGTGTTTGGCTCTAGAGTGTAAGATTGGGTTCTTGGTTAGGTTTATGGCTAAAGTGTTATCACAGAACAAAGGGATATTGGTTTCAAAGATGTTGAATAATTAAAATATCATTTTAATGGATTTCCTAAATAGAGTATTATCAATCTGGCCTCTATCAAATTCATTCTTAAGCAGAAAGTTACTAAGTCTGTTGTACCATGCCCTTGGTGCTTGTTTTAAACTATATAAAGATTTAAGTTTAAAAACATGGTTTGGAAAATCATAATTTTCAAATCCAGGAGGCTGTTTGACATAGACTTTCTCACTTATAGCCATTTAAGAATGCACTTTTAACATCCATTTGATACATCATTATATCATGATTAGCAGCAAATGATAAAAGAATTCAAATTACTTCTAACTTGGCCACTGGAGCAAAATTCTCAGTGTAATCTATACCTTCCTGTTGACTGTATCCTTGAGCTACAAGTATGGCTTTGTTCCTTACCACTTCACCTTTTTCATTAAGTTTATTCCTAAACACCCACTTGGTTCCAATAATGTTTTTGTTTAGTCTGGATACCAGATCCTAAACATCATTCCTTTGGAATTCATTCAGCTCTTCTTGCATTGCAAGTATCCAACCTTCCTCTGCCAATGGCTCATCAACATTGCTTGGTTCAATTGTTGATAGTAAACCAAACAGAATGGTTTCTCTACTTGATGATCTGGTCTTTAAAGGTTTTGCTGCACTGCCAATAATGAGAGTTTCTGGATGTGAAGACTTGTACTTCCATCCATTCTTTCCCTCTGACTTATCTTCAGAGTCAGCATGTTCTTCTTCATCTTGATCTTTCTCAGATTCTGCTCCTGGTCCAGCTTCTGGTTCACCTGCAATTTCCTCATCTTGCTTTGACTTTTCAGAGTAAAGCTGTTTATCATCAAACTTAATGTGGATTGATTCTTCCACAGTGTTAGTTTCTTTGTTAAACACTCTATAAGCTTTCGATCTCTCAGAGTAACCAATAAAGGTACACTTTTGAGATCTAGAGTCAAACATAGCTAAGTTATCTTTAGTGTTTAACATAAAACAAGTACAACCAAATTGCTTGAAGTAGGAAATATTAGGTTTCTTACCTTTCCACAGTTCATAGGGAGTTTTATTTAAGATGGACCTGATGTAGACTCTATTCTGAATGTAGCAAGCTGTGTTGACAGCTTCTGCCCAAAGGTAGGTGGCAAGCTTCATATCATTCAATATGGTTCTGGCCATCTCCTGCAATGATCTATTCTACCTTTCTACCACTCCATTATGTTGAGGTGTTCTGGGGGATGAGAAGTTGTGAGAGATCCCATTCTCATCACAGAATTCTTCAAAATACTTGTTCTCAAATTCACCTCCATGATCACTTCTGATGGTTATGATCTTAATACCCTGTTCATTCATTACTTACTTACAAAAAAAATAAACACTTTGTGAGATTCACTTACAGATAATAGGCATTTAACCTGTTGCTTAGCAAGACTAAACAAATCAATTTTATAAACATTATCCTTCCTAATGCCAGTAAATAAAACAGTCCCATCATGTTGACTAACAGGTTTGCAAGTTTTCTGATTAAAGATAACATCATAATAGCAATCACTTAATTGACTTATGCTCAGTAGATTGTGTTTCATCCCCTTAACTAATAGAAAATTTTTAATAGAAAGGGAGGAAGAAGTGTTACCAACAGTTCCTGTACCAATAATCTGACCTTTCTGGTCTCCTCCAAAGGAAACTTTGCCTCCATTCTTCATAGTTAGATCCAGAAACATAGATTTGTCTCCTGTCATGTGTTTGGAGCAACCACTGTCAAGATACCAAGCTTTGTATTGCTGATCGGACCTTGCTCTTTTTCTGTCAGAATCAAACTCAGACTCAGCTTCTGTTCGAGCCATTAGAGCCAGTTCTGCTTCTGGCCTGTTTGAGCAGTTTCCTTGATTCTGCTTTGGTCGATAAACCATGTTCCTCTGGTGATTCTGGAACATGTTTTGGTTCTGGTAACTTTGATGAATCTGGTGATTCTGGTGATTAGGGTGGATCTGGTGGTTCTAATGAATCAGGTGATTCTGGTGGTTCTGATAGTTTATGTTCTGGTTCTGGTTCCAATATTGATTCTGATTCTAGTTCCAGTACTGCTTCTGATTCTAGTTCCAGAGTTTGTTCTGGTTCCAGTTCCTGTGCTTCTGATATTGGTTCCAGTTCTGGTTCTAGTTCTAGTTCATGTTCTGATTCTGGTTCCAGTTTTTTATTCTGGTTCCAGTTTTGATTCTAATTCTGGTTGAGTTGACCAGACCTTCTTCCATCAGACTCAGATTGCCTTTGTCTGGTTGTATTAAGAACATAAACCTTCTTTTTCTTGTGCATTGCCAACATCCATTGTCCAGACACCATTGTTGGTGTCTCCTTCTGGTTGCTTAGAATATCTACAACATAGACAATTTGATCTTTTGGTACCCATAACTGATTGGGTCCAGGTTTGTTAGTCTCAACAGCTCTCTGATCTTGTTCAGATTTTACCATTGGACAAGATAGTTCAGAGTGACCTTTATTAGCACAAACAATGCATAAAACATCAGCATGAACAACTTTACTTTCAGCAATCGTTTCTGTAAAACCAAGACCTCTATTTCCACTGTTACTGTTTCCATAAATCATAGATGCATATTTACTTCTTTCCATTCCATTAGAAATAAAGTTTTGAAAAAATTGTTCATGCATATTCGATTCACAAACAGTTTTGGAGGTGGAACAAATATTACTTTCGAGAGTTTACTTTTCAGATTTGAGTCTTGCAACTTCAGTTTTAAAATCCTTGTTTTCAGTTGCATACTCAGAATTTCAATTCTTTAAAACTTGGACTTCTTTGGTTAGATTTTTCTTATCTTCCCTAAGAGTTTTTAATTTTAAAGACATCTTATTGTTTGCATTTAAAAATTCTTTTAAAGCCTCAATTAATTCAGATTTAGTGAGATTAGAAAATATCTCACTGTCTACATCTTCTGAATCTGTTCTAGAGCCTGAGCTGTATCCAGAACTTGAGTTGGTATGGGCCATCAGAGCCAGAATTGCTCCCTCTGATGTGCTTCCAGACTTACTTGAATGACTGCTTCGATCATTCTTCCTTCTGCCTGTTTTCCTTCTTGAAATCGTGGCTTTATGAAGTCCAGAGGCAGACCTGATGTGTGCCATCTTTGTTGTTTCTGCCTCTTCTTCATCAGACGATTCTTCCTCTGATTCTGATGAATTGTGTTTGACTAACTTGAATACTTTTTCTTTTTTTGCAATTTTAAAACAAAACTTGATGTATGAATCAAACAGAGTTAGTAGCGGAGATAAAGTAAATATAAAACACATAATTTTATACTGGTTCACCATTAACGAGGCTACATCCAGTCCCTTCACTTTGAAGGATTTCACTAATTCAAAAACCTTGAATTACACTAATACCACTGAACCTCCAAGTCAATCTTCTCAAACAGTCTAACAATCCTAGACTTTTGATGAATACAGCACCTTGACTTCTCAAGTCAAGTATTTTACTACCAATCTAACAACCCTAGATTGTAGAAGGAATTACAACGCCTTGAATCTAATTGTTAAGTAATCTGCTACCCCTTCTGACTCCCTCAGATTGTAGACTCTACTTCAAAAACATAGATCTAACACAATGGAAAGAAAAACACGAGTGCTTGCTTTTGGAAAGCTGGAACTCACAATTAACCTCACTGAAAACTTGAGTGTTTGCTTTTGGAAGTGTATGACTCTTTTGTGATTTTTCGATGCTAAGTCTTTTGTCTTGAGCCTCCTTTTATAGATGTGAATTAGGGTCTCTTCCAGCTTAAATTCGAGCTGTATCTTGCCAGATACTCTTGCAAAAATTGAAAAAGATTAAAGATCTACATTTTTTATGAAGACAAAAAGTTCATTGATCAAAAAACAAAAGGATATTAAGCGAACTCATCCTTCAAATTTATATTTGGGTAACTAAGGACTTAAGGTATTTAATATTAAATCAAAATACATTTCAAATACAATATTATGAGAACCTTCATAATAGCATATGCATTAAAATGTTTTACAAAAATATTTAAAAACATAAACATATGATTGAAAATAAAGTTTTTACAAAAACTGAAAATCTGTATTCGAATACGAAGTGTCGTAGCTGAATACAGAATACAAGTCAGTAGCTAAAACTGAAGATCTGTATTCGAATACGAAGTGTCGTAGCCGAATACAGATTGCAAGTCAGTAGCTAAATTTAAACTGGACCAATTCTGAACTGGGTCTGGATTGAACTGAAATTAAATCAGGACAAAGGATATTTAATTCTGGACATTTACCTCTTGATCTGGATCAGGTCTGGATTAAATCTGTACATCATTTCTTCTAATGTTGACTGAGTTTCATACTCTAAACCATGTTATCTTCTAGTCTGGGTCAAATCTGGATTAAATCTCTTGTTCTGGACCCATTAATTTATCCTCTGATTAAGACTGGATCAACTCTGGACTGTTTATCATTTCACTGCCAGGCTATCTTCTGGTCAGAATAACTTCTGGACTAAGTCTGACTTATGATATCTTCTATTCTGGAACAAGTCTCCCTCTGGCAGGCTTCCTTCTGGTCCGGTCCAGGTCTCCTTCTGGACTTTGCTTCCTTCTGATCTGGGCCAGTAAAGATATCCTCTGGTGGTGTTTTGACATTTTGGTGTATCCTCTAGTAATTTCAGGATGCATTATCTGGTGACTTCTGGAGGTGTATCCTCTGATAACTTCATCTTCTGGTGGCATTTTAATATAGTCATTCAAGGTACAAAATAAGATTACATAGAGTGCTTTTGTAAACATCAAAATCCTAAGTACTTAGAACCAACTTGGTTCCAACAATATCAAGTCTGAATATCTAAACATGGAGAAAGGAAAGCATCACAAGAAAGGATCCAGATTCAAGAAGAAGGGTCTGATGGCAGCATGGGATGCATCTGATTCAGAAGAGGAATCATCTGATGATGAAGAGGCATAAACAGCTATGATGGCTCACATCAAGTTTACCTCTGGACTCTATAAAGGTACTAGCTCTGGAAGAAAAGCAGAAGGTAAGAAGAATGGACAAATCATTCATTCCGGCAAGTATGGAAACACATCAGAGGAAGCAGTATTGGCTCTGATGGCACATACCAACTTAAGTTATGGATTCAGCACATACTCTAGAACTGATTCAGAAGATGAAAACAAAGAGGTATTCTCTGATCTTACCAGATTTGAATTAATTACTGCTCTTAAAGACTTTTTAAATGCCAACAACAAGATTCTTTAAAACTGAAGTTTGCAATTGAAAACACTAATTATAAAGAATCAGAATGCTGAGTTTGCAATTGAAAACACTAATTTTAAAACTGAAGTTGCCAGACTCAATTCTGAAAATCTAACTCTCAAAAGTAATATTTGCTCTACTTCCAATACTGTTTGTGAATCTGATATGCATGAACATGATTTATGGAGTTAGTAATAATGGCAAAAGAGGCATAGGATTTAATGAAACAGTAACTGTAACTAAACCTATTTCCTCTGATGTTTCATGTGCTGTTTGTGCTAAGAAAGGTCATTCAAAATTGTCTTGTCCCATGATAAAATCAAGGAAAGACAAGAAACCTTTCAAGACTAACAAACCTGGACCTAACCAGTTTTGGGTACCAAAAGATAAAATTGTTTATGTTGCATATGTTCTGAGCAACCAGAAGGAAATACCAATCATGGTGTTTGGTTAATGGGTGCTAACAATGCACAAACAGAAAAAGGTGTATGTTCCAGTTTCCACCAGACAGAAGCAAAATGAGTCTGATGAAAGAAGGTATGGTCAGTACAATTCACACTAGAATCAGAACCAGAATCCAAACCAATATCAGAATCAGAACCAGGATCATAGGAGGAACATGAAATATCAGAGAAATCACTCATATCAACAAAACTGGAACTATCAGAATCATCAGAATTACCATCAATTCCAGAACCAGAAGAATCAGAGTTATCATCAATTCCAGAATTATCAGAGGAACCAAATATATCAGCAGAAAGAGAAGAATCAGAATCAGGAGAGTTCTTCAAACACTCCGGTAAAATTCATCAAGACTACAATCCAGGAAGGGAATTCAAATCCCTTCATCCAAACCATCTAATCACAAAACATACAGATTCAGAATCTAAAAATCAGAAACAAGGGGATTTGCAGAGTAAAACTGAAACTGTTGACATAGAGGTTACATCTTGCTGTAAATACTATTATTGTTTGATATTTATGTTTACTGTGATAACCAGAAGCTTGATCTTAAAAATCAAAGCTAGATAAGTATTCTGCAGGTTTTCAAACTGTCAGAGGAATCAAGTGATCCATATAATATGAACACTTCAATAGAAACAGCATTCCAATGGTTTCAAAAAACAAGCAGAAACCACCAGAAGCAGAATTGATGTTCTGGTTGTATTAATTTCACTTTTAAATTATTTAAGTTGTATTATGTTATATGTTATATGACAAATAGCTTGACCTAAGAAGTCAAAGCAAGATGAAGCTAATGCAGGCTAACTGATGTTGATTTACTAGAACCAGAGGAAACCGAAGCTGGTTTACCAGAACCAGAGGAAACCTATGCAGGTTTACTAGAACCAGAAGCTGATGCAGGCAAAAGAACTTGAAAAAGTAGAAGCTTCAAGCAAGAATACGAAAAATCTTCAAATCTGAAGAAGAAGGATATAGATGGAGTCTACCAATGCAAGAAGAGCAAAAGGAATGATGTTTGGGATCTGGTGTCCAGACCACACAAAAATATCATTGGAACAAAGTGGGTGTTCAGGAACAAACTCAATGAAAAAGGTGAAGTAGTCAGGAATAAAGCTAGGCTTGTGGCACAAGGATACAGTCAGCAAGAAGACATTGATTACCCTGAGATGTTTGCTCCAGTGGCTAGGTTAGAAGCAATTAGAATTCTTTTATCATTTGCTGCTAATCATGATATAATGCTGTATCAAATGGATGTTAAAAGTGCATTCTTAAATGGCTATATAAGTGATGAAGTTTATGTCAAACAGCCCTCTGGATTTTCCAAACCATGTTTTTAAACTTAAAAAATCTTTATATGGTTTAAAACAAGCACCTAGGGCATGTTATGACAGACTTATCAATTTCTTACTTAAAAATCAGTTTGATAGAGGCCAAATAGATAACACTTTGTTTAGAAAATCCTTTAAAGATGATATTCTGATCATTCAAGTTTATGTTGATGATATTATCTTTGGATCCACTAATGACACTCTCTGCCAAGAGTTTTCTGATTTGATGGAGCAAGAGTTTCAGATGAGCATGATGGTTGAACTTAAGTTCTTCCTAGGAATTCAGATTCGGCAAGGCAAAACAGGTATACTCATTCACCAATCTAAGTACACTAAAGAACATCTCAAAAAGTTCAAGATGAGTGACTGCAAACCTATGGCTACCCCAATGCACCCTACCAGCTCACTTGAAAAAGGATGACTAAAGTCAAAAATCCTACAAACATACCTAAAAGGCACTATCAATATCACCCTGTTCTACACAGAAACTCGTACATATCAACTTAGTTGATGTTGTGACAACACTTTCAACGATCAACCTAACCAAAAACCTTATCCTTCATTCTAGAGCCAAGCACATAGAAATCAAACACCACTTCATCAGAGATTATGTTCAAAAAGGAACACTCAACATCCAGTTTGTAGACACTGATCATCAATAGGCTGGCATATTCACTAAACCATTGCCTGAAGATCGATTCAAGTTCATCAAGAAGCATCTCAACATAATCTCCATATCTGACTAGATCAAGTAGTCTTTGTAGAAGAGTATTTTTTAAATTTTTATTTTTGTATTTTATTTCCTGTCATTTAATTTTTTGTACTCCAGATAAAAAAAAAAGATCAGAAGATGAAAAAACAATGGGTCAGAAGATGAAAAAAAAAGGTCAGAAGATAAAAAAAATAAAAAAAAAAGTCAGAAGATCTCCTTTCTTCCTTCAATCCTTTTTTTTCTGATGAAAAAGGGGGAGAAAATGTATTTGATAAAGAATTTGGGGCATTAGACTTAGGGGGAGAAAAAGTTAAAATAAAGCATAGTCCTAGGGGGAGTCAAAGTCAAAAGAAAGAAAAATAGTTATAAAAAATCCAAGGTTTTGTCATCATCAAAAAGAGGGAGATTGTTGCAACCAAGTTGGCTCTATACTTAGAATTTTGATGTTAACAAAAGTATTTTATGTAAATAGTATTTTGACTTAGAAGAACAAATCAGAAGCAATGTAAAATCAGAGGATGACACCACCAGAGGATACATCCAGAAGAAGCAACCAGAGGATAGAAATGTCACCATAAGGTTAGGCCAGATAATGCATCTAGAGGGTACCAGAGGATGCATCCAGAAGGTATCAGAGGATACACCTCCAGAGGATATCAGATGATGTCATCAAAGGCAAAATATCAAAGGAAAAATAACATCATCAGAGGATATCTTTCTTGGCCCAGATCAGAAGGAAGCAGAGTCCAGAAGGAGACCTGGTCCAGACCAGAAGGAAGCTTGTCAGAGGGAGACTTGGTCTAGACCAGAAGGAATCATAAGTCAGACTTGGTCCAGACTTGATCCTGACTAGAAGATAGCTTGGTCGTGAATATAAGAATCTTTCCAGACTTAATCCAGACTTGGTCTAGAGTAGAAGATAACTGGTCCAGAACAAATGATTTGGTCCAGACTTAGTCCATACCAGAAGATAGCATGGTCCAGAACATAAAACTCAGTCCAGATCACAAGAAATGATTGTCCAGATTTAGTCCAGACTTGATCCAGATCAGAAGATAAATGTCCAGATTAAAAGATCAATGGTCCAAATTAAAATATCATAAGTCCAGATTTAATTCAGATTCAATCCAGACTCAGTCCAGACTTGGTCCAGATCAGAGGGAAAATGTTCATATCAATGGTCCAAAATTAAGTATCATGGCCCAGTGTTGGCCGAGATCAGAAGATCAGATCATATGGCCCAATGATTGGCCGAGATCAGAAGATTAGATCATATGGTCCAGTGATTGGCCGAGATCAAAGGATCACAAAATTGAGGCAGATTATATCATAAAGTCCAGAATTGGTCGAGATCAGAAGATCATACGGTCCAGATTTTAATCATGATGAAAATCAGTGATGACTTGATTAAAATTCGAAGAAGACTTGATTAAATTTTGATAGAAATTTGATCAAAGTATTAAGGGGATTTGATTCAAAAATTACTAAAGACTTGAAGAAATTCGAATGCAATCTGAGGCTCAAAAAGATATGGTTTGAAATTAAAAGAAACAAGATTGGTCAACAGATTTTTCAAATACAATCTGAAGCTAAAAAGATACGTTTTTTATTTAAGTGAAACAGGATTGGGAAAGTTATTTTTGCAAGAGAATCTAGACAGATACAGTTCGAATTTGATCATGGAAGAAACCCTAGTTTTCATCTATAAAAGGAGGCTCAAGGCAGAAGACTTAGCATCGAAAATCAATAAAAGAGTCATAAACTTCCAGAAGCAAACACTCGAGTTTTCAGTGAGGTTAATTGTGATTATCAGCTTTCCAGAAGCAGCACTCTTGTTTTCGTTCCCCTTGTGTTAAATCTATATTGTTGAAGTAGAGTCTACAATCTGAAGAGTCAGAAGAAGTAGCAGGTAACTTAGCAATTAGATTCAAGGTGTTGTAATTCCTTCTGCAATCTGGGGTTGTCAGATTGGTAGGAGAATACTTGACTTGTGAACACAAGGTGTTGTGTTCCTCAAAATTCTAGGATTGTTAGACTGTTTGGGAAGACTGACTTGGAGGGTCAGTAGTGCTGTTGTAATTCAAATGTTTTGAATTAGTGGAAAAGTCCTTCAAGGTAAAGGGACTGGATGTAGCCTAGTTAATGGTGAACCAGGATAAATCCTTGTGTTGTTTATTTTACTTTATCCGCTGCTAACTCTACTTGATTATATTTCAGATTTCAAATAATCATCAAAAACAGAAAAAGAATTCAAGTAGTACAAACACAATTCAACCCACCCTTCTCGTGTTTGCACCTTCACTATTTTGAGAAGCTCTTCATAAAAATCAGTTTTAAAAGATATCTTTTTAAAAAAAATATAATTTTTATCATGTTAAAATCTCTAATAATGAATATTTAAGTTATTGAATGTCAAAATTTCTTTTTTTAATCGGTAACGTAACAAAGGAATGTAAAAACTTCTATTATTTTAAGTTAATTTTCATACAAATAATTTTTAAAAATAATAAGTCAAAATCACTTTTTTAAAATCTTAAACAAACAGACCAATTAGTTCAATGGTAAAAGTTTGACTTTGTAATTTCAAAGAAGGTACTTCAAATCTTACTTAAGAGATTTTAAAATGATCATTAGTATTAGCATTAAAAATGATAATTTTATCTTCTATAATTTCTTTAAAGTAAATATTTTTCGATATTTGTTGATTTCATCATTTAAATAAAACCATATCAAAAAATATATAATATAAAATTGATTAAATTTTTGCTATAACATGAAAAAGGTAAATAACAAAATAATTGACTTCAAATGATTAATGAGTTTTAGTTAAAGATAATAAATTTAAATATTTATTGAGAAAATTCTTAACTAAATGTTACTTACCTTTAAATTGAATTTTAAATTACTAAAAATCTATTTTCTTAATAAACATAGGGTTAAAAAAATATAAAAAAGCTAGTAATTAAGTTTTTATTTTCACACAAACTTAGGAAGTGTTTACCCAAGTCACATTCATATTGAAATTAGGCATTGAATAATTTGGACATATTTTGATATAGATTCCATCTATGAATTAAAAATGACAAAAAGAAGGCCATTGGGATTATGCCAAAATTTAATATTTATTTTGGGATTATAACAAAAATGGTACACACAACTTCTTATCAAACTGCCACTTTGAACACTCTACTCTTTGATCAATGAAAGAAAAGAATCATTTTACAATTTTGATTAATACCAATAATAATCAAAACCACAAAATGGAGCCAGCGTCAGTAAAATGCATACTCTCTCATGGTTTTTTTCATTTTCTACCATAGATAGGTATGCAAAAATTAATGCTAGAGAATTTTTCATTTATGCATAAATCACTTATATGTCATAGTTGTAATTTTTGTTTTCTAAGTGATGGTGGTTTTTAGTTGGAGAGTTGGTTAATTATGTTAGAATATTAATTACTAGCGTATATATCCGTGTGTGCCGCATAAATAATATTTTTAAAATTAAATTTAAAAGAAAACATTTACAATATTTTATTTTAAATTGTTTAAAATTTTACACAAGTCTTTAAGACAAAAATTCTTTAAAGTTCAAACTAACATACAATGCATAATAGAAAATTCAAATCTGAAAAGTTTTTTAATTATTTTCTTCTATATTTGAACGACTCTTCCAATACTTGGTAGTCCAAATTTAAATATCACATGTAAAAATTTTAAAATAAAAAAAAATGATACAATTTATAAAGTCTGTCTATCAAACGAGATTTTATCAAATATTTAAATGGACATAAATATAAATCATGTTGGATAGTTGTTCACTTTCTTGTTTAGTAATAACGTTGGTTTATATTTATTTATCCTAAAAATACTATTAAATAAATGACAAATATCTTGTAAAAAAATAAATAAATGACAAATGTCTTTCATTTTGCCTTTTACACTTATAAAAATACCTATCTTATACTTTTGTTGCATAATAGTAAACATGTCTCTATCGCTATTGCATTGGACAAGAATTATTATTCATGTGGATCAAAATGATTTTCTTTTACTTATTTGTTGTCATAAGTCTAAAAATAAAATGATCTATATAGTTCGTGGTTATTAATTTTTTATTCATATTCATGGTTATTATATAATAATAATATATAACCAGCCAATTTTTCAGAAACCGCCTATTCATTTTCTTCTTCATTACGTAAATTCTCATATCCCTTATGAACTTGGCAGTGTGAAACCCTTACCATTACGTACTCTCTATACAAACCATTCTCTATATACGAACCCTTCTCCCTAGTGCAAACCCTTCTCTATGTCCATATTCATTACGTACGTACTATTTGTTTTCATCATTCTCCATTTTCACTAAGTTCTATCCATACGACAATAAAGGTTTTTAAGGTGCTTTTTGTTCAGTTTTTTAAAGCGCTCTGTGAAACCCTAGTGATATCTTCTCGTTGCACAAGACATTTCTATTTGTATTTCTGCAACGTCGTAACCCTAAACTATAGGTATTTTTATTCATATCTCGTTGTCACTAAATTATAGTGCATGTTGTATTATTCAATCTGTTGTTGTCACTAAAACTGCATATTGAACTTATACTCGTGTTAAACTTATATTGTGTGAAATGTGTAGATAAATGGACTCCAACAAAGATTTAGGTCGTCAAAACGAGGAAGTTGTAAACAATGAAGCTGTCAACGCTAAAGGCTATGAAGGCGAAGTGAAGCGTGGGGCAACTATAATGCAAAAAGTCATTATAGCAAGAAGTATTGAAATAAAATTTGAGGTATATTAGGTTTTTCTTTGTTTATATTTTTTTCTTTGTTTGTTTTTTGAAAGCAATCACTTATACTATAGCTATGAGTTTATTAGGTGGGATGGAATGAAAGTGGCCAGTCGATGGAGCCCAACAGTTCAATGATGGTAAGCTACATCAGTGCTGTTGTTCGCCAAAATATCCCAATAACAATCGATGACTGGAGAGACAAAGCATTGAAGGATGCTAAAGACATACTGTGGAGTGATGTACAAGTAATTAACTTTTTTACTCCACTTTTTTGTTACTTAATTATAATTTTTTTCCATTGAAATACTTTTATTCAAACTCTTTATTTATTTGGTTTTCAAAGCGCTTTTAACATTGATGATGTGCTTAAGAATTACGTACTAAGAGTTGCGGGTAAAATTCACAGAGGATTTAGATCCCATCTGTTGAATTGTTACCTGAGAGACAAGCAAGGAAATGTGAATGTTGAAGCTCCAAACATTTACAAACACTATATAACGCATGAAGAGTGGAGCTCTTTTGTTGCTAAACGTTCAAACCCCGCATTTGTGGTAATATTTATTTTATTAGTATGTGTGTTTTATTCATATTCATATCTTATATTTTTTACACTATCATTATTTTTTTAATTTATATATAGAATATAAGTACAACAAATTGGGAGAGAGCAAAAAATCCAGTGCACCCATACAAAAGATCGCGTATGAGGTATGCGCGTTTAGAGCAAAAAATTGTAAGTAAACATCACTTTTATACATTGTGTTAGCTAGATTATAAATTATAGTTTATAATTAATATTTTGTTTATGTCTTAATGAACAGCTGCAAGATACGAAATCCGATCAACCATTGGGTTGTCATATCTTGTGGAAGGAGGCTCGCGTAAATAGGGATGGAATAGTGGACAACGAAAATGTTCAACAAGTTGTCCAACAATGTGTAAGTATATATCACTTTAATATTTTTTAATATTGTCTTTTAAAAATGATATTGAACTTATCTTTTTAATACTACATGTATTTAGGAAAACTTGGAACAAAGTCTTGAAAATCAAGATGAAAATAAAGAAGCCAGGGACATTCTCGGCAAGGTATTCAATGTTCCTAAATATTCTGGCCGTGTGAGGGGTAAGGGATTTGGCGTGACTCCCAAAAGTTATTTTTCACATGAGAAGCGCACAAATCCCTCGAATGATCAAGTATTAGAAGCGCTGAAAACCCTTTCGGAGCAAGTTGCGTACTTGGTTAAAAAAGATAAGGAACGTGAAATGCAAATAAGTGAAGATGGAAGTTGCAACATTAGTCGTAAAAGTATACCGAAGGTAGTTAATTACTTAACGAAATAAGAAATTCATTAAACCTAATTGTTTCACATACTTATGTATTAACTATTGATTTAATTTATGGGGTTTCACGTTGCTGCCTATACTTGTCTTCCCCTGCCCGCATTGTTGGGAAAGGAACATTGTACAATACTTTGGGAGAAGTATTGCACACCAAAGATGTCCCTGCCGGCCATGTTAAAGTTTCACCTGTGGTAGCTTTAGAACCACTTGCACCGTTGCTTATCCCCGACAACGACAGAGATATGAAACTTTTGGGAGACGCAATAGGTAGCTATGTGGCATGGCCGAAACATCTTGTTAGCACTGATCGGGAGGTATGTTTTAATTGCTATGTATGTTTAGTTGTATGATTATGATTGATTATATGTAATTGCTGATTTTTCCGCTTTTATATTTCACATTTAATTAGATTGTTGTTAAAGCTCGCAGTGAGTCTGTCACTTCACCAGAAAAGGCACTAGAAAAGGTTTGACATATACATCAATTCATGTATACGAAATGATTATCTTACTATAATAACTAACAAACTAATCAACCTCATTTTTTTCCAGATTCAAACAAAAAATAAACCCGCTGCACCGCAGGTGCAGGTTCGTGGTAAAAATAAACCTTCCAAAATCCAAAAACTAGATCGAAGAAAATCAGTTGCTCTTCCTAAAATAAGTCAACCACGCCTTGCTCGATTTCGTGAGTATCTTGACAAAGCAACAAAGATGAATATGAAGAGCAACGATGATACACGTGTGCTAAACATGGAAAAAGGTATATTCGGAGAAGAGTATTTTGAACTACTTGGCACCAAGCAAAAATACAAACTTCTCGATCATAAAGAGTTGAGTGCTAATGTAATCAGCATATACATCAGGTAATATAAATACTTTATTTAAGATATAAAATATTACCTTTTAATTGCATCACTGCCACATTAATTTATTGATATTATAATCTAATTTTATATTTGAAGGTTTTTGTACAAGAAGTTGGTATGCGAGCAGAAATTGTCAAGTAGATTTTCATTCTTATCTCCGCATAAACTATCAATGTTTAAACTCGATCTAGATAATGTAAATAAATATTTAGTTGATAGGCTTATAGAAAATAAAGAGAAGGACAAGATGTTTCTGGCACCATACAACTCAGGGTACGTAATTAGATACTTTATCTATATATTTCTTAATTTATGATATTATGAGTTGTGTAAACAAATTTGTCAACCAAATTTGTGTTGTTGTAGGCAACGTTGGGTGTTGTTTTCCATAAATGCGACTTCTGAAATTGTATATTTTTTAGACCCATTGCACGGTCATTTCAACAATCACACTGATATAAAGAACGTCTTCGACACGTAAGTAATATTCATTTATTTCTTACATATATAAATAATGTGTGTGGTCATTGAATAATAATCACATTTATTTGATAGTGCTCTGCAAGTTTTCCGCGCTCAAAGGGGTGCTTCAGTGTCGAAGAATAAGTCAAACAACATCACATGGCTTCCAGTAAAGGTTATAGAACTTAATTATATGCCTTTAAATTTTCATTTACAATATCAATGCATAAATATTTATTGGCTTACATGTTTTATTTTATAGAGTCCGCGTCAAACTAACAACATAGACTGCAGATACTATCCAGAAACGGTACGTTATTTTCATTATATTTTGATTTTCATATATAAACTATATATATGTATATATATTTGATTCTAACTTATTTTGCTTCAGTATTTTGACAACTTCAACCCAACTTACTCTGAAAATGATCTCAAATAACTGAAAGAAGAATGGTGCTAGTTTGTCCTCGAAATGAACAATATATAATTTGTAATTAATTTGTTGATATACTGTCATGATGTAATTTGTTCTGTGAATATGTAATTCATACTGTGAATATATTGCTACTGTCATGATGTAACTTGTTCTTTGAATATGTAATTCATACTGTGAATATTGAATGTAATTTGTTCTGATAATATATGTAATTCATACTGTAATTTATTGTAATTTGTTGCTGTGAAACACTTGTAATTGATATTGATGAATGTGAATATGAATTTATTGCTGTGATGTGAATTTTAATGTTGAAAAGAAGAATCTGAATGTGATATTTGATATTCATAATATATAATAAAAAAGACAGCGCTTCTTTAAAAAATGCCATAAAAAATTCATTTATAGAGCTTTTTAAAAAACGCTTTTTGAAAAATGCCATACAACGTTTTACAGTGCTTTTTTAGAAAAAGCGTTGTAAATCCAATATAAGAAGCGTTTACATATGTACCTATTACAACGCTTGTTTGAAAAAGCATTGTAAATCCAATATAAGAAGTGCGCTTATTATATGGACCTATTACAACGCTTTTTTTAAATAGCGCTGTAAATAAAATTTAAGAAGCGCGCTTCTTATATGGACCTATTACAGCGCTTTTTTTAAAGAGCGTTGTAAATCCAATATAAGAAGTGCGCTTCTTATATTGACCTATTACAACGCTTGTTTTAAAAAGCGTTGTAAATCCAATATAAGAAGCGTGCTTCTAAAAATTGTATTTACAGCGCTTGTTTACAACGCTTTTTTGTATTTTCATTAGCGCTGCTGTACCCTTTTACAGCACTAGATACTGGGGCGCTTAAAAGCGCTGTAAAGGGCTTAAAAAAATGCTGTAAAAGGCAATTTTTTGCGTAGTTGTTACTCACGAAAACAAACCAATTTACAAATTAATTAAGAATTTAACATTATGATGTAGTAAAAAAAAAAGTTGAGAATTACTCTCACCGTAATCTACCCCTTGAATTTTCTAGTCACCAAGGTAATTACACCTTTGAAAATATAGTAGTAATTAATGGATCACTCACCCCTCTTCCTCTATATAAACCCTCACACTTCTTCCATATTCTTTGCTACATCAGTTTTCTTCTCAATTTTTTTCTTCCTCACACTTCTTCCTCTTCCTATCGATCCTTGTATTCATAACATTCCTTTTTTCATATACTTGAGCTTGCATTCATATTTGAGTTGAGTAATCTCTTCTATATATTGAAAAATGCATTTGTATATGGAGGCTAACAAAGACATAATCGAGCTAAAAAAAAATATTTTTGTAATTCGTTGTTATTAAACATGTGTGCTATATTAATAGTTATTAATAATATATATATATATATATATATATATGTAGAACTAATATAATATATTATACTTTATATAAGATTCAAATTTTAATTTGTTTTCTTTTTACATTTTTACCTTAGCTAGATATTTTATATTATGGTTACAACCGTTATTAACTCGTACCATGAGAATCATCGAAGAAGATATGTTATATATGTTAAAATTGATGTCTACTATGATTATATTACTATGGACATTAACAAAAATAAAATTTTATTGTACGATGATAGCCCTACAAACACTATTATCACCAAACGCAAATACTTTCAGAATGGACTCAAAATAGCCGAAACAACAACATTTTGTAAGTTCATCCTTAACTCTATATCCATACAAATGAAATGAATACAAGAGTTGTTTGACATATCTTGGTTTTTTCATGTGTATAAAAGTTGGTGTTGATATTGTAATTATAACTTCGAAACCATTTAAATGTATATTGGTTTTGATCTAGAAAGATGGTAGTACCTTATTCTTAGTCATAATTTTCTTTTCTTTTGTACGTTCATGAGTAAGAATTTGTACTTTATAACGTGTTAGATTGAAATTCTAAAGACTTTATGTAAAATAAAGTTGATTATTAATTGTTTATACACTATAATATATATATATATATATATATATATATATATATATATTCATAATATTTTATATGCCCTAAGAATTTCGCTAATGTTGAGAAAAAAAACACTCATAATAGACAACAGAGGCACATTTTTAAAAAAATAAAGAAAAGAAAACAAAGGCACAAAAGTTAAAAAGTTATTAGCATCCTCTTTTATTTTTCTCATTATTTTTTTTAGTAATTTTCTCATTCATAGGTTATTTTTATTGTTTCTAAATTAGGCTTTTCTTTTAGATAACCACTATTTTCTAAAATTATTTTTAAAATACATTTTGTAAAACCAAATTAAAATTAAACACATTTCAAACCAAATTAAATGTCTTCACGGGTCCAAATTTTAATAGCATCTCTTTTTTCATATCCATAATCTCTTTTCTCATATAGGTAGAGTAGGAGTTTGTAGAGTACTAATAATTATATGCTTTTATTTATAAGAGTTTGTTTAAATAAATAAAGACCGGTTAATAAGGGAGCATATTTAACCAATTAAAAAGACTATATAAGAGCATATAATTTATCTCTTTCTCTTTCTCTCTTTAAAAAATTCAAAATTCGCATGACAGTGCATATAAATTCATACCACATTGTATTTATTTGATGGTATTTGAATTTGAAAATGTGATTCTCTTTCATTTATTATTTACTATTTAATTTGTAGGCTAAAAAAATCAAATTCATTTTTTATATAATAAATGCTATATGAGTCAACCAATTTTTATATCAATTTTACTTGGTTAGGGTGGAACATGGGAATTTTAAGACGTCATCCAATTTTTTTATAGTTATACCAAATTATGTTTATTTGTATTTCTCACTATTGGAACTGCAAAATGAAATATATATTAATGATTTAGGAATACTTTACCGTATTGATAAGAGCAATCAGTTAGAAAAATAATTAGTCATATATTAAAAATTTAAAATGATATTTATTTTCAAATAACTTTTTTGACTAAATTGATACATATTGTGAAATGGAAGAAGTATAAGATAGGATTACACCATTAGTTGATCATCTTTAAAAATAAACATTAGGTTTTAGAAGATGAGGTTTAACCGCTTAAAAGTTTCAAGTTTTGTCTATTATTTGAAAAATAATTAAAAAGTTAAATATTTCATTTAGAATTTTATTGCAGTTTATTAACTGATCAAATTATTATTAAAATGAGTTAAATGTTACCTTAGGATTTTATTGTGAAAAGTTATTTTAAAATTTTACTATGAATCAAATAAATGATAAAGTTATATTAGGATTTTGTTTCGGATTATTCTGGTAGAAAATATCTGCAGATAAATTCACAAGTAAAAGAAAATTTTCCTAAATATTTATGTGCAAACTTTGGATCCACTAAAAATGTTCTTTATTGAAGTAAATCTATAGAAAAAATTTAAACAAAGTCATGAAATGACATATTTTTAGTTGTGGTCATAGTAAATATTCATCATGAAAAAACTATTATACATAACCATACAACCTAGTGACATACCACTTATGTGACTATCAAAAGATATCATCTCCTTATTGTACAGTTCAAATTCATTAATAATTTTATTATTTAGTTGTCTCTTATAAATTTATCAATCATTTTAAAGTAAGCATTTGTTAAAATCCTGCAGGATGTAATCCTTGAACACATCACGTTTAGCTAGCTCGTCACAATGCTTTTTTCAACAGACTTTTATTTCATATGTTTCCATCTTACTCATAGTGGTCAGCATCGGTGGCTATAAGAAAGTGCTTGCATCCTTCCACTCCCATAATTTACCATCTCGTCGCCTTGTTGAAGTAGATCACCAGGGTTATCCAACATGGTTTTATACCATATCCTATTGTCTGAGCTCCAAAAATGTCTAACTCGACCCAACACCATTGTGGCCAAGGATGGTAGTGGCCAATTTAAAACGATTACAGCAGCTATTAACTCGTACCCTAAGAATCATCCATAAAGATATGTTATATATGTTAAAATTGGTGTCTACCAAGAGTACATTACTATCGACTTGAAAAAAAATAAAATTTTATTGTACGATGATGGCCCTACAAACACAATTATCACCGGAAACATTCAAAATGGACTCAAAACACTCACACAGCCACATTTTGTAAGTTAATCATTAATTCTCTCTATTTTATTCATATATTTTCCTTAAAGTTAATAGAAAGTACAAAGTTATCTTTTGATAATTATGTTAGTCGAGAAGAAAGAAAGAGAAAATATTGAATAGAGATTCTCTTATGTTAATCCGTATGTTTATTAGATTTTAATTTGTTAGTTTATTACAAATCGTGTACAGTAGTTATATTAATTAAGAAGAGAACAAAAATATATAAGTTAATAGAGGATTTATTCAAACATTGCTTGTAAAAATTTAATGCAAAATTAGCGTAATTTTTATTTTGGTAGGATGAACGAAAAATAAATATGATATGTAATTATCTAAATTAACTTTTGGATATTTAAATGTGCTCGCAGCCACCTCATGTAAAGACTTCATTGCCATGTCAATTGCATTTGAGAATAAAGTTGGTCCAAGTCCTTGTTGAAGGTGATCAATCAGTATTCTTTCAATGTGCATTTCTTGGTTATCAAGACACATTATATGTAAACAAATGTCATCAATTCTATCGTAACTGTGAGATTTATGGAACCACGATTTTATCTTCGGTCAGTACGGTAGTACCTTGATCCAAAACTCCAAGATATTGGTAAGGAATCCTATTGGAGGACAAGAAAACGTTGTGGTGGCAGATGGCTCATCCCAAAAAGACATACAAACTGGAATAGCTCTCTAAAACTGTTCCATAATGTCAAACGTTGAGTTATATCCTTATCGGTTTAAGGTGAAGATTTACTTGGCAAAGCCATGGAAGGTTTTTTCAAGGGCGGTCTTCATTAACAATTATTTTGATAATTTTATTCAACCAGATGGATATATGATTTGGAAATTTAATGAAACAAACACTGAAAACTCTTATTTCGTTAAGTTTGGAAACATTGGACTCGGTGCCAATGCTACAGTAAGAGTTAAATGGGCAAAATGTGTCATTACCAAAGATGAAGCGGCTAGATTTACTACTGAACAATGGCTTAATGCCAACACTTGGTTGCCTTTCACTAGCGTGCCATACAATATTGGATTATAGGCTTAAACAATATTAGTTAATTTAGGGGTGGACATCGGGTAGGTTTCGGGCGATTTCGGGTCAAAACAGTAAAACTGGTTCAATCCACGGGTGATATCTATTAGCCCTATCTCGTATATTTTTTGTTCAGGTAAGTCGGGTTTGGGTAAGTCGGGTGTCGGTGGTGGGTGGGTGGGTAAAAACGGGTTGAGATTTATTGGACTTTTTTTTCATCTTATTTTAAAAAAATTTGGCCTTATTCAATTTGTTATGTATAATACAATTCTGGCCAATTGAAAAAAAACTAGGTGATAATGTGTTAATTGGGCTTTTTTAAAAAAAAAATACTTGCCTTAGACCAAGTGTGTTAGTGTGTGAGTAAATTAATGTAATCCAAATTGGTTGTGCGTGAGTTACATATTAATATATAATATAAAAATAATAAAATAATTAAAGTAGTTTATTCGGTTGAGTTCGGGTACCGACATATTCAAATTACTCATCTGAACATGGCCACGTAGACCTATGTAAACCCTCATTTTTCATCCGCCCAACCAATCAACCCGAAAAAACTTGCCCGCAAACTTAAGTGTTGTATTGGATCTGTCGGGTTCGGTCGATTTTGGATTTGTTGTCCACCCCTAAGTTAATTAATAGGGTTATGATATTTTCTTTTGTTCCATTTCAACTACTATAATTTGTATTTTGATTATAACCATAATTGTTATAAATAATATTGTGTAACAATCAAATACTAAATTATCAAAGAAATATTATTTCTATATACACTAAAACTTGAACCCATGCTATGCACAGAAATTGCATATTGAATTAATACAAAGTTGAGTTACATATATAATATAACAATGCCCCAAAGTTCCTATTAAAAATATTAACCTTTACTATATACTAGAGGTGCACCCGTGTGATGCCCAGGGGTTAAAAATAAATTGATATAAGCATCTTAAAAAAATTGTAGCAATATAAATTATCAAGTATAACACAAAAGAGAACAATAATCATATAAAATAAACACAATAATCATATAAAATAATCACAAAAATCATATAGTAACCTTTTTGACGTTTTGAAATACTTCTTTATAAACTATATTTGATGTAATATTTGAATCATGACCATTTTTGTGATGATAATCTGAGTTCCGTAGCATAATCTATTAGTGTGAATATTCTTGTTTTTAATTTGTATATATAAATAATGAAAGTTGAAATTCTTGTTTTTAAATTGTAAGACTTTATTGATCGGAAGCTAATTATTTCATTTTATTATATTTTGTTGTATACGTTTTTGTTCTGGGTTTAAGAAAGATTGTTATTAATATAATGAAAGAAATGCATCGAGACAAAGTCAATATGTGTGGAGTTAGGTGTTTCCAATTTTCGTTCACCATAGCGAGTTTCCATCGCTATTCGTGGGTTAGGTGTTTTCAAACGTCGCCCTTTATCGCCATCTGCCCTACCGATGTCCACTTTGTCATTATCTAGCATTTTGTATGTTAGGTAGTTCTGTTTGCATCATTTTTTTCATCTTCTATGTCGACGGTGCTATTTGTGCCTGGCCATGTATGGCCTCTCAATCTTTCCCAACGTTAGTGCAATGAACTTCATTCATGCCGACTATCAAGAAAACATTTGCTCAAGTTCTCCATGACTTAGGGTGAAGTTGTCTGCATTCACCCTCATAATTTTAACCCTAATTTTAACCCTCATAATTTGCGTCAAACTACCTCTCAATATTTCGTACTTCCGTCCTCAACAACATCCTCATTAATCCACCAAAGCCTCAAGTAGTCTCAAACCTCCTCCCAATGTGTAGAGTGCTACATAATATCTGCGAACACTTTGTAGTTCCAAGAGCTAGAAGCTATGAAAAGGTCACCGAGCTAGACCTCCTCATCATTCATCATCTTATATTTGGTACTCCCCTATATTTGGGAAACATCATTTTCTATTTTATGTTGAACGCTGCTAGGTTGATAAATATCCAGATTTCTCTTCTGACTTAACTTGGCTGTTTCTGACTTGATCAGATTTATCTTTTGAAGATTTGTCATGTGTTGCTGACTTGCTTGTATCCTCTACCTTTCTAGGTACTTCTGTTTCTTCTCCTTCTGCTTCTGCTCCCTTCTGTTCTAGTGAACCATTAATTCTACTTTTGGTGGTTTCTGCTTGATTTTTGAAACCACTGAATAGGTTTTACTGTTTCAGCTGAACTTGTTCAGATTATTTGGATCACCTAGTTCCTGCAAGTACTTATCTAGCTTTGATTTTTAAGATCAAGCTTTTGGTTATCACAGTAAACATAAGTTTCAAACAATAATAGTATTTACAGCAAGATGTAACCTCTATGTCAACAGTTTCAGTTTTACTCTGAAAATCCTCTTGCTTCTGATTTACAGATTCTGAATCTGTATGTTCTGTTATTACATGGTTTGGATTAAGGGATTTGAATTCCCTTCTAGGTTTGTAGTCTTGATGAATTTCACTGGCGTGTTTGAAGAACTCTCCTAATTCTGATTCTTCTCTTTCTGCTTTGGCTGATACACCATGTTCCTCTAGTGATTCTGGAACTTATGGTGATTCTGGTAATTATACTGGTTCTGGTTCGGGTTCTGGTACTGATTCTGATTCTGGTTCCAGTTTTGGTTCTGGTTCCAACTCTTGTTCTGATTTTGGTTCCAGCGTTGGTTCTGGTTCCAGTTCCTGTACCTCTAATACTGGTTCCAGTTCTGATTCTGGTTCAAGTTCCTGTGATATGTGTGATTTCTTTGATATTTCTTGTTCCTCCTATGATTCTGGTTCTAGTTCTGATAGGTATTGTGTTGACCAGTTCTTCTTCTACCAAAGTCAATTGGCTTCTGTTTGGTAGATGTTGGAACATAAACCTTCTTCTGCTTGTGCATTGCCAACATCCATTGTCCATGCACCATTGTTGGTGTCTCCTTCTAGTTGCTTAGAATATCTGCAACATAGACAATTTGATCTTTTGGTACCCAGAACTGATTGGGTCCAGGTTTGTTAGTTTTAACAGCTCTCTGATCTTGTTCAGATTTTACCATTGGACAAGATAATTCAGAGTGACCTTTCTTAGCACAAACAATGCATAAAACATCAGAATGAACAGCTTTAGTTTCAGCAATAGTTTCTGTAAAACCAAGACCTCTCTTTCCAGTGTTACTGTTTCCATAAATCATAGATGCATATTTACTTCTTTCCATTCCATTAGAAATAAAGTTTTGAAAAAATTGTTCATGCATATCAGATTCACAAACAATTTTGGAAGTGGAACAAATATTACTTTTAAGAGTTTGGTTTTCAGATTTTAGTCTTGCAACTTCAATTTTAAAATCCTTGTTTTCAGTTGCATACTCAGAATTTCGATTCTTTAAAACTTGGACTTCTTTGGTCATATTTTTCTTATGTTCCCTAAGAGTTTTCAGTTTTAAAGACATCTTATTGTTTGCATTTAAAAAGTCTTTAAAAGCATCAATCAATTCCGATTTAGTGAGATCAGAAAATACCTCACTGTCTTCATCTTCTGAATCTGTTCCAGAGCCTGAGCTGAATCCAGAACTTGAGTTGGTATGAGCCATCAGAGCTAGAATCGCTTCCTTTGATGTGCTTCTAGACTTGCCTAAATGACTGTTTTGATCATTCTTTTTTCTGTCTACTTTCCTTCCTGAAACTGTGCCTTTATGAGGTCCAGAGGCAGACCTCATGTGTGCCATCATTGTTGTTTCTACCTCTTCTTCATTAGAAGATTCTTCTTTTGATTCTAATACATCCTAGGCTGCCATCAGACCATTCTTTTTGAATCTGGAACTCTTCTTGCCTTTTTCCAGATTTGGACATTCTGACTTGATATGTCTAGGTTCATTGCATCCATAACAGATGATGCTCTTTGTGTCAGATTCTTCCTTTCCTTTACTGTTATGTTTCTTCCTGGAGCCTCTCCTCTTCCTGTTTTCCCAAATCTTAACAATATGTTTGGTTAAGTAAGCCATATCATCACAGTCACTGTCGCTATCCTCTGATTTTGATGATGCCCTTGCAGCTTTCTTCTGTTTCGACTTTAGGGCCAGATTCTTCTTCTTCTTTGGTTCATCTGCTTCCAATTCTAGTTCATGAGACTTGAGTGAGCTGATCAAATCTTCAAGTCTTAAGTTATTCAGATCTATGGCTTGCTGAACTGCAGTAACCATTGGTCTCCACTTGGTTGGTAAGCTTCTTAGAATCTTCTTGACATGATCTGTTGTTGTGTAGCTTTTCTTCAAGACCTTCAGTCCAGATATCAGAGTCTAGAATCTACAGAACATTCCATCAATGTCTTCATCATCTTCCATCTTGAACATCTCATACTGTTTGACCAGTATGTTAGCCCTTGCTTCTTGAACCTGCTGGCTTCCTTCATAGGTCAGAACCAGACTGTCGAATATGCTCTTTGCTGTTTCTTTATCTGTGCATCTGTCAAATTCCTTGAATGTGATGGCACTGATCATGATGGTTATGGCCTTGTGATGCAGTTTGTATAATTTGCTCTGGTCTGATTTTATATCTTCCATGTCCAGTTCTTTAGTTGGATCTCCTGGAACAGTAGGTGTACTGTATCCTTTGACTACCAGCTTCCATAATTCAGGATCTTGAGATATGAAGAAACTTCTCATTCTGTCCTTCCAATATTCAAACCTATCTCCATCAAATAGTGGTGGTCTGTTGATGTTGCCTCCCAAATCATCTTTGGATTCTGCCATGTTGTTGACCCCTTTGGACCTTTCCTCAAACACTATTAAGTGCTCAGCCTTAAGACCGAGCTCTGATGCCAATTGAAGGTGCAAGCACGAGAAGAGGGTTGAATTGTGTTTGACTAACTTGAATACTTTTTCTGTTTTTGCAGTTTTATAACAAAACCGGATGTATGAATCAAAAAGAGTTAGCAGCGGATATAAAGTAAAAATAAAACACAGAATTTTATACTGGTTCACTGTTAACGAGGCTACGTCCAGTGTAACACCCCGAGTTTAAAACACAGCGCGACTGTATTTTTTTTTTTAAATAAATAAAATAAATTTTCAAAATTATTAATTCAAAAGAATAATAATAAAATTTTAATTAAGTCGTTTCGTAAATAGTACGTCGTAATTTAATCGATGAATGTAATTAAATAATTTCATCATAATATCACTAAGTTCTTAATTTTGGAAATTAATAATAAACATTAATACTTTTCAAAAGGACAATGTCATATCATCTCAAAATAGAACACCCGGCCTGTGGCCCACTAAACAGTATCAGAGTGTGGAAGAAAACAGCGAAAAAGTCATACATTAATTCCCAAAATAAATTACATCCACTGAAATCAAGACCCTATACAAAAGTCTACTTTGATCATGCACTAAAACTACAGTAGCAAGGATTCCCTCTGCAGCCCATGCAAGTCTCGTCCGACTCCGTAGCTCGCCTCGGCGTAACGTCCTCCTCCTCACCACATAGGGAAGGATCGGTCTCCTCCGAAGTCAGATCAATATATAGTCGGGGTCGCTTCGGCGGTGCTGGAATCTCAAAGCAGTCATTGGATGTCCTAGATGGACCCGGAACATCATCTGCTACTAGCGTCGGTCTTTGATTCTCCCCTTCCATCTCTGTATCATGTACAGCTCCTCTAGTCACCGGGTTAGGAGTCACCACACCTACTGTGGCCTCCGTCTCAACCCCTCTAGTCAGCTCCTTCGCGTCCTAAAAAATTTCGTGCGCCTCCAATACCAATTTGGAAGGCACAAGAAAGTCAATCCTCGCATAGGTGTGCTCCACATAGTCCACCACACTGTTAGTCCTGCAGGTCCTCTTTAGTCTCCCCGTGTACGTCGCCCTGCTTGAGATGGGATTGTATACCCAAGCAGTAGGCAGGAGACGATCAATGAAATCGAGCGACGTTTCCGTCGTCTGTGGAGCCACGGGTAATATGGGTTTGGGGGGCATCTGAGGGCAAAGCCCAATTTCCACAATAATAGTAAAGGGTCACCGACCGAAATTAACAATTAACACATAGCATTGATATCAACAGTAACAAATATGTCCATGGCATATCATATAACAATGATGATAAATAAAGATGCTCATTTTGAAATTTCATGACATGTATGCCTTTTCAAAACAGCAACCAATTAATATGGAAAACATGTTGTAAGTACAACCATCACTTCAGCAATCACAACCATTCATCAGAACTCAGATTTTATAAAGTACTTACACACATCAATTTCCAATCATAAACATATATCCAAATTGTGACCCACGGTCAACCACCCCGATGCAATATGTATATGCTTATGTACTCGACTTCTTGGAATTACCAAGGTGCAGTCGCTCACAGACCAGCACAAATTATATATGTTTGACTTTAATGGCCAACATGACCAGGGTGCAATCGCTCACAGATCAGCACCAGTACAGTCGCTCAACAGACCAGCACTGGTGCAGTCGCTCAACAGACCAGCACGTTTTACATATACCAAGGTACAGTCGCTCAATAGACCAGTACCAGTGCAGTCACTCAATAGACCAACACTCGTGCAATCGCTCAGCAGATTAGCACGTTTGCACATTTCAGGTTACAGTCGCTCACAGACCAGTACCAGTGCAGTCGCTCAACAGACCAGCACTCGTGCAATCGCTCAACAGATCAGCACGTTTACGCATTACTCTGTGGCCCATCGCAGTTACCACCTGACTATGCAATGCATGAACATGCAATGTTTTCTCTCCACTGAAAACAGTATGCAACATCAGTAAAATTCAGCCTTTCCATTATTTCCTCCAAAACATCTCAACTCAAATAATTTCATTATCAACACCTTAATAAATAAGCATGTAAGCACCTCATCATTACCATTTCACACTCTTTCAAAAACTCCATTTTTAATTATCACAAGTCTTCCCAATGTTTCCCCAATTCTTAAAGTTCATAAAACAGTGTTTAAAACTGAGATTTCTGGAAAACACGAAACTGTATTCGAATACAGCTTCCTTGTATTCGAATACAGAAGCCAAAACAGTGCAGAATCAACACTCTGTATTCGAATACAGCTTCCTTGTATTCGAATACAGAAGTTGTCACAATGCAAAATCAGCATTTTTCACAACATCAGTAAAGGTCTCGAAAGCTTCATCATCACCACTTCAAACTATCACAAAACTCCATTTTAATTTGTCACAAACCTTCCCAATGTTCCCCAATACTTAAAGTTTATAAAACAATGTTTAAAACTTTGGGTTTCTGAAAAACACGAATCTGTATTCGAATACAACTCCCTTGTATTCGAATACAGAAGCTGAAAACAGTACAAATTCAACACTCTGTATTCGAATACAGCATCCTTGTATTCGAATACAGAAGACAAAACAGTGTAAACTCAACATTTTTCCCAACATCATTAAAGGTTTCTAGAACATCATCATCTCCTCCTCAAAACTTTTCAAAAACTCCATTTTAATTCATTACAAACTTTCCCAATGATCCTCAACTCTTAAAGTTCACAGAACAGTGTCTAAATTTGATTTTCTAGAAAACACGAATATGTATTCAAATACAGTTCCCTTGTATTCGATACAGAAGCTAAAATAGTGAAAATCAGCAATCTGTATTCGAATACGAGGCTGTCGTAGTCGAATACAGATGCGAATACAGTGGCAAAATTACAATCCTGTATTCGAATATGACAGGGTCGTAGCCGAATACAGAGGCTAAGTCAGAAGCAAAAATCCCTTATCTGTATTCGAATACAGACGCTCATATTCGGATACAAGTTCAAAAATTTGAATAAAATAGAAGCTTTTTAGGTTGTATTCGAATACACTCATGCCGTATTTGAATACACCTTCGAATTCAGTGAAATTTTCCTAAAACTTCAACACATTTTCAAAATTTTTCCTTTGAAAAACCAACACAACACCAAAACAGATTCAACATTCTTTTGAATCACAAAACTCAAGTATTTTCATCAATAACAGATTGTTCAGAAAAGCATTTTCATCATTTTAAATCCTTTTCTTTTGAAAACATCAGCAACACCAGAACCACCCAAAACAGAATGTCAACCCCCCACAAAACAGACATTTTTAGACATTTACATTTTGATCATTTGTCAAAACAACATGCAAAGCATTTTTCCAGCTTTCTCACACAAACAGAACAACACTGATGTATTCATCCAAAACAGCAAGCATCACATATCACTAAAACACCAACAAAATGCATTTTCGCATTTTATAACAACATGCACAACAGTTTTATCAACACATGCATTTTTATCATCTCCAAAATGACATGCAAAACAGTTTTTCTTCAAAAATAGTAATGAAACAACATTAATGCCATAACAGTATGCATTTACAGCCCTAATGCAAACTAGAAAGTGGAAGGTGCCCTTACCCCTGTTGCGTTTCTGCTCCTGTTCACGTTTCTGCGTAAAAAATCGGGGAAGTTTCTGTTTGCGTTTGCCGCTACAAAAGTGGGTTCTCTAGCTCCGTAATGAGGAGAGGAACAACTTTTGTTCTGGGCACTTGGTGTTTCGGTGCTTGGATTTCCAAGTAATCTCACTTTTGAGCAACTCTCTCTTGTTTTTTTTTTGAATGTGAAATAGAAATCAGAATGGGATGAAGAAGGGGAACGTTACTGTTACATGCAGTAAGGGAGGATGAAGTGTTTTCTGTCTTTGCTCTGCCCTCTCCCGTCCATATATAGGCACATCTATGTGCCACCTCATCAAAAATAATATTAAAATATTGCTTCCAACACTTAACCGGGTTCGTTGCAATTAGCTGATAACCTCTTAATTAACTGTTCGATAATTTAATTACTCGTAATTAAATTAATTTACTCTTCATTCAATAATTTTAATTCATCTTCCAAAAATAAATATATATATATATACATATATATATATTCACACAAAACATACATATATTAAATATTTTACAAATATTCCCAAAATACACTTAATATAATTCCAAAATCTTAATTTTAAATTTAAGGGTCTTACATCCTGTCCCTTCACTTTGAAGGATTTCACTAATTCAAAACCTTGAATTACAACAATACCACTGACCCTCCAAGTCAGTCTTCTCAAACAGTCTAACAATCCTAGACTTTTGAGGAATATAACACCTTGACTTCTCAAGTCAAGTCTTCTCCTACCAATCTGAAAACCCAGATTGTAGAAGGAATTACAACGCCTTGAATCTAATTGCTAAGTAATCTGCTACCCCTTCTGACTCCCTCAGATTGTAGACTCTACTTCAACAACTTAGATCTAACACAAGGGAAAGAAAAACACGAGTGCTTGCTTCTGGAAAACTGGAACTCACAATTAACCTCACTGAAAACATGAGTGTTTGCTTTTGGAAGTGTATGACTCTTTTGTGATTTTCGATGCTGAGTCTTCTGCCTTGAGCCTTCTTTTATAGATGTGAATTAGGGTGTCTTCCAAGCTTAAATTCGAGTTGTATCTTGCTGGATTCTCTTGCAAAAATAACTTGGCCAATCGGGTTTCTCTTAAATAAAAAACATATCTTTTTAGCTCCAGATTTGCTTTCAAAAATAACTTGGGCCAATCCTATTCTTAATTAATTTAGGATCAAATCTTTCTTCCCGCCAATAGCTTCTAAATTTCACAAGACTTCAATTTATTTTTGTATCAAATCCTTTTAATACTTTGACCAAATTTAATCATGTATCCACTGATTATCATCTTGATTAAATCTGGACTGTTTGATCTTATGCTCTCGTCCACACCTGGACCATACAAACTGATCTGCTGTGATCCTCTGATCTCGGCCAACACTGGACCATGATGCTTAAATCTGGACCATTGATTTGAATATCTTCCCTCTGATCTGGACCAATTCTGGACTGGGTCTGGATTGAACTGAAATTAAATATGGACTTATGATATTTTAGTCTGGATAATTACCTTTGATTTGGATCAGGTCTGGATTATATCTAGACATCATTTCTTCTGATCTTGACTGAGTTTCATACTCTGAACCATGCTATCTTCTGGTCTGGGCCAAATCTGGATTGAATCTCTTGTTTTGGATCAATTAATTTATGCTATGATCAAGTCTGGATCAAGCCTTGACTGATTATCATTTCACTACCAAGCTAACTTCTGGTCAGAATAAATCCTGTACTAAGTCTGACTTATGATACCTTCTGGTCTGGAACAAGTCTCCCTCTAGCAGGCTTCCTTCTGGTATGGTCCAAGTCTCCTTTTGGACTCTGCTTCCTTCTGATATGGGCCAGGAAAGATATCCTCTAGTGGTGTTTTGACATCCTGGTGTATCCTCTGGTGCCTTTAGGATGCATCATCTGGTACCTTTTGGATGCATTTTCTAGTGTCTTCTGGAGGTGTATCCTCTGGTCTGATTTTATCCTTTGGTAACTCATCTTCTACCTCTGGTGATTTCATCTTCTGCCTCTGGTACCTTTATCTTCTGGTGGCAATTAATATAATAATTCTAAGTACAAAATAAGATTACATGGAGCACTTTTGTAAACATCAAAATCCTAAGTACTTAGAACCAACTTGGTTCCAACAAATCTGCTTAATTATCATGCACCATGTCTCAAATTTTCTCCTCTTCTGCCAAGGTCAGTACTGCCCCTACACTAAATTCCTCATCCATTCCTCCCCCAATCATTGGTGAACCATCGAATTCTCCTCTTCTTGAGGTCACTGGACGATTCAACTCCATTGACTCATTTATGGCTAAAACTGGTGAGAATTCTTCTCAAAAAAAAGGAGTAGGCTCCCAGAACAAAAGTACGAGCGTCAATGATGTGCCTCCAGACTCCGTCCACCCTGCATCTGACCAGAGGATAGAGGCTCGACGATCCCGGAAAGAACTAAGAGCCCTCAAGAAAATCCGCAAGGATCAGAAGAAGTTGTTTGCTAGCATCAACTATTTCCATCACACCTTAGCACAGTTCAGTATTCTTCTTGAATAGGTCACAAAATATCTGGTGAACATCATCACTCCCGATGCTCGGCCTCTTATACCATCTGTTCAACCTCCTCCAATTATTCCTCATCCATCTACATCATCCTTGTCTAACGATTCTTCTCCTTCAAAATAGACTAGAAGATCGAGCCTCATACTTTGTTGCTGTTGACAAACTTAGGGGACATAGATTATATGCGCTAAAAATTGTCAACGTTTTGGTTAAGAGGATGTTTTTTGAAACTCTCTAGTTCAATCCTCTTTATGTTTTTTTTAACCAACTTTTGTAATATCTATATTTATATAATATGAAGTATTATTTTGGTTCAAAATTTATCTATCTCAAACTTTTATGCATTTGCTGAGGGGGAGCACATTTTCAAATTATAAAGAAATTTTTTACTATGCATATGTTAAGGGGGAGCATTATTTCATAAAGCACCAATACAATTTTTTCAAATCATAATCTGAAGAATTTTGTCATCATAAAAAATGGGGAGATTGTTGAGAAAAATCTCTTTCAAATATTTTAATGATAACAAAATTATCTCAAGGATTATAATTATGTCTATAATCTAATCTATGCTTTTGAGTGTTTTTAAAAGTAGAAAACAGGCCATTTCTAGGAAGATGATTATGTGTCTAAAGACAACTAATAACAAAAGCAAAGAATCAAAAGAAATCATAAGAAGAGGATCAACATCAAAGGATAAATAGAATAAACTTCTAGTTCCATTCATCCTCCTACGAAGGAAATGGCCAAAAGTACCATATTAAGAAAAACCATTTTCCTTTACACGAAAAGCAAGATTGTACTATTTTTGAAAAAGAAAAAAGTCAAAAGTACAAGTCTTATCTCAAATGATGAAAAGATCAACCTCCTATCCGAGGACAAACTTTGAACCTCATCCTCATACGGGTAGATAATACAAGGAAAAGTTGAATGGCATTTATGTAATTCAAATTAAATATCATGGATGGTTAATCAAGTATCTAACAGTCACATGACACCTTTTCTTGAGAAAGAAGTCTCATCACCTCTATAAAAGGAAGAGAATTCTTCAACATCAAACACACATCCACTCATACAATAGAGAATATCAAATAGCTAAGAAGAGCAATCTCATCCTCTCTTAGAACTTTCTACTATTTTCAACTATATCTTTGAGTCCATCTTCTTAGAAAGTTAATCAATAGAGAAAATCATAATCTCATCTAAAATCACTCACATTGTATATTCCAAGTTAGTGTTACCTTGGTAATAGTTGTAATTCAAGAGGATAAAATTGTGCAAACTTGGTGAGGCTAAAGAATATACACAAAGAAAAAGAGTCCTAGAGGAGGACAAGACATTTTTGAATATTAATGAAACTCACAAGTTTGTGAAGAACTGGACATAACCCATTTTGGGTGAACCAGTATAAATATGTGTGTCTTTTATCTACTTTACAAATTCTGTTTCTAAATTTACTGCTCATATAATCTGTTAATCATCCTCTCGTAGAGGATACATTTTTAAAAACCAAATTTCTTAGAAAATTTTAAAACTCTAATATCCCTATTCAACCCCCCTTCTAGTGATATTTTAGTCACTTCAGTAAATACTTCTCTTGCTACTCATTTTAAGTTGAGTTCTAAACAAAGTCCTTCTAGTGAAGATGAGAAAAGAGACATGGAACGAGTTCCTTATTCTTCTGTTGTGGGTAGTTTGATGTATGCAATGGTGTGTACAAGACGAGATATTGTGCATGTTGTTGGTACAGTTAGTAGATTTTTGTCAAATCCAGGTAATGATAATTGGAATGTTGTAAAATGGATCTTGAGGTATATTTTTTGTACTACATGTATGAGGCTTTGTTTTGGAGGTGACAAACCAATTTTTGTGGGGTACTCCGTCTCAGATATGGTTGGAGATATTGACTCAAGAAAGTCCACTTCATGTTATATGACTAAATTTACAGAGGGAGTTGTGGCTTGGCAGTCTAGATTACAAAAATATGTAGCATTGTCTACAACTAAGGAAGAGTTCATTGCCATTATCGAAACATGCAAAGAGTTGATTTGGTTGAAGAAATTCTTGCAAGAGCTTGGGTTTATTCAGGACAAATATGTATTATTTGTCGATAATCAAAGTGTTATTCGTCTTGGTAAGAAATCGACATTTCATAGTAGGTCCACACACATTGATGTGAGGTATCATTGGATTCGTGATGTTTTGGAAGCTAAGTTGTTAGAGTTGGCTAAAGATCATACTGATTATAATGGTTCTGATATGATGACTAAAGCATTACCAAGAGGGAAGTTTGAAACTTGTTGTGATATCGTCGGTTTGACGATTATCTCCACATAGTTGTGATAGAGAGATATGTTGGGTATTGGGCTCCCTTCCTATGTGGAGAAAGACCCAAATATTGTAGCCCATGTGTCTCACTTATTTAAATGGAGAGGGGTTTGATTAGGGTTGTAAGAGATAGACTATTTTGAAAGAAAATGCAGTCATCAAAAGAGAAGAGTAAACCTTATTCCCGATTTTGTCAAATCAGTCTCAGAAAAATATCGATTTCGCATTCGTTAACCGTTGGATTGGGCTGATATTTGGACAGTAGATTCGCAACATTCAGGTCTTCATTTTTAACGGTCAGATCGGCAAAACGACGTCTAGAGAGGGAGGAATAGTGCTTGCACAGCAGCATGTTTTTTGGGTGTTTTTCTTTTCCTGCTTTTCATTTGTAGGCTTTAGTGCTTTGCTATTTTGGCTGGTTGTAGACACAATTTGTGCATCATTTTGAGACTCTCTTGTATCTTAATTTGATTATAGTTGAGCTATTTCTTTAGTCTTGACGACCCGTTGTTTTTCCCATTGCATCGAAGAGTTTTTCACGTTAAAATATCGATGTTTTTTATGCACTTTTATTTTGATTAATTTGCTGTCATATATATTTGTTGTTGTCCTCACAGACTCTTGTAAGTCGGGAGAATTTTATATCCGCTAAGTATTACTTGTTATCGTGTTTATTCCCATAAAAAATATTATATAATTTTTTTAGTAGAAAAATGTATATATTAGTAGTTATTTTAATTTTTTCAGATTTAAATTCAAAATTTATTTCTTAAAACTTACACGATGTTACTTAATTAATCATACCAAATTACTTAAATAAATACTCACAAATTCTAAATTATATCCCATTGTACATGCCTTCTTTCTCTATAGTTCACATTTCCCTTCACTAAAATTTATTTTAATAAAAATAGTAAAACCAGAATAATTTAATGATTCTTAATTAACATTTATAACTGTACGTAAGAGATCAACTACATAATACTAGGAACACCCATTGTCACATGCATTTCATAGTATACATACATGAATGCTCACTCATCTCTTCCTCTATATATACCATTTATTCTTTGCTCTAATACCACTTTTCTTGTCTTATATTTTGTTTCTCTTTACATATATACTCACTTCCTCACACTTCTTGCAATCCTTGTTTTCGTAGTAATCATCGAACCTTTCTGATATCTTTCTCATAAGTTCGTAATCATGTTATACTTTTTTATGAAAATAAAAATCAAATATTTTCTTTATGTTTACAAATTAATTTTGAATATTTTTTTTATAGGTGAGAACTTTTTTTCTTCTAGTCTACGCATGCACTTAAAATGATGTTATAATTGTGGTAAGTGCTAACTACTAACTAATACTCCTTTTGTCATACTATAATTGTTGTTAAATTTTTTTTAATACATATTAAGAAATATAATAATTAGAAGAAAAAAAGAGAAATCATTTTACTAAACTACTTATTTTAATTATCGGTAGATTTTTTATTATTCAATATAAAATATAATAATATTTTAAAAATTGTGTATATAGTAATCACCGAATGATAATGTAAGAAAATAATAATAATTAAAGTTGAATTGAAATTATGAATAACATTCATTTTGAAACAATAATTTTTTTACTAAAATGACATTCCAAATTCATAAAAAAAATAAAACTCGTAACTTGTGTTTCCTTAATTCCATGATTGATAGGTATTTTGTCCAAAAACTTAAGATAGAAAATATACAAATTTGTGTTTTTTTTTTTTTATTATCATGTAAAAAGATAAAGAACAGCATCAAGCCCATTCACTGAACTTGTTCTCATTGTCACACTAACAAATGTCAAATTTACATTTCTAACAAATACTAACACAATTTATAAATTATAAAGAAGGTTGCGTCCAATCCAATTTTTTGAGTATCCAAGTTCTCTTTATTTTTTGTATGTACACATTCAGCTGTTATAATTTTGAATTGAATTTATTTTTTGTAAAAGTAAAAAAATAATATATTTTTTTTGTAATCTACTCACTTAAAATGATGTTATAATTGTGGTAATCAAGAGCTAACTAGTAACGTCGAAGTTCATAAAAAAGCGCTAACTTATGTTTCCTTCCTTAATTACTTGATTGATAGGAAATTTCTTTTAACGTCGAAGTAATTAAGTAAGGAAATTTCTTTTGATTGATAGGAAATTTCTTTTAAGCCTCATCTTCCTTACTGGTAACGTCGAAGTTCATAAAAAAGCGCTAACTTATGTTTCCTTCCTTAAAAAAGCGCTAACTTATGTTTCCTTCCATTTCGAATATAACATTTTATACTCATTATAATTAAGAGTAGTTATAGATAATGTGTATTGATCAAATTCACAGTTATCAAAGAATATATATAGGCACACTCTCACACTTCTTCCTATCCATGTTTTCGTAGTAATCATCAAACCTTTCATTTTTATTCCATAATAACATACATATCCATCAAAACTACAAACCTCTTGCTTAATTTCACTCCACTTCCTATCCTTCTACTCTCCAATTGGACTTTCACCAACACATCATCATTCAACTCCATCCGCTAATAACTATTTTTGTTGTTTAATTATCATATACTAATAGTAAAAAGAAATAAATGAGTAAAGAAGAAAAGAAAACACAACACACAAACATTAGAATCGTTAAGGGAAAAGAATAAGGAACTCGCCACACTTTTTTCTAGTCTCTTTTCAACAATGTGTTAAAATAAGAATGAAAGTGAAAAGATGTTTATAATTTTGTGTTGCTTAATTTAATTATGATATATTTATATGGTTTTCATTTGATGTTATTCGTAATATGGTTTTTAATATGTCACCAATACTCATTCATTTATTGTTGTTGATTAATACAAATAACTTTGTTTTCAGATATTTAATCATCCTTGTAACTTGCTGCACTAAGAAGATCCTTAGTCACATTCTTCTATTACTAGATATTAAACTATTAATGTTATTTAATTACTATTCAAATCCCACAAAGAAATTACATTTTTTTAGTCGCTATAAAATTATTGTACATTAGTGGTAATTTCTGTTAAACTGAAACATGTTTAATTGTTCATTAACTTTTAAATTATTAAATAATTTTTTGAAAATATGTTTAAAATATTATAAAAAAATTTAAATTTTTTTAACTTAAATTGAATTAAAAATAAATTTTTTAACACTAAACAAAATATATAAATAACAAATATATGAATCTAAAAATTTAATTTTAAGAATATTTTAGTGGATGAATTTTTTATAATATTTTAAACATATAATTAAAACAATCGTTCATACATGTTTGATATCCAAGTAGAGAATCGAGATGCTAAGAGGATTGGAAAAACATGAATGACAATGGGAACAACCAAAACGAATAGAGATACGAAGATCCACTCCACCAGTGCGCACGTTGGTCATGATAGACTTTGTCCTATTTAAATACCAGATTTTAGAAACAACTACAAAGTGGGCCATCAATGGGCCAGAATTGCTATTATTAGGCCCAATTATATTTGGTTTAATACCCCCTTTGATTAGATCATTATAATTCTTGCTCATGATATGGGCCCAATTTATTAATGATAATATTATATTTTTATTTAAAAAGATTATCTGCATGATAATTTTATAATGACTCAAAAGTATTTTTTAAAAAAAGAAATAAAAACAAAATTTAAGAGACTAAAAATTTATTTAAATTATTATATATATATATAACATATCAAATAAAAGAAATTTTACAATGAGAGGATGCAATTATATATATATATATATATATATATATATATATATATATATATATATATATATATATATATATATATATATATAAGTCAAGTACTAAACTGTCAAGAGTATGGGAATCTTCTATCAATTTCTTTGCTCACTGAAGAACAAAAAAGAAACTTCAACGTATTGTGTTTTTAGTTGTTTTTAATAGTGATTGTAATATTTTTTTTTAATAAGGGTAAAATTAATAATAAGAATTAATGTGTTGATAAAAACATAAGCACTCATACATTTTCATGACAACTGTCATCCTATAAGTGAGCTTTCGTCTAATGAAGAAAAATTTCTAATAATATTGCAGTGAAGAAAATCAATCTTAAATTAAAAATATTACAATAAAGATAGTTTGTTACTATAAAATAATAAGAAATTTTCATATCATAAATAAACATACATATTTAAAGAAATGATATAATATACATATTTTATAAAAGAAAATATTTGAAAAAGTTGTAGGATATGTTACATTTGTGTATGGTTTTTAAACCCAAAAGATATTGTAAAATTTACATTCTCAATTTTTATTTTTAATACGATATATGTGGCATTGTTCACTTTATTATAGTTTATGCTAATTAAATTTGTAACCAGTATTTCCTTTCTTATGAAAAGATGTAGGACTCAAACAAAATTCACAAAATCAGCATTTACCCATTAAATAAAAGATAGCTAAAAACATTAGGTATGAGATACAACATGTGGGTTGTGAGACCAGAAACAACCAATAAAAGAAATGAAAAATATAAAAAATAGTAAACATGCAAAAATGATATTCATATTCAAATGACAAAGAAAGTTGTAAATTGTGGAGAGGCGTATCTCATTATAACTCTACAAGAATATACCCATCATCAAGTCACCATAACCCCATTAATAAAAGATATGGCTGTTGAATAAAATTTGGATTATGCCAAACTAAGCACTATACTCGAATATTTGCTATAACTATAGCAAATAAGCATTTGGATTCATAATTGAGTAAATAACTTAGATGGTTAATACTTATAATAGGACTATAGGCTCATAAGTCCCTTTTAGTTAGAACATTGCATTGAATGAAAGTCAACTATAGTCTACACTTTTATATATATGTATATATATTATGGACCAAGTTGATTGAAGCATGTAGAGTCTCTAAGCAATCAATAGTAGAAGAAAATTTATTAACATCTTTTATTTAATAGTCTCACAATAAATATTACTTTAACAACAAAAAATTATATAAAAATGAATATTAATTTTCAATTCAATATTAATTATTTTCTTTTCTCAATTATATAGCCTAATTAATACTATATACATTATTCCAAAATATTATATTCTTTTATATATTCATGACAGTAACAAATGCATCAATAATTAATAAAAGTAATTCGATAAAAGTAATTCGATAATTATTTTGTTTTTTATTCTATCATAATAATAGGTGTAAAATGAGAAAAAGGACACTTGATATAGTGGTCCTCTTCACATTAAAATTTGATTAATGACAAAATTTGTTTACACATGACACTATTGGAAATAATAGACCCACATTAAAATTTGATTAATGACAAAATTTGTTTACACATGACACTATTGAAAATAATAGATCCACATTAAAATTTGATTAATGACAAAATTTGTTTACACATGACACTGTTGGAATGGAATCTATATATATTTTCAAAACTAGCTAGGTATAAGTATAAAACTAGCTAGGAAAAAAAAGATCATTTTATTATTTATAAGTATTAAATTTTTTTGTCTTAAAAAATATTCAACATTTGCTATTATTAGTAATAACAATTTTTTTAAAGAATTAAATGTTATTTCGCTGACATTTTGGTGCATGTTATTTAGTTATTATGATTTTTTAAATAAAATTAAATAATTTTTATTAAATATTAACCAATTCATATGTTGATTTAAAATACCAAAGTGCCACTATATCTTTAACTAACACATGTAGTGTAAAAATACTCATTAAATTAACACCGCGAATAAAATCTCTCTACTAAACTCGATCTAGTAAAGTTTCACTTACGGCGTGTTTTTATAATCTAAATCATTAATCTTAATTTAATTAGGTAATTATATATTCATATACACAAAATGTCCAAGAAAAAGGAAATAATAATAGAGGAAAGAAAGTATAATTTTTAAACCAATCTTAATATGAAGCAATTATTATTTATATGAGATGTATTTTTATTAATATATAATGATTGGTGTAAAAGTAATAGAAGAACTTTGAAATTTTAGGACCGTATATCACAAGAAGGAGGGCAACAACATGGTCCACAATATGGGAGTCTAAGACAAGTAACTAGCTCACAATCTTGACCAAATTGCAGTGAGTAAAAGGAACAACTTTAAGAGCATTTTAGATAAATTTTCCATAATTGTCAAGTCTAATTAATAAAGAAAAGCGAAGAATTAACTTATAATAAGTTGTATATTGGCAACGTGAACTGATTTATAGACAAAGAAGCAACACTCTAAAATATTACTAAAAGTAATATTTAAATGTTAATAATGTAACAAATCTTTTTTTTTATCGAATAAAATATTTTATTCAATTGGTTGAATGACTTTTAATACCTTAAATAACTTTTCTTTCTTTATTAATTTCACCTGCAACATATTTTTCTATTCATATGAATATATTATTATAAATATTCAATTTATAATTATAAAATCTAACTTTAATGAATCGTTTAGATTACTAAGATATCATTTCTTTAGAAATTAGAGAGTTACTAACTTTGTAATATTAAAGTTTTGTAACCTCACTAGATCGACATCTGACGCCCTCTTAGAAATGGTTGTAAAATAAGAAATTAGTGTAACTTTAATAAAAAAATAAATTCTTCTTCTCCCAATTAAAAAATTTATAAAATTTAACATCTTAAGTGTTTTTTATAAGCTTTAAAACTACATTTATTATACTTACTTAAATATTTAATTTCAAATATTTAAACATATAAGTTTAACATAAATAATTTTCTTAAAAAAGAAAAGTTAACATGAATAATATGATGATCATTATAATGATAAAACATATTTTATATTGCGAGTAGCTCATAATGAAATATCTATCAGTTAAGTATAGTCTTAATGTTTTATTTTTAATCATATAATATATATATATATATATATATATATATATATATATATATTTGGTACAAAGTTATTTATATTTTTTTAGTGCTATATTTTATAGTGCATTGATTTGTGCATTTGGATAAATATATTGTGGACAAAATTATTCATATTTAAATAACCATGTTCATTTGATTATTACACTAATTAAGATATATAAAATGACTCATAATATTGTCATTATCTAAAATGCTTCAACAATTCCTTATCACACAACAAGATACATAAATAAATGAAGAAAAAGTCTTTTATTCCCTACACTCACTCACTCATAGTATTTGTTTTACTTCCCCTATAAATACACAAGTTTCTCTTGAGAAATCTCATCACTTTTCCTATCCCTCTACTTACCACATGGACTTAATTTCACCAACACTCAACTTGGTATGTTAATGGTATGCTATGATATGCTTTTTATTTCATGGTATGCTTCTTAATATGCTTATCACTAACAATACTCATTCATTTCTTAATTGACATTAACATGGGAAGAGGCAGATAAATTATTATTTTGACTATATTTATAATAATATTCAAACTGCAATTAGTTTCTTTATCATTTTTACCTTATTTTATATTATGTTTCATTAATAACATTAAATATAATGCTCTAATTCAGATCTATAATATAATCAATAGTTTTAAACAATTTATTTTATTAATTTAACCATACAAAACTATACATTTAATATCTGACTTGTTAATTCACTTAATATTCTTTGTTTTACATGAGTTATATTTGTTAATAGTTTTTTTTTGTTTTTTTGAGGCAATAATCAATAATTTTCAGCAATTACACATTGGATAGCATGAAAATTGAAGGCCATTAATCAACATTCATATAATTTTCTTTTATTTTTTGCTCCCTTTTAAGCTTCCATTAGTCATTTATTACTTGTTGTTATAATACTAATTACTCTTTTTTTTCTTCTTCCAGATATTTGATCATCCTTGTAATTAACTTGCTGCTCTAAGAAGATTCTTAACCTCATTCGATCTTCTATTACTTGGTACTAATGTTATTTACATACATCCTATTTTTATATTATTTTTTCCACAGATTCCTTTTTTTTAATTCACGATTCACACTATGTTAATAAGCCAATTTATGCTGTTTAATGAACCTCTAAAAAAAATATCAAAGGTGCACTCTTGCTATTTTTAGTAACATTGAATTTTATAATAATAAAAAAATCTTGAATGGAACACTTTTGTACTCTTGCTATAAAATATCAAAGCCAACTCTCTTATGTACACTTTTGTCTTCCTGAATGGAACACCTCTGATCAACTTATTAGTGATAAATGAAATTTGCATTTAAAAATAAAAACAATGATAAGCTAGCAGGCCAAAAAATGCATCAGAACTTGATCTTTGGTTTAATTAAGTTATTATCTATTATATATTGACTTGGCTTTGTGTATAATGTTATTATTTTTTTGAAAGGACAATGAGTACTCATTATTTTGTCTTGGTTATTTATTATTGATTAATAAATTGTAATTACTCCAATAATATTGGTTTTTTGTTGTATTTTAACAGCTTCCTTTTAATCTTTTCGGGCTCTATCACTTTTAGTCCCAGGTTCTCTCTCTTTGTCTCTCTCTCAATTGTTTTTTACAATTACTTGTTTACTATTTTTCGAGACAATCTTAATTTTAGATTTAAAAATATTACAATATTAAATCATCTTTTTATGAAGTACAAAATGTTTTTTATAGTCTTTATACTAATTAAAAATTTAATTTTTTTATGGCTCAGTTATAATAATTGCGGCCGGCTCTATATCCATACAAATGAGAGTTGTTTTGACATATCTTGGTTTTTATATTGTAATTATAATTTCAAAACCATATAAATGTATATTGGTTGATCTAGAAAGATGGCAGTACCTTATTCTTAGTCATAATTTTATTTTGTACATTCATAAATAACAATTTGACTTTATAATGTGTTAGAATGAAATTCTAAAGACTTTATACAAAATAAAGTTGATTATTAATTATTTATACACTAATATATATATATATATATATATATATATATATATATATATATATTAGTGTATAAATAGTTAATATATATATTCATAATATTTTAAAGTAATCTTTTAATTATGGTTACACACGAAACGAGAACAGAGGCACATTTTATTGTTTCTAAATTAGGCTTTTCTTTTAGATAACTACTATTTTCTAAAATTATTTTTAAAATACATTTTGTAAAACCAAATTAAAATTAAACACATTTCAAACCAAATTAAATGTCTTCACGGGTCCAAAGTTTAATAGCATTTCTTTTTTCTTATAGATAATCTCTTTTCTCATATAGGTAGAGTAGGAGTTTGTAGAGTATTAATAATTATATATTTTTATTTTTAAGAGTTTCTTTAAATAAATAAATAATGGATAATAAGGGAGCATAATTTATCCAATTAAAAAGACTATAAAAGAGTATAATTTATCTCTTTCTCTGTCTATGCCATTTCTAATTCTACTATGACAATGCATTTTGTTTTTTTTTCTCTCTCTCTAAAAAACTCGCATGACAGTGCATATAAATTCATACCACACTGTATTTATTTGAATTTAAAAATGTGATTTTCTTTCATTTATTATTTACTATTTAATTTGTAGGCTAAAAAAATCAAAGTCATTTTTTATATAATAAATGCTATATGAGTCAACCAATTTTTATCATCACTTTTACTTGGTTATGTTTATTTGTGTTTCTCACTATTGACACATATTTGATAAGAGCAAAAAATTAGAAAAATAATTAGTCAATTAAAAAATTTTCTTAAATATTTATGTGTGAACTTTGAATCCACTAAAAATGTTCTTTATTGAAGTAAATCTATAGAAAAATTTTAAACAAAGTCATGAAATGACATTATTTTAGTTGTAGTCATCGTAAATATTCATGGTGAAAAAACTATTATACATAACCATACAACCTAGTGACATACCACTTATGCGACTATCAAAAGATATCATCTCGTTATTGTATAGTTCAAATTCATTAATAATTTTAAAATTTAGATGTTTCTTATAAATTTATCAATCATTTTAAAGTAAGCTTTTGTTAAAATTTTGCAGGATGAGATCCTTGAACGCATCGCATTTAGCTAGCTCGTCAAAATGCTTTTTTCAACAGATTTTTATTCATATGTTTCCATCTTACTCATAGTGGTCAGCACCGGTGGCTATAAGGTGCTTGCATCCTTCCATTCCCATAATTTAGCATCTCGTCGCCTTGTTGAAGTGGATCACCAGGGTTATCCAACATGGTTTTCTACTAATGACCGTATCCTGTTGTCTGAGCTCCAAAAAGGTGTAGCTCGACCCAACATCATTGTGGCCAAGGATGGTAGTGGCCAATTTAAAACGATTACAGCCGCTATTAACTCTTACCCTAAGAATCATCTAGGACGATTTGTTATATATGTTAAAATTGGTGTCTACCATGAGTACATTACAATCAACTCGAAAAAAAATAATATTTTATTGTACGGTGATGACCCTACAAACATAATTATCACCGGAAACAAGAACGCTCAAAATGGACTCGAAACACCCGACACAGCCACATTTTGTAAGTTAATCATTAATTCTCTCTATTTTATTCATATATTTTCCTTAAAGTTAATAGAAAGTACAAATTTATCTTTTGATAATTATGTTAATAGAGGAAAAAGAGAGAGAAAAATATTGAATAGAGATTCTCTTATGTTAATCTATATGTTTATTAGATCTTAATTTGTTAGTTTATTACAAATCGTGTATCGTAGTTATATTGATTAAGAAGAAAACAAAAAAAAATTACATAAGTTAATAGAGGATTTATTCAAAAATTGCTTTTAAAAATTTAATGCAAAATTTGGGTAATTTTTATTTTGGTAGGATGAACTAAAAATAAATATGTTATGTAGTTATCTAAATTAACTTTTTGATATTTAAATGTGCTCGCAGCCACCCTTGGTAAAGACTTCATTGCCATGTCAATTGTATTTGAGAATAAAGCTGGTCCAAAAGGTCAACAAGCAGTAGCAGTTCGTGTTGAAGGTGATCAATCAGTATTCTTCCAGTGTGCATTTCTTGGTTATCAAGACACATTATATGTAAACAAAGGTCGTCAATTCTATCGTAACTGTGAGATTTATGGAACCATCGATTTTATCTTTGGTGAGTTCACTATTACCTTGATCCAAAACTCCAAGATATTGGTAAGGAAGCCCATTGAAGGACAAGAAAACGTTGTGGTGGCAGATGGCTCATCCATACAAAAGAGACAAATTGGAATAGTTCTCCAAAACTGTTCCATAATGCTAGACATTGAGTTATATCCTTATCGGTTTAAGGTGAAGACTTATTTGGCAAGGCCATGGAAGGCTTTTTCAAGGGAAATCTTCATCAACAATTATTTTGATGATTTTATTCAACCAGATGGATATATGATCTGGAAATTTAATGAAACAAACACTGAAAACTCTTACTTCGCTGAGTTTGGCAACATTGGACCCGGTGCCAATACTACAGCAAGAGTTAAATGGGCAAAAAGTGTCATTACCAAAGATGAAGCTGCTAGATTCACTGCTGAACCGTGGCTTAATGCCAGCACTTGGTTGCCTTTCACTGGCGTGCCATACAATATTGGACTATAGGCTTAAACATTAGTTAATTAGTAGGGTGATGATATTTTCTTTTGTTCCATTTCAACTACATTAATTTGTATTTTGATTATAACCATAATTGTTATAAATAATATTGTGTAACAATCGAATACTAAATTATCAAAGAAATATTATTTCTATATAAACTAAAACTTGAACCCATGCTATGCCCAGAAATTCCATATTGAATTAATACAAAGTTGAATTACATATATAACACAACAATGGCACAAAAGTTCCTATTAAAAATATTAACCTTTACTATATACTAGAGGTGCACCCGTGTGATGCACAGGGATTAAAAATAAATTGATATACATATCTAGAAAAAAAATAATGTAGCAATATAAGTTATCAAGTATAATATAAAAGAGAACAATAATCATATAAAATAAACATAAAAATCATATAGTAATCTTTTTGACATTTTAAAATAATTCTTTATAAACTATATTTGATGCAATGTGTGAATCATGACCATTTTTGTGATGATAATCCGAGTTCCGTAGCATAATCCTTGAGTGTGAATATTCTTGTAGTTAAATTGTATATGTAAATAATGAAAGTTGACATTCTTATTTTTAAATTGTAAGACTTTATTGATTGGAAGCTAATTATTTCATTTTATTTTATTTTGTTGTATATGTTTTTCTTCTAGATTTAAGAAAGATTGCTATTAATACAAAGCAGGTTAAAGATTATGTGGGTCTCGTCTTGAAAATTCTCTACCTTTGAATGAAGTAAATAAATAACGTGTTACTAAGAATTATGATTAACCGAATACAAGTAAATAGTTCACATGGTCTTAAGACATACGAGCTCAACATAATAGAGATAAAAGTTTCCTTGAATAATTAATATCATTGAAAAATGGTTTGCAACCATGATTTGAATTGGATAAATTTGCTTATTCTAAACTACAAAAAAATAGTTACTGGATCACAATTGTACTTATTAGTTAGTGAAAACTTAAACTTTGTATTAAGTTAATGTGATAGCTTTTATTATGTTTGTCTCTGGTTACTAGTTGTTTCTGGTTCTTATTTGCCTCTTGTCTTATTTGCCTCTAGTTTCATGTTGTTCTTGTTTGCCTCTAGTTCATGGTTGCCTCTACTTCTATTTTCCTCTGGTTCCTATTTATCTCTAGTTTTGTTTGCCTCTAGTTATGGTTTGATTTTGGTTTTATTTGCCTTAGGTTTTGTTTGCCTCTGGTTATCTTTGCATCTGATTCTGTTTTGGTAGGTACTGCACATTCTAGTTAAATTTGCATCCTACATAATTGCATTTGTGTCCATAAAATAAGAAGATAAGATCATATCTAATGACAATGATGGTGGCAACTTAATCATTTATATCATTTATTGGGAACCAAATATGTCAAGTGCATCTAAAATCAAAATAAAATAGACTATGAATGCCTAAATCATTGTAGAATCAACATTATCAATCATCACCTTCTCCAATAATGGAAGTTAAATAACTAGTTAGCAATATGTTTATTGTTGTTCATCATTGACTTTAGGTGTGGCTAGCTTCTTTAACTTCATTTGGTTTACTCAAAAATCATGCATGCATATCAAAGGTCCAAAAGTGATATCCTTGTATGACTTCTTTCTCAATGTATTCAATAAAGCAATAGCCTCACAAAATCATTTGCCTTTTTGTTATTATTTTTCAGACAAGACTCAATTTGATTTTCCTTTTTTTCTTATAGATTTTCTCCATAAAAAATAATCTAATTTAAAGTGTGTCGAGTATTAAATGTGAATAAATTTTTCTGTCATAATTTAAATATTAGTTTGTCATGTAATAAAAATTTAACATCCGCTAAATCCAACTCCTGATTTTGATTTGATATGTATAAATTGTTCACTACTTCCTCATTTTATTAATAATGTAGGTTAAATTTATTTATCATAAAAAACTATTAATAAATAAATGATTTGGCCTCTTACATCTAAAACAATATGCATTTCTTTTATAGTTTTTTGTTGCATAAAAGTAAACTTCCCTATCTATCTTTTGTAACTCAGAAGTATTACAATTCATTTGGTTTAAATGAATTTTATTTACTTGCTGCCAAGAAGATAAAAAATAAAATGATCCAATCATGGTTATAATTAAAAAGATTTAAATATATTTTTAGTTTCTTAAGATCTTAATCTTTTAAGTTTAGTCAATATAAAATAAAAATACAAGTTTTAGTTCATATAAAAATTTTCTACATATAATTTTGTAAACATGTTTAAAACATAATAAAAGAAATTTCTCCACAAAAATCAAAAATTGTTTAACTTATATGAATTAAATATGAAGTTTTTTAAATACTAAATAGTCAAGATATATAAAATTAACAAAAATATGAATCGAGTAATTGAATTTTATGTTCTTTTTTTATGGACGGACTTTTTAAAATGCTATAAACATGCCTACAAAAATAATTCAAAAATATATATTGACTTAACAATATAAACTAAAACTTAGAATAAATTTTTTTCTAGAGATTAAAATTTATATGTTATTTTATAGAGACTAAATTTAATAAGTCATATTTTATACACTCAAAACACATTTAACCCTTTTAAAAAATAACTAACAAATTTTTATCTTATTTTGTTTTCTCTCTTTGGAACTCACATTTATTCATCAAACCAACTTTTTTTTTGTTAGGAACCAAACCAACTTATAAACCAGAAAATTAAATATAGAAATTGAATACGTAACTCCTGCCATAACCTCTTGAGTTTCCTAGCTAGCCAACAAGTATGATAGTAATGGCTTACTCACCAAAGGAATCATTTTACCAAAGGAACAATGAAACAAAGGAGCTCCTTATCAAACTACCACTTTGAGCACTCTCTTTGATCAATAAAACAAAGGAATCATTTTACCAAAATGATTAAAACCAATAATCAAAACCACAAAATAGGACCTGCCTCACTTAATACAAACCATTTTATTGGTTTGTCCATTTGCTGCTATTGATCAATATGCAAATTTGCTGCTCGTGGGTGTCATAGATTTTCTCTATCGTTGTTGCAACTCAAAAGTATTATTATTCATTTGGTTCCACATCATTATTTTAAAATTATATAATTAATAAGCATTTTTTTAAGTTACCAGTGTCACAAGCAACTCTTCTATATCATCACAAATGAAAATACTAATAACTTAATATTTGTAAATCAATATGTGCAATGAACTAATTAATTTACAATATTTCTATTTACTTATAATATGATTAATATTTTGGATGCCTAATTGACCTCTTCTAGTAATATATACAGAGTACATTTATTGATGGAGAACAAAGAAGAAAAAAACAGTTCTCACATGATGAAGTCAGAAAATTAACAATGTATTTATTAATTTCTACTTCAATTGTACAAAAATCCATAAGATATTCTTACAAACAGGACAAAGACTTAAATTCATAAGAGTAAAATATTCAATTCAAATGAAATTAGTAAATATTTATTATATTTGACGTATTGAACCCGTTTGTTCAAGACTTAAAAATGATTAAAATAAAAAATTATTTTGAGAAACTCTTCGTAAAAATCAATTTTGAATGATGTCTTTTTTAAAAAATTATGATTTTTATCATGTTAAAATCTCTAATAATAAATATTTAAGTTACTGAATGTCAAAATTACTTTTTTTAATTGATAACAAATGAATCTAAAAAACTTATATTATTTTTAAGTTAGTTTTCATGCAAATCATTTTTAAAAATATAAAGTCAAAATCACTTTTTTTTAAATCTTAAACAAACAAACCCTTTAGCTCAATGGTAAAAGTTGGACATTATAATATCAAAGAACATAATTCAAATCTCACTTAACATTTTTAAAATGATAACATTTTTAAAATGATCATTAGTATTAGCATTAAAACACCATATAGTTAGGCTTTCCATATAAATTTTATTCTTGTAATCCTTATTAGCCACTACCCTATGTAAAAGAGAAATGATGTATGAACACTCGAACACTTTATAGGCATCTTAAAAGAGAAATCATTAAAGTGATATGATAAATATAATATGTCAATCGTGTGATAGAAAGAGAAAATATATTGAATGTGTATTAGAGAGTTAAAAGTGTCAAAAAAAAAATATAAGAGTTATAAACAAAAACTATACTCATAATAAAATTTCTGCAAAAATTAAACACAAATATTTCATGCATGTATTTTTATATAACTTTATGTATTTATATAACATGCGGTTCACAAAACGACACAAATGTAGAGTAGCATTAGTGACATTAAATTTATAACATGAAAAAAGTAAATAAATAATTGATTCAAGTGATTAATGAGTTTTAATTACAGACGATTCATTCAGAAAAACTAAAATTTAAATCTTGATTAATAAAACATTTAATTAAATTTTACTTACTTTAAAATTGAATTTTAAATTACTAGAATTTATTCTCTTAAGAAATATAGGGTTAAAAAAATATGAAAAATCTAGCAATCAAGTTTTTATTTTCACGCAAAAAATTAGGAGGTGTTGACCGAAATCACATTCGTATTCTATATTTTTCCTTTCATTTTATTACCTAATTACATGCCACATGTCCTATTTTGATCTCATTCTTTTTTACTTTTCTTTCCAATTTTGAAAGTCCTTGCCATATTGTGTTCTTCTAAGTAATATGAATTTTTATGGAAGTAGGGTAGTATATTTCTTAAAAGAATTAATAACTAAACAAAGTTGAAATTAGACATTGAATAATTTGGACATATTCTGATATAGATTTCATTTATAAATTAAAAATGATAAAAAGAAGGCACTTGGAATTATGCCAAAATTTGATATTTATTTTTGGAGGATAACAAAAATGATACACACCACAACTCCTTATCAAACTATCATCACTTTGAACATTCTCTTCGATCAATGAAACAAAATAATCATTTTACAATTTTGATTAAAACCAATAATAATCACAACCATAAAATAGGGCTAGCATCAGTAAATGCATACTATCTCATGGGTTTTTCATTTTCTACCATAGATAAATATGCAAGAATTAATGCTAGAGAATTTTTCATTTATGCATAAATCACTTATATGCTCATATTTGATACATTTATGAGTTGTTCACTTTCTTGTTTAGTAATAACGTTGATTTATATTTATTTATCTTTAAAAAGTATTATTAAATAAATGACAAATATCTTGTAAAAAAAGAAATAAATGACAAATATCTTTCATTTTGCCAATTACACCTAAAAGAATGTCTATCTTATACTTTGGTTGTATAACAGTAAACACATCTCTATCTATCGTTATTGCATCAGATAAGTACTATATTATTCATGTGGATCAATATAATTTTTTTTCTAAGTGTTGAAAATGATTTTTTTACTTAATTGTTGTCATAAGTCCAACAAAATAAAACGATCTATTGTTCATGGTTATTAATAATTTTTTATTCATATTCCTTGTTATTATATAATATTATTATTATTAATATATAACTAGGCAATTTTTATCAATTTTGTTTTCTCTATCTATTTGAAACTCACAGTGACTCATCAAAACAAACCAATTTATAAACTAATTAAGAATTTAACATTATTATATAGTAAAAAAAAAGTTTGAGAATTACTCACCATAATCTACCCCTCCAATTTTCTAGTCACCAAGGTAATTAAACCTCTAAAAATATAGTAGTAATTAATGGGTCACTCACCCCTCTTCCTCAATATAAACCCTCACACTTCTTCCATATTATTTGCTACATCAGTTTTCTTCTCAATTTTTTTCTTCCTCACACTTCTTCCTCTTCCTATCGATCCTTGTATTCATAGCAATCAATAGACCTTACCAAAACCACCACTTCCATCTACACTAAAAATCTCTAATTCATACTTGAGCTTGCATTCATACTTGAGTTGAGTAATCTCTAATATATATTGAAAAATGCATTTGTATATGGAGGCTAACAAAGACATAATCGAGCTAAAAAAAACATATATTTGTAATTCATTGTTATTAAACATGTGTACTATATTAATAGTTATTAATAATATATAAAGATGCTACCCAAGTCACATTCATATTGAAATTTATTTTTTGAAGGCTATCAAAAGAAAAGTCAAAATAGTTGCTTAGAATTTGTGTTTGTATTCTTATTTTTCATTAATTGAAATGGTGTATAGAAATCATTTTAAAATAAGGTTTTCAAAAAATAAGAAATTTTTTCAAAATAGAAATCTCATGAATGGCTAAGTCCTCATAGATCCCATCAACTCAACCCGAGACACATATACGCGACGGTCGGCGTACTCTTGTTTTGCACGGTAGCTCCTGGCCTTAGGGAATAACCCAATATTCCACTTAGGAATTCCCAACTAGATGTACCCCAAGGTCTATCAGTCTTACCTTACGGTTCGACTGTAGCCCTCCACGATCAGGCTCATTCAGTTGTACTTCCCCGAATCACTAGGTTTGTCAAACCCTCCCTATATGATGACAAAATAATCCTCACTCCAAAACTACAACATCTATCTCATACGTACTGGATTATCATAACTCAAAAAATTTTAGTTGTACTTCACAATATTCATCATTATATATATATATATATATATATATATATATATATATATATATATATATATATATATATATATTAGTCAATCACAATAAAGCCCCAATATTTGGTTTACACTACTCACAATACACAGTCCAATCACATAATAAGAAATCAAACAGGTGGCACATTCAAGTAATATCATAATTTCAATCAAGTTACAAGAACACTCAAATACATATCATTCATACAATAACAATCAACATAAGGTTCATAAAACTAGACAACATGCAATCTTGATATACATAAATTCACAGCAATTCTATAGGTTGCTAAAACATATTTTAGTCCTCACTATTACCATATATATATATATATTATAAATTAATTATTATCACTCAATAGGGCTCGACCATACGTAGTAAGCCCCTGATGAATATATAGGAATTTCAGTATTCTCGTTCATCTCATGTCATTTTATACTCATAATGTCGAACCTCATCTCACCCCTTTCCTTGGCTGAGGATTTTTCTTAACGAAGCTAATCCATTGATGTAATGTGTCGCGTCTTCGCTAATCATTGTCTCTAACTGCCTAGTCTTTGAAATCAATGTATGATTTTGGTATTAAGAGTTGCGGCTGGATACAACAGGACAACAGTGTATTCAATTTTTTTTCTTCCTAATAGAACGGGGAAACAAAGACACGGGATGCATGACAACCTCCTCCATTCACTTATATACCTATCTATACGTACTAGTAGTATTAGGTATATTATTAGGCTTATTTTCAAACCTATACACTTAGCCCATGATCCTTATTAATATTATTATTATTATTATTATTATTATTATTATTATTATTATTACAATCATAAACCCACTCTACCAGTGCTTAAGTTAATAGACTAATGTAGCAACACACACATTTACTTCTTATTTTCTTTTTATATAAATATATGTATATATATATATATATATTAAAAGAAATTGAATATTATTAATATTAATAATTGAAATAAATCATTAGGGCAAACACATAGGACAAACACGAAGGAAATTATCGCACATGTCAACATACTTATAATAATAGCTGTGCATTATATTTTATAATTAAAATATAATAATAAGAAATTGGGGTGTTACATTTCTCCCCCTGTAAAAAAAAATTTTCATCCTCGAAATTTACCTGAGGAAAACAACTCTGGATACGAATCACACACTTGACTTTTGACTTCCCACGTAGCAGTTTCACCAACAGCACCTCCCCAGATAACCTTAACCAATGAAATTGTCCTACCCTTAATTCCTTGAATTTCTGGTCCTCAATCCGTAGTAGTAAGGTCACAAAAGTTAGATTCTCTTTTATTTGGACTTTGTCTGACTCGATTATCTGTGAAGGATCGAAAATGTACTTGCAAAGTTGAGACATGTGAAAGACACTATGAAGATTAGAAAGAGATAGAGGCAACACGATATGATATGCTACATTACCGACACGTTTAAGAATTTGGTAGGGTCCTATAAACCGAGGAGTAAGCTTTCACATTTCTAACACTGGCCAACCCCAGTTGTTGGAGTAACTCTCAGAAATACATGATCACCTTCTTGAAACTCGAGGTTTTTCCTTCTTTTATCATGGTAACTCTTTTGTCTACTCTGAGACGCTTTCATATTTTCTTGAATCATTTTTACCTTTTCAGTAGTCTGTTGGACAATCTCGAGTCCTAACACAAGGTTATCGCCCGTCTCAAACCAGCACAAAGGGGTTCTACACTTCCTTCTATACAACGCCTCAAAAGGGGCCATTCCAATGCTAGAGTGGAAACTATTGTTATAGGTAAACTCTATAAGTGGCAAAAAACTATCCCAACTTCCACTTTGTTCCAACATACAAGCTCTCAATAAGTCTTCTAGGGATTGATTGGTTCTTTCAGTTTGACCATCTGTTTGTGGGTGATAGGCTGAACTCATCCTAAGGTTCGTACCCAAAGCGTTTTGTAAACCTTGCCAAAATTTAGAGGTAAATCTAGGGTCTCTATCTGAAACTATACTTGATGGGATTCCATGCAACTTAACAATTTCCTTTATGTATAATTTAGCTAACTTTTCCATATAATAAGTTATGTTTGTCTGAATGAAATGAGCAGATTTGGTTAATCTATCCACAATAACCCAAATACTGTCAAACTTTTTTGGAGTTTGAGGTAAGCCTACAACAAAGTCCATAGAGATGATATCCCACTTCCATTCAGGAATACTCAAAGGTTGCATCAAGCCTGAAGGTTTCTGGTGTTTTACCTTAGACTTTTGATAGGTCAAACAAGCATATACAAACTCAGCAACATCTTTTTTCATCCTAGGTCACCAAAATATCTTCTTGAGGTCCTTATACATCTTTGTGGCTCCATGGTGAATACTTAAACAACTCCTATGTCATTCCTCTAAGATTATCTGTCTTTACTCCTCTACATTGGGTATACAAATTCTATCCTTAAATCTCAAAATTCCATCCACACCCATTTTAAAATGAGGTTCTCTCCCCTGGTCAATCAGTTGTAACTTATCCAAAAGATATAAGTCCAATTTCTAACTCTTTTCAATTTCTTCTAATAGTCCACTAGTCACCTTTAACATTCCCAATTTAATACTTTCTGGTGTCAATTCACAAACTAAGCTAAGGTCTCTAAACTGTTCCAGCAACTCGCTGTGCTTAACCATTAAAGTGGACACACTCAAATTCTTTGTACTCAAGGCATCAGCCACTACATTGGCCTTTCCAGGGTGATAGTTAAGTTCAAAATCAAAATCCTTAAGAAATTCCATCCACCTATGTTGCCTCATATTCAATTCCTTCTGGTCAAAAAGGTACCTAAGGCTCTTATGATCACTAAAAACCTCAAATCTAGATCCTTACAAATAGTGTCTGCACATCTTAAGCACAAAGACAACTGCTGCTAGTTCTAAGTCGTGGGTAGGGTAGTTCCTCTCATGAATCTTCAGTTGCCTAGAAGCATACGCTACGACTTTTCCATCCTACATAAGCACTCCACCTAATCCTGAGCCACACGCATCACAATATACTACAAAGGGTTCGCTCGGGTTAGGTAACGCTAAGATGGGTGCAGAGGTCAATCGTTTCTTAAGCTCTTGGAAACTATTCTCACAATGACACAAACAATTCCCCTTTCCGGGTTAACTTAGTTAAAGGTAAGGCTTATTGGAACCAAGTTGGTTCTAAGTACTTAGGATTTTGATGTTTACAAAAGCACTCCATGTAATCTTATTTTGTACCTTGAATTACTATATTAAATGCCACCAGAAGATGAAGTTATCAGAGGCAGAAGCTGAAGTCACCAGAGTTAGGGGATGAGTAATCAGAAGGTAAAATCAGACCAGAGGATACACCTCCAGAAATCACCAGATAATGCATCCAGAAGGTACCAGAGGATGCATCCTGAAATCACCACAAGATACTCCAAGATGTCAAAATACCATCAGAGGATATCTTTCTTGGCTCAGATCAGAAAGAAGCAGAGTCCAGCAGGAGACGTGGACCAGACCAGTAGGAAGCCTGCCAGAGGGAGACTTGTTCCAGACCAGAAGGAATCAAAAGTCAGATTTGGTCCAGAAGTTATTCTGACCAGAAGATTGCTTGGCAGTGAAATGATAATCAGTCCAGACTTGATATGAGCATAAATTAATTGGTCCAGAACAAGAGATTTAATTCAGATTTGGCCCAGACCAGAAGGTAGCATGGTTTAGAGTATGAAACTAAGTCCAGACTAGAAGAAATGATGTCCAGATTCAATCCAGACCTGATCCAGATCAAGAGGTAAATGTCCAGAATTAAATATCCTTTGTCCAGAGTTAATTTCAGTTCAAACAAGACCAAGTCCAGAATTGGTCCAGATCAGAGGGAAGATATTCAGATCAATGGTCAAGATTTAAGTATATGGCCCAGTGTTGACCGAGATCAGAAGATCAGACCATGACCTAGTTTTGGTTGAGATCAGAAGATCAGAACACGTGGTCCAACATTGGCCAAGATCAGAGGATCACAACAAATCAGATTGCAAGTCCAGAGTAGTCGAGATCAGAAAGATCAGAAAGTGTGGTCCAGTGTTGGCCAAAATCAGAGGATCACCGCAGATCACTTAGTATGGTCCAGATGTGGACGAGAGTAGAAGATCAAACGGTCCAGATTTAATCATGATGATAATCAGTGGAGACTTGATTAAATTTGATCAAAGTATTAAAAGGATTTGATATAAAAATAAAGTGAAGTCTTGTGGAATTCAGAAGCTATTGGCGGGAAGAAAGATTTGTTCCAGAATTAATTAAAGTCAGGATTGGTCAAAGTTATTTTCAAAGGCAATCTGGAGCAGAAAAATATATGTTCTTTATTTAAGAGAAACCCGATTGGACAAGTTATTTTTGCAAGAGAATCTAGCAAGATACAGCTCGAATTTTAGCTTGGAAGAGACCCTAATTCACTTCTATAAAAGGAGGCTCAAGACTGAAGACTCAGCATCGAAAATCACAAAAGAGTCATACACTTCCAAAAGCAAACACTCGGGTTTTTAGTGAGGTTAGTTGTGAGTTCCAGCTTTCCAGAAGCAAGCACTCATGTTTTTCTTTCCCTTGTGTTAAATCTAAGTTGTTGAAGTAGAGTCTACAATATGAGGGAGTCAGAAGGGGTAGCAGATTACTTAGCAATTAGATTCAAGGCATTGTAATTCCTTCTACAATCTGGGGTTGTCAGATTGGTAGGAGAAGACTTGACTTGAGAAGTCAAGGTGCTGTATTCCTCAAAAGTCTAGGATTGTTAGACTGTTTGAGAAGACTGACTTGGAGGGTCAGTGGTATTGTTGTAATTCAAGGTTTTGAATTAGTGAAATCCTTCAAAGTGAAGGGACTGGACGTAGCCTCGTTAACGGTGAACCAGTATAAAATTCTATGTTTTATTTTTACTTTATATCCGCTGCTAACTCTGTTTGATTCATACATCAGGTTTTGTTATAAAACTGCAAAAACAGAAAAAGTATTCAAGTTAGTCAAACACAATTCAACCCCCTTCTCGTGTTTGCACCTTCAATGCTAACTTGGAGAATCCTTCTATGAATCTACACTAATAACCTGCCAGTCCTAGAAAACTCCTAATCTCAGTCACTGATTTTGGTGCTTTCCATTCTAAGACACTCTCTACCTTAGCAGGATCAACAACTATTCCTCTTTTTTAAATTACATGTCCTAGGAAACTTACTTCCTCTAACTAAAATTCACACTTAGACAGCTTGTCAAATAATTGTTTTTCATTAAGGGTTTGCAAGACTATCCTTAGATGTTCACCATGCTCTTCCTTAGTCTTAGAGTACACTAAGATATCATCTATAAACACAACCACAAATGAGTCTAGGTAAGGATGAAAGGTTCGGTTCATGTAATCCATAAACACCACTGGTGCATTAGTAACACCAAAAGGCATGACCAAGTACTCATAGTGGCCATAACGGATCCTAAATGCGGTTTTTGAGACATCAGAAGACTTCACATGAATCTGATGGTAACCTGATCTCAAATCGATCTTACTAAATACGCAAGATCCTCTCAGTTGGTCCATAAGATCATCTATCCTAGGTAGTAGATACTTATTCTTGATTGTGACTTTATTAAGTTGGCGGTAATCCACACACAACTTCATAGATCCATCCTTCTTTTTAACCAACAACACAGGTGCACCCCATGGTGAAACAATAGGTCTTATAAATTGTTTATCTAAAAGCTCCTGCAATTGTTTCTTAAGCTCAGACAATTCTAAGGGAGACATCCTATATGGTACCGTGGATATGGGTCCAGTACCTGGTACAAGGTCAATGTTAAACTCGACCTCACACTCTGGTGGTAAACTATTGACATCTTCAAGGAATACTTCAGGGAATTCAGGCACAATAGGAACATCTTGTACTACCACTTTTTCTTCAAATTCCAACGAGGATAGGATCATGTATAACTGGGCATCTTCTTTCAAGATTGCCTTCACTTGGTTGGCAGATATATTGCTAGGCTTCTCTCTCTCTCTTCTGGTTCCATGAATTCAATAGTTTTACTAAAAAAATCTATGCGGACTCGGTTAGCAGATAACCAATCCATACCGAGGATCACATCAACTAGACGTAAAGGTAAACATACTAAGTCAACTCGGAAGTCCTTTCCACACAAATCGATATAAATATTATGACAAACACTAGAGGTGTCAATAAAGTCACTAGTTGGGGTATTCACAATCAAATCATACAGTAAACATGACATAGGTAGTCCTAAACGTCTAACACAATCAAGAGACACAAAGGAATGAGGGGCACCACAATCAAATAACACAAACAAAGGAGTATCACTTATGAGACACGTACCTTGGATCAAGTTGTCTTTCTCAGATACTCCTGCACCACTAAGGGCAAAGACTTTTCCATTAGATATAGGTCGGCTGGCTTGGGAACTCTGGTTTCCAGATTGGGGAGTCTTCTTAGGATAGGGGCATGTGGTGCTGATGTGGCCCTGTTTTTGACAATTAAAACAAGTAACCACAACATATCTGCACTCAAATTCCATATGACCTTGCTTACCACACTTATGACATGGAATATATATATATATTAGTCAATCACAATAAAGCCCCAATATTTGGTTTACACTACTAACAATACACAGTCCAATCACATAATAAGAAATCAAACAGATGACACATTCAAGTAATATCATAATTTCAATCAAGTTACAAGAACACTCAAATACATATCATTCATACAATAATAATCAACATAAGGTTCATAAAACTAGACATCATGCAATCTAGATATACATAAATTCACAGCAATTCTATAGGTTGCTAAAACATATTTTAGTCCTCACTATTACCATTCATATATATATATATATATATATATATTATTAATTAATTATTATCACTCAATAGGGCTCAACCATACGTAGTAAGCCCCGGATGAGTATATGGGAATTTCAGTATTCCCGTTCATCACATGTCATTTTATACTCATAATATCGAACCTCATCTCACCCATTACCTTGGCTGAAGATTTTTCTCAATGAAGCTGATCCGTTGATGTAATGTGTCGCGTCTTCGCCAATCACCGTCTCTAATAGCCTAATCTTTGAAATCAATGGATGATTTTGGTATTAAGAGTTGTGGCTGGATGCAACAGGACAATAGTCAATTCAATTTTTTTTCTTCCTAATAGAACGGGGAAACAGAGACACGGGATGCACGACAACCTCCTTCATTCACTTATATACCTATCTATATGTACTAGTAGTATTAGGTATATTATTAGGCTTATTATTAGACCTATACACTTAGCCCATGACCATTATTAGTATTATTAATATTATTGTTATTATTATTATTATTGTTACAATCATAAACCCACTCTACCAGTGCTTAAGTTAATAGACTAATGTAGCAACACACACCTTTACTTCTTATTTTGTTTTTATATAAATATATGTATATATATATATATATTTTAAAACAAATTGAATATTATTAATATTAATAATTTAAATAAATCATTAGGACGAACACATAGGACAAACACGAAGGTAATTTTCCGGAAGTGAATTCAATCTCCACTATTCCTTTTCATTTGACTTGGACAGTTGAGGCACTTCCCATGTACAAAACACTTCCATCTTCTTTATCAATGGTTTTAAATAGTTCTTTGTTTTTGAACACATGGCAGGCAGCACCAGAGTCTCTCCACTAAGATTCAACATCTTCAATCATGTTGAGTTTAGAAATGACAGCAACAAGATTATCTTTTTTTGCACTTGAATGCTTCTCTTTATTCTTCCTTTTCAAGAACCTGCACTCATTTTTAAAATGTCCTAGTTTTCCACAATGATAACAACTTCCTTTCCTTTTCTTTTGTTGTTCATCATTACCATTGTGTTTTTCATGAGATTTATCAAAATCTCGATTTCTTTTCTTAAAAGTTTTGCTCGAATTTCCTTCCTCCATTACCTGGACTTTTTCATGAGAAAATTGGTTTTTAGTATCCTCTTATTTACGAAACTCTTCTTCTAAACGAAGGTGATTACCCAATTGCTCAAGAAATATGTCATCTTTCTTATATTTCATGGATATTTTGAAATCTTTCCACGAAGGTGGAAGCTTGTCTATTATGGAGGATACAATAATGGTTTCATCCATGTGCATCTGATGTTGTTTGTAGATGTTGAGAATACGTTCAATCTTATGCATTTGTTCCATTACTGATTTATTATCAATCATTTTATAATTATTAAATTGAGAAACAATAAACTTTTTACTTGTAGCGTCTTCTTGCATGTACCTTGACTCTAATTTATCCCATAGTTCCTTTTCAAAAATGCTACTTTGATATATATCGAACAAAGAATCAGACATACCATTGAGAATATGACACATGCATATCTAGTCATTGTGACACCCTAAACCCCAAAATAACATATATAGTAATTTATACTAGATTTTTTTTGATCAAAATTCGCAGCGGATAAAGAAAATATGTTTTCAAGAAAATAAGAATTTTTATAACTAATTTAGGATACCACGTTCCTCTAAATACACATTTAAATATTGAACTATATTCCTTAATTAAAATGATGCAATCTCAATGAACTTGAGTTAGCTATAATTTCTTGATTTAATTCCAAAAACTTACTAGTACTTATAAGGTTTTCATACAAAAAGTTTTTTCAATAAAATAAGTGAAAGTAAAATAAAAATTACAACTCTTAATTCCCGGTATCACATATCAGAGTGAGGTTCTCCCAAATTTAAACTTCAAGACTCATTATCCTGTAATAATTGCGATTTTGCAAACGCAGGGCCAAGCCAGTCAAACACAAACAACGAAGGAGGTGAGTTTCGAAATCATGTTGATAGTATAATATAAGTAAGAAGAACACGCAATCAATCATAATAAACCGTATAATCATACATCACATTATAAAGTCAAAATCATTCAATAGAAATCAATATATTTCACTATAACATCAAATCATCTGAGAGAAATTATTATTGCACACGATACAATATTAATCACAACAAAACAATCACAAGGAGATGCAATGCTATGAATGAGCTTAGACTCTACTTCACAATGTGGTACCATTCTAACTCTGAAGTACTTGGTTAGGAGGCTTCATACTATGCCACCATCCCGGTGGACGGACAATTCACAATGAGTTGAGGGGATCTATGAGGACATGGCCAATTTGAATTGTCCGTCCACCGGGATGGTGGAATAGTATGAAGCCTCCTAACCAAGTTCTTCAGAGTTAGAATGATACCACATTGAGAAGTAGAGTCTAAGCTCATGCATAGCATTGCATCTTCTTGTGATTGTTTTGTTGTGACTAATATGTATCGTGTACGATAATAATTTCTCTCATATGATTTGATGTTATAGTGAAATGTATTGATTTCTCTTGATTGATTTTGACTTTATAATATGATGTTTCTTTTCTAGAAGAATGTTTGTATAATGATACAGTTTATTATGATTAATTGTATGTTCTTCTTACTTATATTTACTATCAACATGATTTTGAAACTCACCTCCTTCGTTTTTTTTGTTTGACTGGCTTAGCCCTACGTTTGCAAAATCGCAATTATTACAAGTTAATAAGTCTTAAAGTTCAAATTTGGGAGAAACCCCGCTCTGATAGGTGATACCGGGATTTTAGAGTTGTAATTTGTATTTTACTTTCCCTTATTTAATTTAAAAAGACTTTTTGTATGAAAACCTTATAAGTACTAGTAAATTTTTGTAATTAAATCAATAAATTATAGTTAAGTCAAGTTCATTGAGATTGCATTGTTTTAATTAAGGAATAAAGTTGAATTTTTATGTTTGTATTTAGAGGAATGTGATATCCTAAATTAGTTATAAAAATCCTTATTTTCTTGAAAATATATTTTCTTTATACGCTGCGAATTTTGTTCAAAAAAATATAGTATTAATTACTATATATCTTATTTTGGGGTTTTAGGTGTCACATTAGTGGTATCAGAGTAGATCTGTTCAATCAAGCCGAATGGGTGGTGTGTTGGTTCCCTGTTATCTTGTGTATTAATTACTTTCACTAACATGTTTTTCCGTATTATATTATTGTGTTATGTGCTATATATTTTTGTATAACTGTACATATTTTTGAAGTTACTAATTAACTATTTATTGTTTGCTTACTCTGATTGCAATGCGGATTGTAAGTTTCTATCTAAATGATTAAATAAACTATGGGGTTATTCGTTACAATTTGAGTTAATTTGAATTGTTGACATGATTGAGTTAATTATCTATTGAGTGGACTAGTGACTTGTGTTTCTAACTATGATTTTACACTCTCTTGTTATAGTGGGTAGCTACAATATAAATTTTTTTTTGATTGAATAGTTATATGTTTCAATTTATTAATTTCATTGAGGTAATTCTATTTATTGAATTGACAGATTTAATTTACTATATGTGTATGTGTATGAAACTTACTCTCATTTTCTTCAAATTTTAGTAAGTTGTTTCACTAGTAAACTCAATTAATGAATATATTTTATTAGCGATTTTAATTTTCCTTTGAACCCATTTAGTATATTCAGAGTTTAAAGTATGAGTTTCGTTTTTTGGCATTATGTTTTAAAGCTTGGCTTTGATTTTAATCAATTTAAAATATTTAGTCGTGATGCAAATTTAGTTAACATGATTGATCCAATAATTAATTGATTGAAACGTTGATTTTCGCATGATATATATCTTTAAGGCTTTAGATATTGACTTTTCCTTGGTAGAAATTATTATTATTATTATTTTTTATTTTTTTTTATTTTTATTGAAACCCAATTTAGAAAGAAAAGAATGTTTTTTTCTAAAGCTTGAGTTAGATAGGAAATATATCTCTTATGTTTAAAGTTTTAATTTTGACTAGAAAATTCTAATTTTTTTTTAAGTTGGCCTGGTAAAAAAAAACTTGTGATTGTTTTCATTACTATTGTTATTGATTTTAAGATAATGTTGTAGATGTTATTATCAATCAAAAATCTTGTCTTGAAAAGTATTTATAAAATTTTAACATTCAGTTTTCATATGGGCACAAAACATGATTTTATCAAAGTGAAAATCACTTGAAAATGTTGATGGTGGTGGATTTTAAAGTGTGGATTTTTATTTTAAATTACTAGAAAGTGTTGATGGTTGTATGTAGATGATTAAAGTTTGATATTACTTTTGAAATCAATTTAGGACACTCGTCGTGATTTTGAAATAGTATAAAATTCATATTATTAGCAATAGCAATTCTTGAATATTCAAGGTTGGCTAAATTTTTTTAAAGTTAGACTTTTAGCAGAAAAAAAATTGCAAATGAGTTAAAGTCGATTTATTTTTTTAAATGGAAAATAAGTTATATTTAATGTTTTAATTGTTGTTGATTTGTATTAAAGAATTAAATTGTGTTGGAGTTGTCTTGATTCATAAAATTGAAAGGAAATAAAATATTACGATGATTTTATTTAAAGTTTAGAGTAATCAAGGATCTACTCCATGATTTACTATGTGTTGTTTTTAACAAAATTAATAAGACTTGTTATAGTGACAATGTTGAGAAAATAACTAAATAATTATTTATCTTATCTGATATTTGGAAAATCTTTGTTTTAGTTTGTTGTAACTTTTAAGTGATGATGATTAATTCAAAAGGAAATTTAATCCTGATCAATTTGGAGTAGTTAGACTTCTATGAGAATATGTTACATGTTTAGAATCATTGTTTGAGTTATGAGATGAACGTAAAATCTTGGTGCTAATTTTTGGATTAGTCATGTGAATGTGTATATGATTATGTAAATATTAAATTGTTTGTGTTTCAAGTGTTCTAATTGTTGGGAATTAGTTTATAGAGTTGGAATAATCGAGAGCATCTAAAAGTGAAATAGTTTTATATTTTTTTTAATCGAATTATTGATTACATATTGATGTAAGTATAGTTGTTACTACATGTAAGTTACAAATAAATTATTGTGAACGTGTAATTAAGTGGATTTTTAACTTGAAGTAAGGAGTAGGAGTTGTGGCGCTGTAACACCCCAATTTTTATAATAACTATTTTATTAATGAAATAATATTTTAAATAATTAATTTGATATTAATATTATTTTAGAATATATGTTGATAGATTTTGTGATTAATTTTCGTTATATGGATGTTTTCTATGACGTGTTAGTTTGATATATATTATATTATATTAAATGAGTGATATAAATAATAAATATTTTATTTTATTATTTTATCTGTTTTTCTAAAAGTAATTGTATTTTAGTGTAATATTTTAAAGAATAAGATTTTAATCGATTTTATGTGTATATGCCCATACACAATTAATGTGATATTTTACAATGCGTTTGACTGATGTTAAGTGTGCAAGTAGTTATATTTCAATTATTTATAACTATTTTCTATTTTAAGTTATATATTTCATAAATAATTATCATGAGATAGTGGTAATATTGTATTTGATTTTCTTGATTTTTATATACTTGTTATGACAATGTGATTTTATATATATTTATTTTGATTCATTAATTAATATAAAGTATTGATATTATATTTATTTATTTTATAATTTTAAATATTTTTTTTAACGATGATAGTAATTTAATGTGAGTATTTGAAAAAATAAGTATAATTTTGGAGATTAATTTGAATATGAGAGTTTTGATTATTAATATATTATAAAAGATTAATTACTTTATTTTATATACTATTAGTTTTAAAATAGTAGTAATATTTTATGAATTAAATTGTGTTTTAAAAACAATATTAATAAAAATTAGTTTTGATAATTGTTGATTTTATTTAAAAAAATAATAATAATAATAAAATAAAGGATTAATTAAAATGTGTTTTATGGGTTATGGTCAAATTCAAAAGTAAACCTAATTAAATCATAATAACCACACAAAAAATGATTGAAAAAAAAAGGAAGAGAAAAGAACGAAAGCAGCCGCCTAGATAAAAAAAAAATACGCATAACATCCTCTTCCTCTCAAATTCATCCCATCAATTCCTTGCCATTTGAATCGATCCCAACTTCTATCCCACACAAAATCGGCCACTGAATCCATTTTTGGCATCAATTTTATCAATCGTGGCTCTGTTTCATCAGAAACAGCTGCGCTATTTTTCTTGGGCGAGCTGTTTTTGGCCGATTCCGATCAACACGTTTGTCGTATCAAAAAAACTGACATCGTTTTTGGATTCCTCTCGTCGAAACCTTCAAGAATCACTACTCATTTGCATTTTTCGGTGAAGTTGATGTCGGACCCTTCCGGTGCTCCAACGAGTCGGTGACACTTTTTTGCAGTTTTTTCTCGTCGTTTTGACTCTATTTTTGCTCCAAAAATTATTATTAATTATTTAACATTTATTTTTATGCTCCACATAATTTATCAGTCACGTCTCAGAGATTTTGTGAACTCGCCGTTTATTTGGATTCACTCGCTGTTCGTTGTCAATCTACGGTTGCTGTTGAAAACTTTCATTGATTTCTGTGATTAGAGAAAGCGTCTAAGTAAGGTAAGGGGTGAGAGAGCATTTGAACTTATGAGTATAATATATTTTGAGATGAACGGGAAAACCATATTTCCCAATGATTCATTCGGGGCTTGCTACGTACAGCAGTAGCCCTTTGAGTGATAAATTGATTAATGTGAAAATATGGAAATTGTGAGATTAAAATTTGGAATAGAAATATTTATAAGGTGTTGATTGATTTAATTTTGTTAAATGTGTGTTATTTGATATTATCGTGATATGTGATTTATTTTCGTTAAATACGTGATATTTGATATTATTGTGATATGGGATGTCGAATGAATTTTATATATGTTTGATTAGATGAATTTTGTGATGTGATAATAAAATATGGATGCATTGTGATGAGTTTATGTGATGATAATGATGTATGATTAATAATTGTGATGTTATAAATTCGTGATGAGGATATTGAAGTAACCCCATAATTGATGGAATGGTGATGATTCCAATTTGTGTTTGAGATTATGGTATTAATGGAGTATCATAGGCCAACGAGGGGAGAAAATAAATATTGAGAATTTTTGAAGTGTAGATTATTTTGTCACCATATAGGTAGGGCCTGACAAGCCTAGTGATTCTGGGGAAGTACAACTGAATGAGCCTGATTGTGGCGGTTTGCTATTGAGCCTTAGGGCAAGATTGTTAGACCTTGGAGGTATTCGGGTGGGGAATTCCTAGGTGACTTGGAGGTAGCACTCGAAATGTCGGGAGCTAACATGCAACACACGTTTACCTCGACTGTCGTGTATATGTGTGTCGGGTTGAGTTGAGCGGATCTATGAGGACAGGGCCAATTTGAATTGTCCGTCCACCGGGATGGTGGCATAGTATCAAGTCTCCTAACCAAGTACTTCAGAGTTAGAATGGTACCACATTGTGAAGTAGAGTCTAAGCTCATGCATAGCATTACATCTTCTTGGGATTGTTTTGTTGTGATTAATATGTACCGTGTGCGATAATAATTTCTTTTTGATGATTTGATGTTATAGTGAAATATATTGGTTTCACGTTAGTGATTTTGACTTTATAATGTGATATTTCTTTTCCTGAAGAATGTTTGTATAATGATAGGTTTATTATGATTGATTGCGTGTTCTTCTTACTTATATTATACTATAAATATGATTTCAAAACTCACCTCCTTCGTTGTATGTGTTTGACTGGCTTGGCCCTGTGTTTGCGAAATCGCAGTTATTACAGGTTAATGAGTCTTGAAGTTCAAATTTGGAAGAAACTCCGCTCTGAT
>JBBPBO010000003.1:58991414-59084373 GCA_037974295.1 Cicer cuneatum
CGTTATATGGATGTTTTCTATGACGTGTTAGTTTGATATATATTATATTATATTAAATGAGTGATATAAATAATAAATATTTTATTTTATTATTTTATCTGTTTTTCTAAAAGTAATTGTATTTTAGTGTAATATTTTAAAGAATAAGATTTTAATCGATTTTATGTGTATATGCCCATACACAATTAATGTGATATTTTACAATGCGTTTGACTGATGTTAAGTGTGCAAGTAGTTATATTTCAATTATTTATAACTATTTTCTATTTTAAGTTATATATTTCATAAATAATTATCATGAGATAGTGGTAATATTGTATTTGATTTTCTTGATTTTTATATACTTGTTATGACATTGTGATTTTATATATATTTATTTTGATTCATTAATTAATATAAAGTATTGATATTATATTTATTTATTTTATAATTTTAAATATTTTTTTTAACGATGATAGTAATTTAATGTGAGTATTTGGAAAAATAAGTATAATTTTAGAGATTAATTTGAATATGAGAGTTTTGATTATTAATATATTATAAAAGATTAATTACTTTATTTTATATACTATTAGTTTTAAAATAGTAGTAATATTTTATGAATTAAATTGTGTTTTAAAAACAAAATATTAATAAAAATTAGTTTTGATAATTGTTGATTTTATTTAAAAAAAATAATAATAATAAAATAAAAGAGTAATTAAAATGTATTTTATGGGTTATCCCCGTATGCAAAAGTAAACATAATTAAAGTATAATAACCACACAAAAAACAAGGAAGAAGAAAAGAACGTCGTGCAGCTAAAAAAGGCACAACATTCTCTTCCTCTCAAATTCATCCCATCAATTCCTTGCCATTTGAACCGATCCCAACTTCTCCCCCACACAAAATCGGCCACTGAATCCATTTTTAGCATTAATTTTATCAATCGTGGCTTCGTTTCATCAGAAACAGCTGCGCTATTTTTCTTGGGCGAGCTGTTTTTGGCCGATTCCGATCACCACGTTTGTCGTATCAAAAAACTGACATCGTTTTTGGATTCCTCTCGTCGAAACCTTCAAGAAGCACTACTCATTTTCATTTTTCGGTGAAGTTGATGTCGGACCCTTCCGGCGCTCCGACGAGTCGGTGAGACTTTTTCTGCAGTTTTTTTTCGTCGTTTTGACTCTATTTTTGCTCCAAAAATTATTATTAATTATTTAACATTTATTTTTATGCTCCGCATAATTTATCAGTCACGTCTCAGAGATTTTGTGAACTCGCCGTTTATTTGGATTCAGTCGCTGTACGTTGTCAATCTACGGTTGCTGTTGAAAACTTTCATTGATTTCTGTGATTAGAGAAAGCATCTAAGTAAGGTAAGGGGTGAGAGAGCGTTTGAATTTATGAGTATAATATATTTTGAGATGAACGGGAAAACCGTATTTCCCAATGATTCATCCGGGGCTCGCTACGTACAAAATTATTTCCCTTTGAGTGATAAATTGATTAATGTGAAAATATAGAAATTGTGAGATTAAAATTTGGAATAGAAATATTTATAAGGTGTTGATTGATTTAATTTTGTTAAATATGTGTTATTTGATATTATCGGGATATTTGATATTATTGTGATATTGGATGTCGAATGAATTTTATGTATGTTTGATTAGATGAATTTTGTGATGTGATAATAAAATATGGATGCATTGTGATGAGTTTATGTGATGATAATGATGTATGATTAATAATTGTGATGTTATAAATTTGTGATGAGGATATTGAAGTAACCCCATAATTGATGGAATGGTGATGATTCCAATTTGTGTTTGAGATTATGGTCTTAATGGAGTATCATAGGCCAACGAGGGGAGAAAATAAATATTGAGAATTTTTGAAGTGGAGATTATTTTGTCACCATATAGGTAGGGCCTGACAAAGCCTAGTGATTCCGGGGAAGTACAACTGAATTAGCCTGATTGTGGCGGTCTGCTGTTGAGCCTTAGGGCAAGATTGTTAGACCTTGGAGGTATTCGGGTGGGGAATTCCTAGGTGACTTAGAGGTAGCACTCCAAATGTCGGGAGCTACCATGCAATACACGTTTACCTCGACTGTCGCGTATATGTGTCTGGGGTTGAGTTGAGCGTATCTATGAGGACAGGGCCAATTTGAATTGTCCGTCCACCGGGATGGTGGCATAGTATCAAGTCTCCTAACCAAGTACTTCAGAGTTAGAATGGTACCACATTGTGAAGTAGAGTCTAAGCTCATGCATAGCATTACATCTTCTTGGGATTGTTTTGTTGTGATTAATATGTACCGTGTGCGATAATAATTTCTTTTAGATGATTTGATGTTATAGTGAAATATATTGGTTTCTCGTTAGTGATTTTGACTTTATAATGTGATATTTCTTTTCTTGAAGAATGTTTGTATAATGATATGGTTTATTATGATTGATTGTGTGTTCTTCTTACTTATATTATACTATAAACATGATTTCAAAACTCACCTCCTTCGTTGTTTGTGTTTGACTGGCTTGGCCCTGCGTTTCCGAAATCGCAGTTATTACAGGTTAATGAGTCTTGAAGTTCAAATTTGGGAGAAACTCCGCTCTGAAAGGTGATACCGGGAATTAAGAGTTGTAATTTATATTTCACTTTCACTTGTTTAATTAGAGAAAACCTTTGGTATGAAAACCTTATAGTACTAGTAAGTTTTTGGAATTACATCAAGAAATTATAGTTAAGTCAAGTTCATTGAGATTGCATTGTTTTAATTAAGGAATAAAGTTAAATTTTTACGTGTGTATTTAGAGGAACGTGATATCATAAATTAGTTATAGAAATTCTTATTTTCTTGACAACATATTTTCTTTATCCGCTGCGAATTAAGATTAAAAAAAAATCTAGTATAAATTATTATATATGTTGTTTTGGGGTTTAGGGTGTCACATTAGTGGTATCAGAGCAGGTCTGTCCAATCAGGCCGAGTGGGTCGAGTGTCGGTCCAGTGTTAGTCAAATGCCTATCGTGTCAGTTGTGTTACTTTGCCTATTAATTATTTTGTCTATCATGTTTTGTTTTTTCCGTTATATTATTATGTTCTGTGCTATATGCGTTTGTATCATTGTACATATTTTTGAAGTTACTAATTAACTATTTACTATGTTCTTACTCCGATTGCGTTGTGGATTCTAAGTTATTACCTTAGTGATTAAATATACTAGGAAATTCTTTGTTAAAATTTGAGTTAATTTGAATTGTTGACATGATTAAGTTAATTACCTTTTGATTGGACTTGTGTTTCTAACTTCGATTATTTGCTCTTTTGTTATTGTGGATAGTTAGAAATAAATTTTTATGTTTTTGATTGACTAGCTATATGTTTGAAATTATTAACTTAATCGAGATAATACTAATCATCGATTGATAGACCTTGTCTTTGGGGTGGTAACATGATTATTAAAGTTTTTATATTGCTAATGAAATTAATTTAGAATGTTAGTAATAGTTTTGAAACATTAGGAAATTCATATTATTAATAATAATAATCTTTGAATATTAGAGAATGGTAAAACTTAGAATTTAAAAAAAAAATGACATTTTGAAGGAGTTAAAGTTGACTTATTTTGTAAAATGAAAATAACTTTTGTTTGAATTACTCTTTATTATTTTAAAGAAATTAAATTGAGTTGAATTTTTGTTGATTTATAAAATAACAATAATTATATACTATTGATTTTATTTAATGTTTAAAATAGCTAAAAATTTACACCATATTTTACTATGTGTTGTTTTTAAGAAAATTAAAAAGACTAGTTATAGTAATAGTGTTGAGAAAATAAGTAAATAAATTGGAACTATTTTAGAAGTGTTAATTAATTGAAAATTTTCCTGTTTATCTATATATAGTTTAAATTTTGTTTCAAAATATAAGTTGAAAATAATAATTTTTATAGTGATTAATTATTTAGAAATGTGTTTTGATGATTAAGGTACGAGTGAAATTTTAGAAATCTTATAGATTTTAAAAATACACGTCATTTATTTTATTTTTATTATATTAAGAAACATGATGTATTTTAGTTGTTTTTATTTAGACGTGATTTATTGAAAAGTAATTTAAGGAAAAAATTTGAATTCTCAATGATATTTTTTTGTGCTAAATGATTAATGATATATTTTATGATACTTTAAGTCTAGAAATCAATTTTTAGAATGATGTGTAACTTTTAAAGTGAATTATGCACTACCTGATTCAATTTGGTTAGGTAACATGTTGTATCTTTTAGTAAATAATTATTCATCTTATCTGTTATTTGAAAAATCTATGTTTTAGTTTGTTGTAACTTTTAAGTGATGGTGATTAATTCAAAAGGAAATTTAATCATGGTCAATTTGGAGCAATTAGACTTCTATGAGAATATGTTACATGTTTAGAATCATTATTTGAGTTATGAGATGAACGTAAAATCTTGGTGTCAATTTTTGGATTAGTTATGCGAATGTGTATATGATTATGTAAATATTAAATTATTTGTGTTTCAAGTGTTCTAATTGTTGGGAATTAGTGTATAGAGTTAGAGTAATCGAGAGCATCTAAAAGTGAAATAGTTCTATATATTTTTTTCTAATCGGATTATTGATTATATATTGATGTAAGTGTCGTTGTTACTACTTGTAAGTTACAAATAAATTTTTGTGAATGTGTAATTAAGTGAACTTTTAACTTGAAGTAAGGAGTAGGAGTTGTGGCGCCGCCTTCGCACTCCTGAACCATGTTAATATTACTCTTAGTTACTCATGTTTGAATTTGATTGACTATAGTTATAATTGCTTTAACTAATTGACTCCATGAGTAGGAGGGACTAGCTACCCCGATGACTTATCGTCGATGAAAAAGGCAATGATAACTCATTATTTTGTTAGAAGTGCCTTTTATCTTTATTCTTTAAATAGTTGAAAAACATGTTCATCGTTTATGTCAATTGAATGAATTTAATTATGAAATGTATGTTATTGTGAAATAGTATCTCTATCATTGATTTTTTTTTCCTTCTCCTTGATTATATATAAAGTATGTTTTTATAGAGTGATTGATTGTAAATCTATTATAATGTTATTAAGTTGTTAGATGTGTTTAATATTTTAAAAATTGCTTCCGTTGTCAGACTTAAGTTAAATCTGTTGAATGTTGGGTGATAGGATCTAAACTTTATTTTACGGAGTAAAATTAGTAATATTTTGTTTCAAAAAGAAAATAGTTGAAATTGACAATGTATTTGGAATGTGTTTCATTTAACCCAACAAAATGAACTAAGTTGTTATTAAACAACTCTATATGTTATGTTTTATATGTAAATTATAGCGAGTAACTCTATGGTATTTCCTTTCATAATTGAGTGATAAATGTGATATGTGTTTATTTGATTTACCGTGTCATGTTAGCCTATCATGCTAACTTAATTGGTTTTTGACACATTGTGCTTAACTGAATTGTGAATGCCCTATATATGTTTATTATATCTTTGAGATACTAAGTTTGAATATTGATGATATTTAGTTAGATATTAGTTTGCTTATTATTCACTATAAATTTCGAGGACGAAATTTCTTTAACGAGAGGAGAATTGTAACACCCCAATTTTTATAATAACCATTTTATTAATGAAATAATATTTTAAATAATTAATTTGATATTAATATTATTTTAGAATATATGTTGATAGATTTTGTGATTAATTTCCGTTATATGGATGTTTTCTATGACGTGTTAGTTTGATATATATTATATTATATTAAATGAGTGATATAAATAATAAATATTTTATTTTATTATTTTATCTGTTTTTCTAAAAGTAATTGTATTTTAGTGTAATATTTTAAAGAATAAGATTTTAATCGATTTTATGTGTATATGCCCATACACAATTAATGTGATATTTTACAATGCGTTTGACTGATGTTAAGTGTGCAAGTAGTTATATTTCAATTATTTATAACTATTTTCTATTTTAAGTTATATATTTCGTAAATAATTATCATGAGATAGTGGTAATATAGTATTTGATTTTCTTGATTTTTATATACTTGTTATGACATTGTGATTTTATATATATTTATTTTGATTCATTAATTAATATAAAGTATTGATATTATATTTATTTATTTTATAATTTTGAATATTTTTTTTAACGATGATAGTTATTTAATGTGAGTATTTGGAAAAATAAGTATAATTTTAGAGATTAATTTGAATATGAGAGTTTTGATTATTAATATATTATAAAAGATTAATTACTTTATTTTATATACTATTAGTTTTAAAATAGTAGTAATATTTTATGAATTAAATTGTGTTTTAAAAACAATATTAATAAAAATTAGTTTTGATAATTGTTGATTTTATTTAAATTAATAATAATAATAATAATAATAAAATAAAGGAATAATTAAAATGTGTTTTATGAGTTATGGTCATATTCAAAAGTAAACCTAATTAAATCATAATAACCACAAAAAAAAAGATTAAAAAAAAAAAGAAGAGAAAAGAACCGAAGCAGCCGCCTAGATAAAAAAACATATGCATAACATCCTCTTCCTCTCAAATTCATCCCATCAATTCCTTGCCATTTGAATCGATCCCAACTTCTATCCCACACAAAATCGGCCACTGAATCCATTTTTGGCATCAATTTTATCAATCGTGGCTCTGTTTCATCAGAAACAGCTGCGCTATTTTTCTTGGGCGAGCTGTTTTTGGCCGATTCCGATCAACACGTTTGTCGTACCAAAAAAACTGACATCGTTTTTGGATTCCTCTCGTCGAAACTTTCAAGAAGCACTACTCATTTGCATTTTTCGGTGAAGTTGATGTCGGACCCTTCCGGCGCTCCGACGAGTCGGTGAGACTTTTCTGCAGTTTTTTCTCGTCGTTTTGACTCTATTTTTGCTCCAAAAATTATTATTAATTATTTAACATTTATTTTTATGCTCCACATAATTTATCAGTCACGTCTCAGAGATTTTGTGAACTCGCCGTTTATTTGGATTCACTCGCTGTACGTTGTCAATCTACGGTTGCTGTTGAAAACTTTCATTGATTTCTGTGATTAGAGAAAGCACCTAAGTAAGGTAAGGGGTGAAAGAGTATTTGAATTTATGAGTATAATATATTTTGAGATGAACGGGAAAACCGTATTTCCCAATGATTCATCTGGGGCTTGCTACGTACAGCACTAGCCCTTTGAGTGATAAATTGATTAATGTGAAAATATGGATATTGTGAGATTAAAATTTGGAATAGAAATATTTATAAGGTGTTGATTGATTTAATTTTGTTAAATGTGTGTTATTTGATATTATCGTGATATTTGATTTATTTTCGTTAAATGCGTGATATTTGATATTATTGTCATATTGGATGTCGAATGAATTTTATATATGTTTGATTAGATGAATTTTGTGATGTGATAATAAAATATGGATGCATTGTGATGAGTTTATGTGATGATAATGATGTATGATTAATAATTGTGATGTTATAAATTCGTGATGAGGATATTGAAGTAACCCCATAATTGATGGAATGGTGATAATTCCAATTTCTGTTTGAGATTATGGTATTAATGGAGTATCATAGGCCAACGAGGGGAGAAAATAAATATTGAGAATTTTTGAAGTGTAGATTATTTTGTCACCATATAGGTAGGGCCTGACAAGCCTAGTGATTCTGGGGAAGTACAACTGAATGAGCCTGATTGTGGCGGTCTGCTATTGAGCCTTAGGGCAAGATTGTTAGACCTTGGAGGTATTCGGGTGGGGAATTCCTAGGTGACTTGGAGGTAGCACTCGAAATGTCGGGAGCTACCATGCAACACACGTTTACCTCGACTGTCGTGTATATGTGTCTCGGGTTGAGTTGAGCGGATCTATGAGGACAGGGCCAATTTGAATTGTCCGTCCACTTGGATGGTGGCATAGTATCAAGTCTCCTAACCAAGTACTTCAGAGTTAGAATGGTACCACATTGTGAAGTAGAGTCTAAGCTCATGCATAGCATTACATCTTCTTGGGATTGTTTTGTTGTGATTAATATGTACCGTGTGCGATAATAATTTCTTTTAGATGATTTGATGTTATAGTGAAATATATTGGTTTCACGTTAGTGATTTTGACTTTATAATGTGATATTTCTTTTCCTGAAGAATGTTTGTATAATGATACAGTTTATTATGATTGATTGCGTGTTCTTCTTACTTATATTATACTATAAACATGATTTCAAAACTCACCTCCTTCGTTGTTTGTGTTTGACTGGCTTGGCCGTGCGTTTGCGAAATGGCAGTTATTACAGGTTAATGAGTCTTGAAGTTCAAATTTGGGAGAAACTCCGCTCTGATAGGTGATACCGGAAATTAAGAGTTGTAATTTATATTTCACTTTCACTTGTTTAATTAGAGAAAACCTTTGGTATGAAAACCTTATAGTACTAGTATGTTTTTGGAATTACATCAAGAAATTATAGTTAAATCAAGTTCATTGAGATTGCATTGTTTTAATTAAGGAATAAAGTTAATTTTTTACGTGTGTATTTAGAGGAAGGTGATATCATAAATTAGTTATAAAAAAATTCTTATTTTCTTGAAAACATATTTTCTTTATCCGCTGCGAATTAAAATAAAAAAAAAATCTAGTATAAATTATTATATATGTTGTTTTGGGGTTTAGGGTGTCACAGGCACCGCCTTCGCACTCCCAAACCACGTTAAAGATACTTTTAATTACCTATGTTTGAATTTGAATGACTATAGTTATAGTTGTTTTAACTAATTGACTTCATGAGTAGAAGAGACTAGCTACCCAATGACTCATTGTCGATAAAAGAGGCAACAATAACTCGTTGTTATTGTTAGAAATACTTAATAATTATATTTTTGAAATAGTTAGAAATTATTTTCATCTCTTATACAATTTTGAGTGATTATGAGTCTTATATGACATAAATGTTGAATGCTGATAATTGTTTATGTGGCGTGAAAATTAGGTTGGAGGTGTGTACTTAAATATCCAATTAAGTATGTTTGAGCTTCTAAGTGACTTGCTTAAAATGAATAAGTGTATTGTGTTAGTATCTTATTTTCCTATATTTTCTCATTTGATAAGGACCTATAACTATTACAGGAGTTCTATAAATAAAATGTGTGTATAAGACTTTGAAATTAAGTTATACTTTGAGTATGTTTGAAACCATGTGTGAAAATATTTATCCTATTTCACTATGATTATACACATTACTCTTATTTAAAAAAAAAAAACTTAAGTGATTGCATGTCATTGAGTTGTTATATGCGTTTTTGTTTTTAATTCTTAAAGGTGTGAAATATTTTAAATGTTTCTCTATATGTCTATCTTTTGTGAAACCTGTAGAGTAATTGTTGTTAGGATTTAACCATTTTTTTTCAGAGAGTAAAACTAGTAGAATATTGTTTGAGAAGTTAGTTGAATTTGAAAGCGTATATGATATATGTGTTAATTGATTCAACTAAATGTAGTAAGTTTTTGTTGACTAAATTCATATGCTTAGTTTTATCTAAAAACGATAATGATTGATCAATATATTTTCTTCATATTTGAGTTGTTGAATTTGATGTGTTTAATTGATTTGTTGTGTCATATTGCCTTATCAAACTAGGATTCTCGACATGTTATGCTTAAATGAGTAGTGAATATCTTAAATATCTTTATAAACTAAGTTTTAATCTTGAGGGAGGTTAGTTAGATATCAGTTTACTTATTATTCACTACAAATTTCGATGATGAAATTTCTTTAATGAGGGGAGAATTGTAACATCCCAAATTTTATAATAAACTATTTTATTGATGAAATATAACTTTAAATAATTAATTTGGTGTTAAAATTATTTTTAGAATATATGTTGATAAATTTCATGATTAGTTTTTGTTATATGGGTGCTTTAGATGATGTACTACTTTTATATATATTAGACTAAATGAGTAATATAAATAACAAATATTATATTTTATAGATTTTTCTAAATAGTGTTTTAGTGTAATATTTTAAAGAATAAGATTTTAGGCGATTTTACATTTATATGCGGGTATACAATTAATGTGATATTTTACAATGCGTTTGACTGATGTTAAGTGTGTAAGATGTTATATTCCAATTATTTATAACTACTTTCTATTTTTATTTTTTTTTATTTTATAAATAATTATCTTGAGATAGTGGTAATATTGTATTTGATTTTCTTATTTTTTATATACTTGTTATGACATTGTGATTTTATATATATTTATTTTGATTTATTAATTAATATAAAATATTGATATTATATTTATTTATTTATTTTATAATTTCAAATATTTTCTAATGGTAGTAATTTAATGTGGGTATTTAGAAAAATAAGTATAATTATAGTGATTAATTTGAACATGAGAGTTTTGGTTATTAATTACTTTAGTTATTTTATTTTATATACTATAAGTTTTAAAATAGTAGTAATATTTCATAAATAACATTGTGTTTAAAAAAAATTAATAAAAATTAGTTTTGATAATTGTTGGTTTTATTTAAAATAATAATAATAATAATAATAATAATATAAGAAAAGAGTAATTAAGATGTGTTTTATGGGTTGGGCACATATGCAAGAGTAAACCCTAATTAAATATAGCTACTTTCTATTTTTATTTTTTTTATTTTATAAATAATTATCTTGAGATAGTGGTAATATTGTATTTGATTTTCTTGATTTTTATATACTTGTTATGACATTGTGATTTTATATATATTTATTTTGATTTATTAATTAATATAAAATATTGATATTATATTTATTTATTTATTTTATAATTTCAAATATTTTCTAACAGTCGTAGTAATTTAATGTGGGTATTTGAAAAAATAAGTATAATTATAGTGATTAATTTGAACATGAGAGTTTTGGTTATTAATGTATTTTAAAAGATTAATTACTTTAGTTATTTTATTTTATATACTATAAGTTTTAAAATAGTAGTAATATTTCAGAAATAACATTGTGTTTAAAAAAAAATTAATAAAAATTAGTTTTGATAATTGTTGATTTTATTTAAAATAATAATAATAATATAAGAAAAGAGTAATTAAGATGTGTTTTATGGGTTGGGCACATATGCAAGAGTAAACCCTGATTAAATAATTAAAAGAAAGAAAATTTATCTGTTTTAGTCTAAATTTTAGTATGTTGTTTAACTCATTTAGTTAGTCAATTAAACCCATTTTCACATATTTTTAACCATCCCAATTTCTCTCTAAAATATCTGACTTCTTTGTTTGTGAAATTGGTTATTTTGCACCGTTCTTCTTTACCGTAAGTCTGATTTGAGTGAAACCAACGCCAAAACGATCGTGTGAAAAGTGGTTATATCATCCAAGTTTTTTATTTATGGTAAATTTCCTGGACCAAATTTCGAAATTTAGTTTTTAGAGTGTCTTCTGATACTTTATTTTTGACGTTTACCCATAAACTATCGAGTTAGATCGATTGAAGGACAAAGAGTCAAAGAACAAATATTTATTCATGTGTGGAAGCGTCGAAATAAGATCATGGGTGAAGGATTGTTTGAATTCGTGAGTATAATATATTGTGAGATGAACGGGAAAACCGTATTGCCCAACGATTCATCCGAGGCTCGCTTGGTACAGCAGTAGCCTTTGATGGATAAAGTAATTAATGTGCAAATATGGAAATTATGAGAATAAAATGTAGAATATAAATATTTATAAGTTGTTGATTGATTTAATTTCATTATATGTGTGGTATTTGATATTGTAGTGATATTGGGTGTTGAATGAATTTTATGTATATGATTGAATAGACAAGTTTATGTGATGAGATATGTGATGAGATATGATTAATTATAGTGATGTTATGAATTCATGATGAAGATATTGAAGTACCCATAAATTGATGAAATAGTGATGACTCCAACTTGTGCTAAAGATGATGCTCTTAATGGAGTAATCTAGCCTCACGAGGGGAGAAAATAGATGTTTGGAATATTTGAAGTTGATGTGAATTTTTGACATGGAGATTATTTTGTCATTATATAGGTAGGGTCTGGAAAGCCTAGTGATTCCGGGAAAGTACAACTGAATGAGCTTGATCGTGGCGGTCTGCTATTGAGCCTTAGGGCAAGATTGTTAGACCTTGGAGGTGTTTGGACGGAAAATTCCTAGGTGACTTGGAGGTAGCACTTCAAATGTCGGGAGCTACCATGAAATACACGTTTACCTCGATTATCACGTATATGTGTCTCAGGTTGATTTGAAGGGATCTATGAAGACAATGCCAATTTGAATTGTCCATCCACTGGGATGGTGGCATAGTATCTAGCCTCCTAACCAAGTACTTCAGAGTTAGAATGGTACCAAATTGTGAAGTAGAGTCTAAGCTCATGCATAACATTGCATCTTCTTGTGATTGTTTTGTTATAATTAATATGTATCATGTGCGATAATAATTTCTCTCAGATGATTTGATATTATAGTGAAATGTATTGATTTCTCTTGAGTGATTTTGACTTTATAATGTGATTTTTTTTTTCTGGAAGAATGTTTGCATAAATGTTTCGTTTTATTAGGATTAATTGTGTGTTCTTCTTACTTATATTATACTATCAACATGATTTCGAAACTCACCTCCTTCCTTGTTTGTGTTTGTCTGGCTTGGCTCTGCATTTGCAAAATCCTAGTTATTACAGGTTAATGAGTCTTGAAGTTCAAATTTGAGAGATATCCCACTCTAATAGGTGATACCGGGAATTAAGAGTTGTAATTTGTATTTTACTTTCACTTATTTAATTAGAAAAGACATTTTGTATGAAAACCTTATAAGTACAAGTAAGTTTTTGGAATTAAATCAAGAAATTATAGTTAAGTCAAATTCATTTAGATTGCATTGTTTTAATTACAGTATAAAGTTGAATTTTTACGTGTGTATTTAGAGGAACATGATATCCTAAATTAGTTATAAAAATCCTTATTTTCTTGAAAACATATTTTTTTTATCCGCTGTGAATTGTGTTAAAAAAATCTAGTATTAATTACTATATATATTATTTTGGAGTTTAGGGTATCACATCATTGGATTAACATTTAAGTTATTTTTGTCATCATTCGACTTATTCGAATCCATTCGTTGTTAGTCAATATAGTTCATAAAATAAGTGCATTTATATACCATTGGATTAACATTTAGGTCATTTTCATCATCCCTCGGCTCATTTAAATACATTTTTTTCTTAGCCAATGTAGTTCATCCAATAAGTGCATTAGTCTCAATGAAATAAAATTTAGGTTATTTTTGTTATCACTCGACTTATTCTAATCCATTTTTGTTCTTAGTTAATGCAGTTCATATAATTAGTGTATTTGTGTTATTGGATTAAAATTTAGGTCATTTTTGTCATCCCTCGGCTTATTCTAATTCGTTTTCATTCTTAGTCAATAAAGTTCATCCAAAAAGTGTATTTGTCTCAATGGATTAACATTTAGGTCATTTACGTCATCACTCGACCTATTCTAATCCATTTTCGTTCTTAGCCAATGTAGTTTATCCAATAAATGTATTTATTCATATTAATAGTAATAATAATAATATATAACTAGCCAATTTTTATCATTTTTGTTTCCTCGATATTATTTGAAACTCACATTTACTCATCAAATCAAACCAATTTACAAGCTAATTAAGAAATTAACATTATTATATAGTAAAAAAAAGTTTGAAAATTACTCTCACCAAGGTAATTAAACCTCTGAAAATATAGTAGTAATTAATGGGTGACTCACCTCTCTAAAAATATCGATTAACATTTAGGTCAAATTCATTATCACTCGACTTATTTGAATCTATTTTCGTTCTTTGCCGATGTAGTTCATATATGATATAATAAGTGCATTTATCTCATTAGATTAGCATTTAGGTCATTTTCGTCATCCCTCAGCTCATGCTAATCAATTTTGGTTCTTAGCCAATGTAGTTCATCCAATAAGTGAATTAGTCTAAATGGATTAACATTTAGGTCATTTTTTTCATCACTCGGCTTATTCTAATCCACTTTCTTTCTTAGCCAATGTAGTTCATATAATAAATGTGTTTGTGTCATTGGATTAAAATTTAGGTCATATTTGAAGTAACAATGTCAATTTACAAGGAAGGGGTTTTGAATTGTAAATTTGCCTATTTAAAATTTCCCTGTTAAAACTTAAGAAAATAACTCAAGATTGATCTTGGTTGTGAAAACAGAAAATGGAGAACGTTCTTGGTTAATTTAAAACAAAAATCAACTTGTCTATTTAACTTTAATAATCGAAAGGCTGAAAGTAAATAGCGATAGGAAAGAGATTTTTCACAATCGTCTAGTCCTCACAATTGTGAGATTTTTCACTAAGTGTTCAAACGAAGAACCTTCTTAGTTTTAAACCACCTAGCTCAGATCAACCTTGATATGTTACAAACCACAAACCTTTTCACCTAGAAAGGAGTTCAATCAGGTCACTTATCAATCTTGAGAGGATTTTACACGTCACCTTTTAACCATAAAAGGATTTTCTAACAAACTACTCAAACTATAAACAACTCTTATAGTCTTGAGTTTACACAATAATGATTTAGAGTGTTTGGCCAAATCTGATTTATCTAAACACTTATTTGAGGTTTAGATTCTTTACAAAAGATTTCAGTAAGCTAATTACAATAGATTCATGAATGAATTGTACTGATTTCTCTTGATGAATGTGAGACTTTCAAGTATGAATGTAAGTGATTGATGGTCTTTTCTTAGCACTTGAATGTCTTGTTTTTTTTTCTTTAAGCTTTAGATTGCCTTTTATAGGCTTTGAGGAGGTCCATGACAGCTATTATGACCGTTGGAGAGGTTCCACTGGTCAAAGGTCAGGTTATATAAATCATTTTTCTAAACAAGACTGTTGACTAAAACTTTCTTCTTTTTGACTGCAAGACTTTCTGATCTGATGCATTCTCTGTCATTTGATTTGGACAATGTTTGAAGAGTCTTTTTATCACGAGAATGTATGTCTCAAAGTCATGCTGAAGCTTCAGTTTCAAGAACATTCTTGATTTATATCACAAAAGCTGGAGAATGTTCTTAAACATGGAGAATGGTTGATCTTGAATGATTCTGTCATTTTGCCTTGAGTCATGTCTTTTCTCCTTTGATATTTTAGAGTATTTCTTTTGCTTATATGAGAGTTGTACATTCCTTGTAGATGTAATGGAAATTCATTCGAATTTTGCAGAATCTTTCCATGTATTAAAAGCTGACTTGAACTTTTGATTAAATGAAAAACGTGGAGAACGTTCTTGGTTTTCTAGAAATATGTCAAGAACGTTCTTGGTTTCTGGCAGTTCATTTTTTGCTTTTTCCTTAAACCGGATTTTGCTTGCTTTTACTTAGTACATATATTAGATTAACACACTCAAAAGCACATGTTAAATAACACATTATTTAGAATCATAATTAGAGTCTTTAATTAATCTTTGTTTGATTACATCAAAACAATTAATTGAGATTTTTTCTTAACAATATTCTTCATCCATCGACTTATGTGTATTAGTTCCATTTTGGTTAACTATAATCCATTTTGGTTCTTAGCCAATCTAGTTCATCCAATAAGTGTATTAGTCTCAATGGATTAACATTTAGGTCATTTTCGTCATCCCTCGACTTATTCTAATCCACTTTCGTTCTTAGTCAATGTAGTTCATCCAATAAGTGTGTCTGTGTCATTGAATTAACATTTATATCATTTTCGTCATCCCTCGGCCTATTCTAATTCATTTTCATTCTTAGCCAATGCAGTTCACCCAATAAGTGCGTTTTTATCATTGGATTAACATTTAGGTCATTTTCGTCATCCATTGGCTTATTCTAATCCATTTTTTTATTAGCCAATGTAGTTCATCCAATAAGTGCATTAGTCTCAATTTATTAACATTTAGGTCATTTTCTTCATCACTCGGTTTATTCTAATCCATTTTTCTTCTTAGCCAATGTAGTTCATTAAGTAAGTGCGTTTGTGTCATTGGATTAACGTCTAGGTCATTTTTGTCATCCCACGACTTATTCTAATATTTTTGGATTCTTAGCCAATCTAGTTCATCCAATAAGTGTGTTTGTGTCATTGAATTAACATTTATGTCATTTTTGTCATCATTCGGCTTACTCTAATCCATGATGGTTCTTAGCCAATGTAGTTCATCCAATAAGTGCATTAGTCTCAATTGAATAATATTTAGGTCATTTTTGTCATCACTCGGTTTATTCTAATCCATTTTCTTTATTAGTCAATGTAGTTCATCCAATAAGTGCGTTTGTGTCATTGGATTAACATTTATGTCATCTTCGTCATCCCACGACTTATTCTTATTTTTTTGGTTCTTAGCCAATCTAGTTCATCCAATAAGGGTGTTTGTGTCATTGGATTAACATTTAAATCATTTTCGTCGTCCCTCATCTTATGATAATTCATTTTGATTTGATAAAGACTTGTTGGTTTGTATCAAATTTTGGTCATTGTTGAATGCATTTGATAAAGACTTGTTGTTTTGTATCAAATTTTGGTCATTGTTGAATGCATTTGATAAAGACTTGTTGTTTTGTATCAAATTTTGGTCATTGTTGAATGCATAGATTGAAATCTATATTAAAATATGTCCACATTATTTATTGCTTAATTTCAAAAAAACTTAGTCCTTTAAATATTGAAAAGAAAAGTAAATATTTATTGCTTGGGAGAACTTTAAATATTGAAAAGAAAAGTAAAAAGAATGTGACAAAAATAGGAGAAGAAAGAATAAAAATGTATCTTAAATAAGTGTGTTTTAATTTTTATGTGAAGATAAAAAATTTGAATTATATTTTTCAAGTTATTGTCAGATTGTTGGTTTTATTTAAATGAACAAATTACAGATAAATTCAATGTCAATAATAATGTTAAACTGTAGTTTCATTTTGTGAATGGCATGATCATATAAACACAAATGCTTTGAGCTATATATAGATGATATGTTTTACTTTTCATTAAAAGTGTAGTTTTTGCATGTGGTAGTAGCTAATAAGAATGAGAAGAATAAAACTTATATGGAAAAATGGGAAACCGTAGCTAATAAGAATGAGAAGAATAAAACTTATATGGAAAAATGGGAAACCAAAATAGAGTGGGTAATAAATATTTACTTTCATTTCAATTTCAATTAAAAATTGCATATTTTTATCTTAAAAGATATGGTAAATTCCACTATAATTAATTCACATACCGGTGAGGTCTCAAGTTCGAACACGAACAAGATATTCAACCTAACAATATCGACATTTGTCAGTTAAGTTAAGGCTTAAACACAAAAATGACATATTTTACGGTTATGAATTTATGTCTTTGATTTCTTATAGATTTGTGAGTTGGTTTACTTAATAAGGAGTTGATACATTACTTACAAAAGTGTGTTTAGCTATTATGGTTCGATGTGAGATCCTCTTTAGTGGATAATATCTAAATAACTACCTTGGCATTTTTTGAATTTTAAGATTTGTCTTACTTTGATGTGCCTTGGGAACCAGCTAATTTTTAATTTTTTGTTGTAAAAAAATGACATATTGTGGATTTTTGTACAACTAAGTAGAATTATATACTTGGTTAATTTTATGACTTCTTCATGTGATAACTTATTTTTCTGGGGCTCTATATTAGTATTAGCATTCTTTATCAATATTTGTACCTTGTATATAAGAGGTCCAAGTTTTCAAAATATTGATCGTATTATTTATTTTGTTTAAATACAGTTTTGGTTTCTTTATTATAGTGGATCAACATTTTTGTCCCATATTTTTTTCCTTTAATTTTTCCATTAAGTTAACTCTTTGTGTGATGGGGCACCAGTTTAAGGGATTCGGCAATAATATTATCCATTTGTGGGAGTTATATCACATTTTATTGTTTATTAAATTTCTTAAAACAATTTTATTAACTTCTAAAATTAAAAATATTATTAATTTATGAAATTAATCAACTCAAAATCCAGCATCGCTCAACATCATCACTGCTTACCAGATCTTGTAAATGTTCATCTCCTTCTCATCGCTCAAATAAACAAATCCAGAAAAATCAAACAAACGCATAAAACACGATGATCAATATTTTAAAATGATGATTAGTATTACTATTAATAATGATAATTTTCTCTTCTCTAATTTTATTAAAGTAAATATTTATTAGGCACCGTATATTTAGGCTTCTCATTTGTTGATATCAATTTTATTCTTCTAATCTTTATTAGCCACTACCTTATATGAAAGAGAAATGATGTATGACATCTTGAAAGAGAAATTAATAAAGTGACATTATGCCAAAAATTGTCTTTTACAACGCTTTTTTTAAGCCATTTAAAGCGCTTTAGTATCTAGTGCTGTAAAAGAATACAAAAGCGCTATTGAAAATACAACAAGTGCTGTAATAGGTCTATACATAAGGCGCGCTCGTTATAATAGTTTTACAACGCTTTTTCAAAAAAGCGTTGTAAATTGTAATAGGTTCATATATAAAGCGCGCTTCTTATACTATGCTTACAACGCTTTTTCGAAAAATCGCTGTAATAGGTCCATATATAAAGTGCGCTTCTTATACTATGTTTACAACGCTTTTTCAAAAAAGCGCTGTAATAGGTCCATATATAAAGCGTGCTCCTTATAATAGTTTTACAGCGCTTTTACAAAAAAACGATGTAATAGGTCCATATATAAAGCGCTTCTTATACTAGTTGTACAACGCTTGTTCAAAAAAGTGTTGTAAAAGGCTTAGAAAAGTGCTGTAAAACGTTTAAAAAAGCTCCGTAAAAGGATTTTTTATGGCATTTTTTAAAAAAGCGCTGTCTTTTTATGACATTATTATGAACATCAAATATCACATTCAGATTCTTCTTTTCAACATTAAAATTCACATTCACAATATCAAAATTCATATTCACAAATATCAAAATTCATATTATTCATAATATCAATTTCATATTCACATTCAACAATATCAATTACAAGTGTTTCACATCAACAAATTACAATAAATTACAGTATGAATTACATATTCACAAGACAAATTACATCATGATAGTAGCAACATATTCACAATATGAACTACATATTCACAGAACAAATTACATCATGACAGTAACAACAAATTAATTACAAATTAAATAACTTTGACTTTGAGGACAAACTGACACCATTCTTCTTTTATTTTTGTGTGATCACTTTCAGAGTATGTTGGGTTGAAGTTGTCAAAATACTGAAGCAAAATAAGTTAGAATAAAAAAAATAACATATATATATATAGTTTATATATGAAAATCAAAATATAATGAAAATAACGTACCATTTATGGAATTATATGTTGATTTAGATCAACAATCTCCTTCATGAACTTCATTATATAGTATCCGCAGTCTATGTTGTTAGTTTAACGCGGACACTATAAAATAAAACATGTACGCCAATAAATATTTATGCATTGATTGTAAATGAAAATTTAAAGGCATATAATTAAGTTCTATAACGAAAATTTCAAACCTTTATTGGAAGCCATGTGATGTTGTTTGACTTAATCTTCGACACTAAAGCACCCATTTGAGCGCAGAAAACTTGCAGAGCACTATCAAATAAACGTGATTATTATTCAGTGACCAAACACAATTATTTATATATGTACAAAATAAATGAATATTACTTATTTCTTGAAGATATTCTTTATATTAGGGTGATTGTTGAAATGACCGTGCAATGGGTCTAAATAATATACAATTTCAGAAGTCGCATTTATGGCAAACAACACCCAATGTTGCCTACAACAACAAAAATTTGGAAAATTTATTTATACAATTCATAATATCATAAATTAAAAAAGATATAGATAAAGTATCTAATTATGTACCCTGAATTGTATGGTGCTAGAAACAGCTTGTCCTTCTATTTATTTTCTATAAGTATATCAACTACATAGTTTTTTTACATTAACTGGATTAAGTTTAAACATGAATATTTTATGCGGAGATAAGAATAAAAATTTACTTGACAACTTCCGCGTGCACACCAACTTCTCATACAAAAACCTTCGATGAAAATATAAAATTAGAATAATTATCAATAAATTACATGTGGCAGTGATGCAATTAAAAGGTAATTTTTATCTTAAATAAAGTATTTATATTACCTGATGTCTATGCTAATGACAATAGCACTCAGTTCTTTATGATCGAGAACTTCATATATTTGCTCTTTGCCAAGTACGTCTAAATACTCTTCTCCGAATATACCTTTTTCCATGTTTATCATACGTGTATCATTGTTGCCCTCGATATTCATCTTTGTTGTTGTGTCAAGACACGACCCAAATCTAGCAAGGCATGGTTGACTTATTTTAGGAGCAGCAACTGATTTTCCTCGATCTAGTTTATGCATTTTGGAAGGCTTATTTTTACCATGGACTTGCACCTGCGGTGCAGCGGGTTTATTTTTTGGTTGAATATGAAAAAAATGAGGTTGATCAGTTTGTTAGTTATTATAGTAAGCTAATCATTTCGTATACATGAATTGATGTATATGTCAAACCTTTTCTAGTGCCTTTTCTGGTGAAGTGACAGACTCGCTACGAGGGATCTTATCATCATTCCCTTTAGCAACAATCTAAATAAATGTGAAATATAAAAGCGGAAAAATCAGCAATTAAACATAATCAATCATAATCATACAACTAAACATACATAGCAATTAAAACATACCTCCTGATCAATGACAACAAGATGTTTCGGCCATGCCACATAGCTACATATTGCTTCTCCCAAAAGTTTCATATCTCCGTCGTTGTCATGGATAGGTAACGGTGCAAGTGGTTCCAAAGCTACCACAAGTGACACTTTTACATGACCGATAGGAACGAGGTTGTTGTGCAATACTTCTCCCAACGTATTGTACAATGTTCCTTTCCTAACCATACGATGGGTAGGGGAAGACAAGTATATGTAGCAACGTGAAGCACCCTAAATTAAATCAATGGTTAATACATAAGTATGTGAAACAATTAGGTTGAATGAATTTCTTATTTCATTAAGTAATTAATTACCTTCAGGAGACTTTTATGAGCGATGTTGCAACTTCCATCTTCACTGTCTATTTGCATTCCACGTTGAAGTTGCTTTTCCTTATCCTTTTTAATCAAGTATGCAACTTGCTCCGAAAGGGTTTTCAGCGCTTGTAATACTTGATCATTCGAGGGATTTTTGCGCTTCTCATGTAAAAAATAACTTTTGGGAGTCACGCCAAATTCCTTACCCCTCACACGCCATAATATTCAGGAACATTGAATACCTTGCCGAGAATGTCCCTGCAGCTAACTTCTTTATTTTCATCTTGATTTTCAAGACATTGTTCCAAAATTTCCTAAAATACATGTAGTATTAAAAAGATAAGTTCAATATCATTTTTAAAACACAATATTAAAAAATATTAAAGTGATAATATATATACTTACACATTGTTGGACAACTTGTTGAACATTTTCGTTATCCACTATTCCATCTTTATTTACACGAGCTTCCTTCCACAAGATATGACGACCCAATGGTTGATTGGATTTCGTCTCTTGCAGCTGTTCGTTAAGACATAAACAAAATATTAGTTAGAAACTATAGTTTATAATCTACCACAATGTATAAAAGTGATTTTTACTTACAATTTTTTGCTCTAAACGTGCATACCCCATACGCGATCTTTTGTATGGATGCACTGGGTTATTTGCTCGCTTCCGATTTGCTGTACTTATATTCTATATATAAATAAAAAAATAACGATCGTGTAAAAAAATAAGATATGAATATGAATAAAACACACATGCTAATAAAATAAATATTACCACAAATGCGGGGTCTGAACGTTTATCTACAAAAGAGGTCTACTCTTCAGTTGTTATGTAATGTTTGTAAATGTTTGAAGCTTCAACATTCACATTTCCACACTTGTCTCTTAGGTAATAATTCGACAGATGAGATCTAAATCCTATGTGAATTTTACAAGCAACTCTAAGTACGTAATTTTTCCGCTTATCTTCAATATTAAAAGCGCTTTGCAAACCAAATAAGTAAAGAGTTTGAATAAAAGTATTTCAATGGAAAAAATTATAATAAGTAACAAAAAAGTGGAGTAAAAAAGTTAATTACTTGTACATCACTCCACATCATGTCTTTAGCATCCTTCAATGCTTTGTCTCTCCAGTCATCTATTGTTATTAGGATATTTTGGCAGACAACAACACCGATGTAGCTTACCATCATTGAACTGTTGGGTTCAATTAGCTGGCCACTTTCATTTCATCCCACCTAATAGACTCATAGAGTGTAAGTGTTTGCTTTCAAAAAAGAAAAAAAATAAAATCTAAACAAAAGTATAATATATATACCTAAAATTTTATTCCAGTACTTCTTGCTATAATGACTTTTTGCATTATAGTTGGCCCATGCTTCACTTCGCTTTCATATCCTTTAGCGTTGACAACTTCGTTGTTTACAACGTCAGTGTTTACAACTTCATCGTTTTGACGACCTAAATCGTTGTTGGAATCCATTTATTAGACATTTCACACAGTATAAGTTCAACATGCAGTTTAGTGACAACAACAGATTGAATAAATACAACATGCACTATAAGTTTAGTGACAACAAGATATTAATAACAATACCTGTAGTTTAGGGTTACGACGTCACATAAATACAAGTAGAAATACAAGTTTGCGGTTCCACAGAGCGCTTTAAAAAACTGAACAAAAAACGCATTAAAAACCTTTATAGTTCTTAGGGATAGTATACGTAAAGAAAATGGAGAGTACGTAATGAAAACATAGAGTACGTAATGAATATGGACAATAGGGTTCGCACTAAGGAGAAGGGTTTGTATAGAGAGTAATGAAGATGGAGAGTACATAACGAATAAGGGTTTCACACTGCCAAGTTCGTAGGGATGAGAATACTTAATGAAGAAGAAAATGAAGAGGCGATTTCTTATTATCAGTTTACATAATATTTCAAAACACCCTTTTACAGTGCTTTTCCAAAGAGTGCTTTAAAAGACTTACCCTATTACAGCGCTCTTCCAAAAAGCGCTTTAAAAGCCTTTATAAAAAGCGTCTTTCATAGTCTTTTACAACACTTATAGATACACTATATAAAAGGAGCTATATGAGCATTTTACAGCGCTTTTTCCCATAAGCACTGTAACTATTTTGTACTTGTAATTTATTTTTTTAAAAGAACTTTACAGCACTTTTTCTCATAAGTGCTGTAAATGTTTTGTACTTGTAATTTATAATTTATTTTTTAAAAGTCTTTTACAACACTTATGGGCAAAAGCATTGTAAATGTTTTGTACTTGTAATTTATAATTTATTTTTTAAAAGCCTTTTACAGCGCTTATGGACCAAAGCGCTTATGTGTATCATTTTATAATGTGAGATAATATCCATACTCATGGATACCAATTGTCATCTCTAAAATTTATTTATCAAATTGTTCATATCAACTTATATGACGAGTTCAAATTATAATTAATTTTTTTTATCAAATTGTAATCTCTAAAATAATTAAATAATATAATTAAAAAAATATAAGTTATGGCAGAAAATCAGTATATCAATGCATATATATCAATGCTAAATTACATGATTAGTTCAAGTTCTGGTAGAAAATTAGTATAAGCATAAAAATCAAATACTCAGTTCTGGTAGGGCAAGTTACATGAAATTAGTATAAATTACACAATGAGTACAAATCATTACATGACTTATATAAAACACATAAACACCTTAAGATGCCCTTCTTCTTTTCCTGGTGGGATTCACATTTGTTTGTCCATTAACGATACGAAATGACAAATTAATCCAAATTCCCTCGTCATGATCATCTCTAAGATATAAACCATCATGAGTTGAATCAATTTCACATGGTTGTGATGTCCCAAAGAAAATATCATTACCAACATCTTCAACGTTGTTGTTATCATCACTTATTTTATTGGTCGATAGGATAATAGACCATTTATCATCAGCATGATCAGTGACATAAAACACTTTTTGAGCTTGCGACGCTAAAATAAAAGGCTCATCTTTGTATCCCACCCTACTAAAATCGAAAAGGAAAAACCCTGACTCATCAATCCGAACGACATTATTATTATCGACCCACTTGAAACCAAAGATGGGAACATGAAACATTGTGTAATCCAACTCCCATATGTGCTCAATAACCCCAAAATATGATAGATTTGCATATATTGGGTTTTTTTCTTTTGCACTTGAGGTATGCATCGCTTCAACTACTAGAGTGACTCCGCTATTTTTCATAGTGGTTTAATAATCTTGTATTGTGGTATAAAATGTATAGTCGTTAATTACATAACCAGTGTAAGAAAAGACATGTAAACTCGGGCCATTTGCTAGCCACCTCAATCTCTCTGAATTGAAGCGGGGTATATTTCAAACTTTGAGCTAATGTGATTTTTTAGCCAAGGGATAAAACTTTGATTGTGCTCTCATGTTATCCAATTTTTATTCCTATTCATGTTCAAACTAGATAACTGATCCATGTGTATTGTAACATACAGTTGAACCTCATCATCATTGTGCAGAACATACAATTGTGCCTGCTCCTATTATGTCCTTGATATAGTCATTACTCTTTTTCCAATTATCCCTTCTCCTGTTATTCTTCCCGAATGACGAGACATAGGAAGTCCTATGGATTCAACATTGGATAGATATGTAGTACAAAATTCAATAGCTTCTTCGACAATGTACCTTTGAACAATACAACCTTCTAGTCGACTTTTATTTTTTACGTACCCTTTTAATATTTTCGTATATCGTTCTATCAGATACATCCATCTCATGTAAGTTGGCCCACAAAGTTGTGTCTCCTTAACAAGATGAACAGTAAGGTGAACCATTATATCAAAAAACGAGGGTGGGAAATACATTTCAAGCTCACACAAAGTAACAACAATTTCCCTCTGCAATGTCGGTAATTTCTGAGGATCGATCACTTTACTACAAATTTTCCTGAAGAAGAAACATAATTTAGTTATGGCTCGTCAAACTTTTTCAGGTAAAATGGAATGTATACCTATTAGTAGAAAATGCTCCATTAGAACATGACAATCATGAGTCTTCAAACCTTTTAACTTGAGGTCTTTCATACAAACTAAAGTTTTAATGTTTGAACTGTATCCTTCTAGAACTTTAACTTTGTGTAGAGATTTACATAAAACAATTTTTTCCTTTCTAGATAGAGTATGAGCGGCTGGAGGTAGATATGTGCGATTTCCTTTCTTTACGGGACCCAATTCATTTCTTATTCCCATATCGACCAAATCCATTCTTGCATTGATGCCATCCTTAAACTTTCCTGGAACACTGAGTAACGTACCAATAACACTATCAAATACATTTTTTTCAATATGCATCACATCGAGAAAATGTCTTATATACAATGACTTCCAATATCGCAATTCAAAGAATTTGACTTTTTCTTCCCCCCAGTTTTGACAAGCTCTCCCGCAAATGGTTTGCCAAATTCATTGGTCAAACCTTGTACTTTTTCCAATATTTGATATCCAGTCGGTGCTTTTGGAGAAGTACCATCCTCTGATTTTCCATCGAATGCATTTATTTACCCACGATAATGATGACTAAACGGTAAAAATCTACGATGTCAAAGAAAGACGTTCTTCTTACAATGTTTCAACTGCATCCAATCTGTACTCTCTTCACATATAGGAAATGCACACTGACCTTTAATGCTATATCCTGATAAATTACCATATGTTGGAAAATCATTAATCGTGTCGAACAATGTAAGACCCTTAATTTTAAATTAAATTATGGATTAAATATCAAATATATTTTGAGGTATTTGTAATACATTTAATATATGTATATATTTATATATATATATATATATATATTTTTTTTTTGAGACCGACTAAAATTATTCGTAGAAGAATAATTTAATTATATTACGAGGAATTTAACACCGGGCATTTTATCTGTCAATAGAGTTACGACGAGAGTATTTAGTTAATTGAGAGTTAGTTTTAATTCTAATATATATATATATATATATATATATATATATATATATATATATATATACTTAACACATAAGTAATATATATATGTGTGTGAGAAGGAGCAAGTTGAGAAAGAAACAGAAACTCATTTCCTTGCCCGCAAGCTGCCTGCGCCAATTTCTTTCTTCTTCTTGATGTTCTATTGTGTTGATAGAAAAAAAAACCATACTCAAATCCTAGATTACTTCAAAATCTATGCTTCCATTCCAAGAGTGTCAAGAGAGAAAGTTACTCCTCTCCTCACTACGGTGCTAGTGAGCTAACTTTAGTAGCGACGACGCAAGCGGGAGTTTCGCCGGTTTGGGTCGCGGTAAACAAAATGATCAAGAAAGCATAACGAAGGTAAGAGGCTCCTTCCAACTTTTTAGTTTGCATGTAGGAACTCTAAATGTGTGTTTGATGGTTGATTTATGTATTATTCTTGTTGAAAACGTGAAGTTGTTGTGGTTGATGAGAAAAATGTTGTTGCGATATTGTTGTTGATGATTAAGAATCATTTCTGTTGTTGTTGTGCTGTTGTGTTGATGATGTTCTGATATTTGTTGTTAAAGAGGTTGTGGCTGTGTTGTGGTGTTTGTAATGATTTTTCAAAGAAAAGAGTTCGAGTTCAAGTGAAATTTACTTGAAAAATTATACTGTTTTCGAATATGTATTCAAATACGACACTAGTGTATTTGAATACACTTCTGCAAAGTCTAGTTTTTATTCAAATTTTGAACCACCTCGTATTCGAATATGTAAGACCCTTAAATTTAAAATTAAATTATGGATTTAATATTAAGTGTATTTTGGGAATATTTGTAAAATATTTAATATATGTATATTTTTATATATATATGCATAAATATTTATTTTTGGAGGTTGGATTAAAATTATTGGATGAAGGATAAATTAATTTAATTACGAGTAATTAAATTATCGGGCAGTTAATTAAGATGTTATCTGCTAATTGCGACGCGACTGGTTAAATACTGGATGGTCAAACAATATTATAATATTAATGTGTTGAGTGAGGTGGCACATATGTGTCTATATATATGAGTGAGAAACCAGAAAAGGAAAGCAGAAAACATTTTCCCTCCTTCCTTACTGCATGCGACAGAACCCTTCTTTCTCTTCTATTTCTGTTTTCTGTGTTAGTGGTAACCAAAGAGTTGCTCAAAAGTCAAATTACTTGGAAATTCAAGCGCCGAACGAGCAAGTGTCCAGAACAAAAGTTGTTCCTCTCATCGTTACGGAGCTAGGGAACTAACTTTTGTAACGACGAACGCGAACGGGAATTTCACCGACTTTTGTCACGATAAAGTGAACAAGAACAGAAAATGTAACAGAGGTAAGGGGCACCTTCCAACTTTCTAGATTGCATTTAGGGCGGTAAATGCATGTTGTTGTGGAATTGATGATGTTTTCGTTGTTGTTTTTAAAGATAAACTATTTTGCATGTCATTATAAATGATGAAAATGCATTCTATTGCATGTTTTGATGATCTGTGATGTTTGCTGTTTTGGCTGATACATCAATGATGTTTTGTTTGTGTGGGAATATTGGAAAATGCTTTGCATGTTGTTTTGAGGATGATCAAAATGCAAGTGTTTGAAAATGGCTGTTCTGTTTTGTGGTTATTTTTTAGGTTAAGTTTTTTTTTTGCTAGTGCTGTTAACTCGTTGCTGAGTGGAGGATGTTTTATGGTTTTATTGTGGTGAATAAAATCGTTTTTATTGTGTGGTTGACTTTCTGTCTTGGTGATTAAAGAAAACTGTGAGGTTATTCTCGTGTTGGTGATTCTATTTTCTTTATATTGATAACAATCTGGTGTTGATGATGGTTTTCAAAAGAAAAGGATTTAAAATGGTGGAAGTGTTTTCTGGAAAATCTGTTATTGATGAAAAATGTTCTAAGTTTGTGGTTTCAAAGAAATGGTGATTATGTTTTCGTGTTGTGTTGTTTTTTTTTAAAAGAAAAGAATTTGAAAACGTGTTGAAGTTTCTGGAAAATATCACTGCATTCGAAGGTGTATTCGAATACATGCCTACAAAGTTTCTGTTTTTATTCAAAGTTTTGAACTTGTATTCGAATACGACCCTCTATTTTCGAATACAGATGAGTGATTTTTGCTTCTGAATTAGCATATGTATTCGGCTACGACCCTGTCGTATTCGAATACAGGATAGAAATTTTTGCCACTGACTTCGTATCTGTATTCGGCTACGACAGCCTCGTATTCGAATACAGAATGCTGATTTTTTACTGTTTTTAGCTTTTGTATTCGAATACAAGGAAGCTGTATCCGAATACAGATTGGTTTATTTCTAGAAATTCTAGTTTTAAACATTGGGTTATGAACTTAAAGAGTTGGGGAAATATTTGGGAAGGCTAGTGATGAATTAAAATGGAGTTTTTGAGATGGTTTGAGGAGGTGATGGAGTGGCTGGACTTTTAGCTGGCATTTGCATTCTGTTTTCAGTGAAGAGAAAACATTGCATGTCCATGCATTGCATAGTCAGGTGGTGACCGCGATGGGCCACAGAGTTAATGCGGTAACCGTGATGGTTTGCGAAGTTAAGTAGTAACCACCGTAATGGGCTACGGAATGGCCGTGTGTTCGTGGTGGTCCATTCTATCCGTGCGAGGATTTAACTTCTGTATGTTTTGGTCTGTGAGAGGCTAACATACGTAAAACGTGCTGGTCTGTGAGAGACCGCACTGGTGCTGGTCCGTGAGAGACTTCACCATCGTCATGTTGGCCTGTTAGAGCCTAACATATATAAATCGTGTTGGTCCGTGAAAGACTACACGTGTGCTGGTCTGTGAGCGTTTGCACCTTGGTTATTCCAAGAAATTGTGTACATTGGCATATACATATTGCATGGGATGGTTGATTGTGAGTCATATTTTAATATGAGTTGATGAATGGGAATCGATGTGTGTAAGTACCTTATGAAATCTGAGTTTCTAATGAATTGTTGTGATTGTTGAAATGATATTTGTACTTACAACATGATTTTTATATTAATTTGGTTGCTGTTTTGCAAAGGTACAAATATCATGTATTTTAAAAAAAATGAGCATCCTTATTTATCATCGTTGTTATATAATGTGCCATGAGTGTATCCGTTTTATCAGACATAAATGCTATGTGTTAATTGTTAATTTCGGTCGGTGACCCTTTACTATTATTCTGGAAAAATTGGGCTTTGCCCTTAGATGCCCCCCAAATCCGTACCACCGGTGGGTACTCAAACGACGGAAACACTGCTAGATTTCCTTGAGCGCTTTTTGCCTACTGCTTGGATATACAACCCCGTCTCAAGCAGGGCGACTTACACGGGGAGGATGGTGAGGACATGTAGGACCAATAGGGTAGTGGATTACGTATAGCACACCCACGCGAGGATTGACTTTCCGGTACCTTCCAAATTGATATTGGAAGAGTACGGAGTTTTTGCGAACGCGGAGGATCCGACTGAAGGGGTTGAGACGGAGGCCACGATGGGTGTGGTGACTCCTAACCCGATAGCTGGAGGGGCTATGCATGAACCCGAGGCGGGAGAGAAGAATAAAGGACAGACGCTAGCAGCAGTTGATATTCCGGGTCCATCCAGGACATTCGATGATTGTTTTGAGATTCCGGCACTGCCGAAGAGACCTAGATCGTGGATAGATCTGACTTCGGAAGAGACTGATCCTTCCCTGTATGATGAGGAGGAGGACGTCACATCGAGGCGAGCTGCGGAGTCAGACGAGACTTGTATGGGATGCAGAGGGAATCCTTGCTACTGTAGCTTTAATGCATGATCAGTTTAGACTTGTTGTATAGGGCTTTGAGTCCGGTAAATGTAATTATTTATTTTGGGAATTATTGTATATCTTTTCCGCTGATCTTTTCCGCACTTTGATATTGTTTAGTGGGCCGCAGGCCGGATGTTTTTTTTTTTTTGAGATGTTATGACACCGACTTTATGATGTATTATCTTTTATTACATTATGAGTATTAATTCTCAAAATTTTAATTACTTAGTTATAATTATGAGGTAATTATTAATTACGTTCGTCATTTGAATCACGACATCTTATTTTATGAAATGACTTAATGAAAATTCTATTTGAATTATCTTGAATTAATTCAAAAATTCTTTTATTTATTTATCTCGGTGGAAAAAAAATACACTCATGCTGTTTAAAAACTCGGGGTGTTACAATTTTGGTATCAGAGCATTTGGTTAATGTTTTGGGTTAAAGCTCTAGTTAGATTATTGGTTTTGAGTCGTTATCTGATCATGCATAAGAGCAAGTAGTTAGAGTGTCAAGTCTTGTATAAGCTGTGGGGTGCTGAAGTGATGATGTTGTTAAGTTATATTTTGGGATTATTCTAAGTGGTGTGAGATTTCTGCTTGATGATGGTTTTGTAGGAAACAATGCCTCTAAGGAGATATGACACTGCAAGAGCCAACATCAGCTGGGAGGATAGGATGGCTGAAGCGATGAATAACATGGTTGCGTTTGTTGCTGCACAGACGGCTGCGAAGACTCAACGTGATCTAGAGAAAAGATAAAGAGAGATTCGTGCTGCTGAATCAAGAGGACTAGAGGATTTTCATCGTCATAAGGAACAACCAATGTTGGCCTATGGTATCCAAAAGGTAGCATATGCAATCTTATTGGTTATTCTAACTCTGACTATGCACGATGTAAAATAGATCGAAAAAGCACAAGCGAAACTTGTCATATCTTAGGAAATGCATTAGTATCATGGTCCTGTAAGAAGCAAGCATGTGTAGCTCTAAGTACTACTGAAGCAGAATACATAGCAGCAGGTAGTTGCTGTGCTAAGATCCTATGGCTCAAGCAACAGCTATGTGATTATGGACTTAATCTCGAGTGCATCCCTCTGAAATGTGACAAAACTAGTGCTATCAATATCACTAAGAATCCAATCATGCATTCTTGAACCAAACATATCGACATACGTCATAATTTTTTGGGAGATCATGTGCTCAAAGTCAATGTTGAAGTTACTTTTGTCAATACACATAATCAACAAGCATATATTTTTACGAAACTCTTAAATGAAAGTGGTCTCTAAAGGTATTTATGCTTTGTAAGTCGTGTCACTTATAATCTCAAAATTTTTCATCTTCACTTTCTAAACTGTAGAAATATGATTCTTCGATGTATATGTGTTTTCTTAAATGTTAATACATGTTTTAAAAATATTTCTTTAGTTGTCGATACACAAAATTTTTGTTGTCGTATCCGAATACTCACTGTCTGTATTCGAATACATGTTTCCAGAAAATCTTGTATTCGAATACATCCAGTATGTAGTAGAATACAGATTCGATTTTTTCAGCATATAAAAACGTTTTTTTTTTTACAGATTTAGGTTTTTTTTCACAAATACAACTTTCAGTAGCCGAATACACTCATATCCTCTGTTTCCATTTCTTCAAAAATCTCATCCAATCTTACATACAATCCTCACCAAACCTTTACCTCATCATCTATTACATCTAAGGTTGTTAAAAAAATCAAAATCAAACCCAAATTTTCCCCAAAACCATGAAACTCCATCTTCTTCATTTATTCAACATGGATGCACGAAAAAGAGGTTCAAGGATGAAGGTTGCTTCAGCGAGTTCTTCAAAGAGGAGAAGAAATAATAATGTGGCAGACTTATCCTGGTTACTTCACTCACTGGAAGAAATCGATAGGTTCTGAACCTACTTCTCGGACAAAAAGTTGATTACTCCTAAATTTGGTACTCTTGATTCCTTCTCTGCTTTTAAATTCCTTGGGTTGCTTAATGCCCAATATTAGAAGCTTTCATGGGTTATAATGGTCCTATCTATCCCGACTTAGCTAGGGTATTTTTCTGCAACCTTGAGAAAGACGATTCCAAACTGGTGTATAAGGTTAAGGGTAAAAATATTGAATTAGACACTAAAACTATTGGAGAGATTCTACAAATACCATATGAGGGTAAAAAACATTGTCCAAGAAATTTATGTGAATGGGAAAATATTACCAAGTATGATGCTTATATTTCACTATGTCGGTTTGATAAAAACACTATGGAACCAAAAAGAGCACAAGCTGGTTCAGAATTTGCTAGGCAGAGATATGGCGTTGGAAGCCTAACCATTGACAATAGATTGTTGCATTATTTCCTAAGCTATATTCTAGTACCAAAAGCAGGCAATGATTCCCAAATATGTGAATTTGAGCTTCAAATCATGGTTTTCATGCTAGATGGGGCTGATCTTAACTGGGCTTACTTTTTTCGCTCTGTTATGTTTTCCTCAAGAAATGCTATCGGATTGCCTTATGCAAAGGAAGTTACTACAATTTTGGACCATTTAAAGTAGACTTTTTAGGAGAAGTTTTGTATAAACCTTCCAAAGACAATCTGTTGGACTTAAATGTTCTGCCAAGTATGAAGATTGTGTGGAGTGAGCCGCTTCAAACTTATGTCCACAAGAGCAATCTTGGACAATCATCATTGACAGGTGCTCAGGATGAAGCTGCAGCAGAAGCAGAGAACGAAGAAATAGCATCAAATGATGATACTATTTCAAATCGCATGGTTATGCACAAACTCAACTCTATTCAAACCTTCGTCACTGAACAATTTCAGAATATGAACACCTCCTTCAACAACCAATTTCAATCCATGAACACATCTAGCAACACCAGATTTCAAAATATTAAGACAACCATTACTCAAAATCATGACTCTCTGTTACAAGAACTAAATAATCTGTCCGAAAAAATTGACCACCATCACCTCCCACCAGATTTCGATATGTAGGTTGGCTATTGTAGTTTATATTATTTGTTTACGCCTTATTAGACATTTCTTTTAATTTCTTATTGCCTTTCACTAAATGTATTAATTAGACATGGTTTTTACTTTGAAACTACTTTTTTGTTGAAATCTTCCTTATATTATGTGATGATTGCGTTTATTCCCTATATATACTGTGAATGCTTGGATTTTTGTTGTTGTTGTTTCTTCTTCCTTTTTTATCATGTCCAAAGGGGGAGAAAAGTGGTATGTTGTTGGTGTTAAAATTTTTACAGGTCTCCAAAGAGGGAGTAAGCATATATTAAGGGGGAGAAATCAAAATCTTTGAAATTTAAAAAAAAAGGCTTTGTCATCATAAAAAAAAGGGAGAATGAAAATGTATAAGATCTATATTTTTTATAAAGACAAAAGACTATGAATAAATATCAAGATGCAAGCTCAAAGTGAAATAAACATTCAAGTCATCTATTAAGAAACTTAAAATTTAAGGTACTTGATAAAAATCCAATTACATTTCAAATACAATATTATGAGAACCTTCTTATTTTAGCATATGCATCAAAAGTATTTTATAAAATGTCAAAATACATAAACAAATATTTAAAAATTATGTTTTTGACAAAAATCAATGTTGTATTCGACTACAGCATCTCGTAGCCGAATACAAACACTAAGTCAGTAGCAAAATCTTCAGTTATCTATTCCAATACGACATGTCGTAGCCGATTACAGATATCAAGTAAGTAGCTAAAACTGAAGTTATGTATTCAAATCGGAATGTCGTAGCCGAATCAGATAACAAGTTAGTAGCTAAAAGTAGACTTTTGTATTCGACTATATCACCTCGTATTCGAATACAACTCCAAAATTCACTACATCACCAAAATTCACATACTTCTATTCGACTACGAGGTATCGTATTCGAATACGAAGTTAAAATTTTGAATAAAAACTGAATGTTACAAAAGTGTATTCGAATACGCTGAGGTTCTATTCGAATACAACAGCGAATCAATGCAATTTTTCAGTTCAGATCGCATATGGATCATTGCATAACTTCACCAAAACTTCTAGGAACAATTTCCACTGATCTGAAGTGTTGTCTATGGAGTATAAATACCTCATAGTTTCAGTTCTTACAAATCAATCCTACTACCAATCTTAGAACAACTTTCTGAACTATCTTAAACTTTCAAAGCTTCATTTTCATATTTTCAAGTACATGCTTTTCATTTCATATCATTAAGAAAGGTTCTCAGTTGTACTTGAAAGTGTGCTGGTTTGTTATCATTATACACATTGTTATACTCTTGTTCTTAGTTAAGAACATTGTTACAAAAATCATCTAAAGTTATTGTATTATTTGAAGAAAGTAGTGTAGTTTCTTCAAGTGTTGTAAACTAAGATAGTGGTGTGCTATCTTAGGTAAAGTGTTAGGAATTTGTAATAGAAGTCTTAGTGTTAGACTTGTACTGATTCTAACAAAATTGTGAAAAAATCTCTTGTGGTGTACAAGAGGACTGGATGTACCGTTGGTTATAAGGAGAACTAGGATAAATTTCTGCGTACTTTACTTTCTGTTACTTAAAAGTTTTCATACTCAATCACAATCAGAAAAATAATTCAGAAAAACTCTAAAAACTAGAAAAAAATTTAAACACCTAAATCACCACCCCCACCTATTAGGTGCGCCTCTATACTTACAATGAATACAAGTATCGATAGGAAGAGGAAGAAGTGCGAGGAAGCAAAAAAATTGAGAAGAAAACTGATGTAGCAAAGAATATGGAAGAAGTGTGAGGGTTTATATAGAGGAAGAGGGATGAGTGACCCATTAATTACTCCTATATTTTCAGAGGTTTAATTACCTTGGTGACTAGAAAATGCAAGGGGTAGATTATGGTGAGAGTAATTCTCAAACTTTTATTTTTCCTACATAATAATGTTAAATTCTTAATTAGTTTGTAAATTGATTTGATTTGAAGAGTAGATATGAGTTTTAAATAGATAGAGAAAACAAAAATGATACAAATTGGCTAGTTATATATATTATTATAATTATATAATAACCATGAATATGAATAAAAAAATTATTAATAACCATGAACAATAGATCATTTTATTTTTGGAGTACTTGTGACAACAATTTAGTTAAAAACATCATTTTCAACCATTAAAAAAAACTCATTTTGATCCATATGAATAATAACACTTGTCCGATGCAATAACGACATAGACATGTTTACTTTTATGGAACAAATATATACAATAGGCATTCTATTAGATGTAAGAGGTAAAATGAAAGATATTTGTCATTTATTTAGTGTTTACAAAATATTTGTCATTTAATTAACGGTATTTTTTTTAGGATAAATAAATATAAACCTAACGTTATTACTAAACAAGAAAGTGAACAACTCATAAATTCATCCAACAAGAGCATATATAGACAATAATAAAAATTACAACCATAACATATAAATGATTTATGTATAAATGAAAAATTGTCTAGCATTAATTCATGCATATCTATCTATGGTAGAAAATGAAAAAACCCATGAGATAGTATGCATTTACTTATGCTGACCCCATTTTGTGATTTAGATTATTATTGGTTTTAATCAAAAGTATAAAATGATTCTTTTATTTCATTGATCAAAGAAAGTGTTTAAAGTGGTAGTTTGACAAGGAGTTGGTTGGTGTGTATCAAATATTGCCATAATCCAAGAGCCTTATTTTTGTCATTTTTAATTCACAGATGGAATTTATATCAAAAATATGTCCACATTATTCAATGCCTAATTTGAACTTTGTTTAGTTCTTAATTCTTTTTAAAAATATCCTACTTCCATAAAAATTTATATTACTTAGAAGAACACAACACGCCAAAGACTTTCAAAATTCGAAAGAAAAGTATAAAAGAATGAGATGAAAATAGGACATGTGACATGTAATTAAGTAATAAAAAGAGGGAATAAAATATAGAATACAAATGTGTGACTTGGGCAAACACCTCATAATTTTTTGTGTCAAAAAAAAAAACTTGATTACCGGTTTTTTCATATTTTACAAACCCTCTATTTCTTAAGAGAATAGACTCTAGTAATCTAAAATTTGGTTGAGAGGTAAATAAAATTTAACTAAATTTTTTTATAATCAATAGTCGCTTTTAACTAAATCTCATTAATCACTTGAAGTCAATTATTTCGTTATTTACTATTTTCATGTTATAACAAAAATTTAGTCAATTTTATATTATATATTTTTTGGAAGGGTTTTATTTAAATGAAGAAATCAACAAATATCGATAAATTTAATATCACTAATGCTACTCTACAGTTGTGTCATTTTGTGAATACAAATACAAATACATATAGCTATATAAAAATACATGCATGAAATATTTGTATTTATATTTAGTTTTTGCATCCAGAAATTTTATTATGATTGTAGTTTTTGTTTATAGCTCTTATTTTTTTTTTTTTACATTTTTAACTTTCTAATACACATTCAATATATTATTTTTCTCTTTCTTTCACACGATTAACATATCATATTTATCATATCACACTATGCCAAAAATAGTCTTTTATAGCGCGCATTTTAAAGCGCTTAATAACTAAAAACGCTGTTGTATAATATTTTAAAAATAACAAAGGATACAACAGCGCTTTAATGACAAGAGTTTTAGAAAAAGCGTTGTTGTAGGGTCATGAAAGGTTTAGGATTTACAGAAAAACGCTGTTGTAGGGTCATAGCAATTTCACATAATGTTTACAGCGCTTTTAGAGCGCTTCGCATAAAAGCGCTGTAAAATATAGCACTCCCACACTATATTTACAGCGCTTTGTATATAATCGCTGTAAACGCTGTAAATGTTTTGAAATTTAATTTTTTAAAGCTTTTTAAAATTCTTATGGACAAAAGCACTATAAAATTACAAGTAGTTCAAGTTATATATACTTGATAAATAAATAATAAAATATTTAATACGTTATCTCCCTTCGAACCCTATTACGAACCTTCCTCTCCTCTACTTTGCGCTCATTTTTACTGAGTGATTGTTGTCTCAGGTACTGTATTTATTAATTTTTTATTTTCTCTAAAATTGATAAATGGTTACCTGATAAATCATATAAAATGTTAGATGATAAATCTATTCTGTTTTGAAATTTGTTCGATCTGTTTTGTTTTGAAATCAGACCTTGCACCTTGGTTTCCATTTTCCAAAATTAGACTATATATACTATAGATTTGTATGATGTTATAGATTGATAAAATTGTGTAACACTGCATTCATATATACTACATTCATAAATTGTTACATGTATGATATAGATTGATAAATTTGTGTAACACTGCATTCATAAATTCTTACATGATAAATCATATAAAATCTGTTTGATCTGTTCTATTATGTTTTGAAATTAGACTTGTATGTATATATATTATAGACTGGTATAATGTTATAGATTGATAAATTTGTGTAACACTGCATTCATATAGGTCGTATAAAATGGACCGGAAATGGATGTCTGCGAATCGATTGTCAAAAGAGTATGAAAATGGAGTGAAGGAGTTTGTTGAATTTGCAGGGAATAATGCAAAATACCAAATCAAATCACTTGTCCTTGTTTAAAACATTATTTTGGAAAACACATTACAGCAGATGAATTGGAAGGACATTTAGTATGGCATGGAATTGATAAAAGCTATACATGTTGGATAAGACATGGTGAGAAAAAAAAAGGGAACACTTATTTTGAGAATGCTGCGACATATGATTCAAATGATTTCGACACATATACATATGAGCGGGACTGAGTTGAGGAGATTGCAAAAGCTGTTGAAGAAGATCTTCCGGATTGTCCTAAAATGTTTGAGAGTTTGTTGAGTGATGTAGAGAAACCATTATATAATGGTTGTACTAAATTCACAAGACTTTCAGTGAAACTAGAGGACGACGTCACCAGAAGCAGAAATCAGAGGATGATGTCACCAGAAGCAGAAATCAGATGATGACATCACCAGAAGCAGAAATCAGAGGATGACGTCCTCAGAAGCATAATCAGATGATGACATCACCAGAGGATGTCACCAGAAGATGACATCACCAGAGGATGTTATCAGAGGATGATCACCAGAGGATATCATTAGAGGATATCACCAGAGGATATCATCAGAGGATATCACTATAGTATATCATCAGAGGATATCACCAGAGGATATCATCGGAGGACCTGTTAGAGAAAAATGCTCAAAACAGAATTGGAGCAACAGACTCAAGAAACAGAATCTAGCTAAAAGTATGCTCAAAACAGAAGCGGATCAAAATGCTCCTAACAAAATTGGAGTAAAAGATTCAAAACAAAATTTGAGCAAACTACTCAAGAATATTCTCAAAACAGATTAATCGAAATAAACTCCAGAAGTAAAGCATCAGTGAAGTTCTAAAGTTTATCTATAAAAGGAGGCTCAAGGCAGAAGACTGTGTATCGAAAATACTTGAAAGTCATAGACTTCCAAAAGAAAAATACTTGAGTTTTCAGTGAGGTCAATTGTGAGTATCCGCTTTCAAGAAGCAAGTACTCTTAGTTTTTCTTTCCCTTGTGTTAGGTCTAAGTTGTTGAAGTAGAGTCTACAATCTGAGGGAGTCAGAAGGAGTAGCAGATTACTTAGCAATTAGATTCAAGGTTCTTTTCCTCAAAAGTCTAGGGTTGTAAGACCTTTTGAGAAGACTGACTTAGAGGGTCTGTGGTACTTTGTTATTCAAGGTTTTTGAATTAGTGAAATTCTTCAAAGTGAAGGGACTAGACGTAGCCTAGTTAACGGTGAACACAATAAAATTCTTAGTTTTTATTTACTTTATATCCGCTGCTAACTCTGTTTTAATTCATACATAACAAGTTTTGTTTTAAAACTTAAAAAGTATTCAAGTTATTCAAACACAATTCAACCCCCCTTCTCGTGTTTGCACCTTCAATTGGTATCAAAGCTCGGTCTCAAGGCTGAGCACTTAACTAGTGTTTGAGGAAAGGTCAAAGGGGTCAACAACATGGCAGAGTCCAAAGATGATTTTGGAGGCAACATCAACAGACACCACTGTTTGATGGAGACAGGTTTGAGTATTGGAAGGACATAATGAGAAGTTTCTTCATATCTCAAGATCCTGAATTATGGAAGCTGGTAGCCAAAGGATACACTGCACCTACTATTCCAGGAGATCCAACTCAAGAACTGGACATGGCAGATATGATTCCATACCAGAGCAGATTATACAAACTGCATCACAAGTCCAGAATCATGATGATCAATGCCATCATATTCAAGGAATTTGACAGATGCACAAATAAAGAAACTGCAAAGAGCATATTTGACAGTCTGGTTCTGACCTATGAAGGAAGCCAGCAGGTTCAAGAAGCAATGGCTAACATACTGGTCAAACAGTATGAGATGTTCAAGATGGAAGATGATGAAGACATTGATGGAATGTTCTATAGATTCTAGACTCTGATATCTGGACTGAAGGTCTTGAAGAAAAGCTACACAACAACAGATCATGTTAAGAAGATTCTAAGAAGCTTACCAACCAAGTGGAGACCAATGGTTACTGCAGTTCAGCAAGCTAGAGATCTGAATAACTTAAGAATTGAAGATCTGATCAGTTCACTCAAGTCTCATGAAATAGAACTGGAAGCAGATGAACCGAAGAAGAAGAATCTATCCTTGAAGTCAAAACAGAAGAAAGCTGCAAAGGTAGAACCAGAATCAGAGGATAGTGACAGTGACTGTGATGATATGGCTTACTTAACCAAACAGATGGTTAAGATCGGGGAAAACAGGAAGAGGAGAGGCTCCAAGAAGAAACATAACAACGAAGGAAAGGAAGAATCTGACAAGAAGATCGTCATCTATTATGGATGCAATGAACCTGGACATATCAAGTCAGAATGTCCAAATCTAGAAAAAGGAAAACAGCACAAGAAGAGTTCCAGATTCAAAAAGAAGGGTCTGATGGCAGCTTGAGATGCATCAGAATCAAAAGAAGAATCGTCAGATGAAGAAGAGGTAGAAATAGCAATGATGGCACATATCAGGTCTGCCTATGGACTTCATAAAGGCATAGTTTCATGAAGGAAAACAGGCAGAAGGAAGAATGATCAAAGCAGTCATTCAGGCAAGTCTAGAAGCACATAAGAGGAAGCAATTCTGGCTCATACCAACTCAAGTTCTGGATACAGCTCAGGCTATGGAACATATTCAGAAGATGAAGACAATAAAGTATTTTCTGATCTCACTAAATCTGAATTAATTGATGTTTTAAAAGATTTTTTAAATGCAAAAAATAAGATGTCTTTAAAACTGAAAACTCTTAGGGAAGATAAGAAAAATCTAACCAAAGAAGTTCAAGTTTTAAAGAATCCAAATTATGAGTAAACAATTGAAAACAAGGATTTTAAAACTGAAGTTGCAAGACTCAAATCTAAAAACCAAACTCTCAAAAGTAATATTTGTTCCACTTCCAAAACTGATTGTGAATCTGATATGCATGAGCAATTTTTTCAAAACTTTATTTCTAATGGAATGGAAAGAAGTAAATATGCATCTATGATTTATAGAAACATTAACATTGGAAAGAGAGGTCTTGGTTTTACAGAAACTATTGCTGAAACTAAAATTGTTCATTATGATGTTTTATGCATTATTTGTGCTAAGAAAGGTCACTCTGAATTATCTTGTCCAATGGTAAAATCTGAACAACATCAGAGAGCTATTAAAACTAACAAACCTGGACCCAATTAATTATGGGTACCAAAAGATCAAATTGTCTATGTTGCAGATATTCTGAGAAACCAGAAGGAGACACCAACAATGGTGCTTGGACAATGGATGTTGGCAATGAACTAGTAGAAGAAGGATTATGTTCCTGCTACAACCAGACAGAGGCAATCTGAGTCTGATGGAAGAAGGTCTGGTCAACTCAACCAGAACCAGAACTGGAACAAGAACCAACACTAGAACCAGAATCAGAATCAATACTGGAACCAAAACCAGAACCAGAACAAGTATCAGTATCAAAGGTTCAGGTATGATCATCAAAATTACTTCAATTACCAGAATCATAGGAGGAACAGGAAATATCAGAGAAATTACTCATAACAACAAAACTAGAAAAACCAGAAGAATCAGAATTACCATCAGTTCTAGAATTATCAGAGGAACCAGATATATCAGCAGAAAGAGAAGAATCAGAATTAGGAGAGTTCTTCAAACACTCCAGCGAGATTCATCAAGACTACAAACCTGGAAGGGAATTCAAATCCCCTCATCCAAACCATGTAATCACAGAACATACAGATGCGGAATCTGAAAATCAGAAGCAAGAGAATTTTCAGAGTAAAACTGAAATTGTTGACATAGAGGTTAGATCTTGCTGTAAATACTATTATTGTTTGATATTTATGTTTACTGTGATAACGAGAAGCTTGATCTTAAAAAAGCTAGATAAGTAGTTTGCAGTTTCTCAAAGATTTAAAAGGACCAGGTGATTCACACGAATTGAACACTTCAGCAAAAATAGCATTCCAATGGTTTCAAAAACAAGCAGAAACCACCAAAAGCAGAGTTAATAGTTTGGCTATATTGAGTTCATCGTTAAATTATTTAGTCTGTATTATGTTATATGATAAACAGCTTGACTCTAAAAAGTCAGAGCAAGATGAGGAAATTGCAGGTGAACTAGAGGCACAGGAACCAGAAGTTGGACCAGCAGCAGAACTTGAGAAAGATAAAGATGAAAGCAAGGAAGAAGAACATGCTGACTCTGAAGACAAGTCAGAGGGAAAGAATGGATGGAAGTACAAGTCTTCACATCTAGAAAGTGTCATTATTGGCAATGCAGCAGAATCATTGAAGACCAAATCATCAAGTAGAGAAACCAATTTGTTTGGTTTACTATCAACAATTGAACCAAGCAATGTTGATGAAGCTTTGGCAGAGGAAGGTTGGATATTTGCAATGCAAGAAGAGCTAAATGAATTTCAAAGGAATGATGTTTGGGATCTGGTATCCAGACCAAACAAAAACATTATTGGAACCAAGTGGGTGTTCAGGAATAAACTCAATGAAAAAGGTGAAGTGGTAAGGAACAAAGCCAGACTTGTAGCTCAAGGATACAATCAACAAGAAGGTATTGATTACGCTAAGACTTTTGCTCCAGTGGCCAGGTTAGAAGCAATTAGAATTCTTTTATCATTTGCTGCTAATCATGATATAATGCTGTATCAAATGGATGTTAACAGTGCATTCTGAAATGGCTATATAAGTGAGGAAGTCTATGTCAAACAGCCCCCTGGATTTGAGAATTCTGATTTTCCAAACCATGTTTTAAACTCAAAAAATCTTTATATGGTTTAAAACAAGCACCAAGGGCATGGTATGACAGACTTAGTAACTTTCTGCTTAAGAATGAATTTGATAGAGGCCAGATTGATAATACATTATTTAGGAAATCCATTAAAAATGATATTCTGATTATCCAAGTCTATGTTGATGATATCATATTTGGATCCACTAATGGCACTTTGTGCAAAGAGTTTTCTAAACTAATGCAGAAGGAGTTCCAAATGAACATGATGGGAGAACTTATATTCTTCCTGGGAATTCAGATTCATCAAGGTAAATCAGGTATACTCATTCACCAATCTAAATACACCAAAGAACTTCTTAAAAAGTTCAAGATGAGTGACTGTAAGCCTATGGCCACCCCCATGCACCCAACCTGCTCACTTGAGAAAGATGAAACCAGCCAAAAGGTAGACCAGAAAACATACAGAGGTATGATTGGATCCTTTCTTTATTTAACTGCTTCAAGACCTGACATCTTGTTTAGTGTTTATGTCTGTGCCCGATTTCAAGCTGACCCTAGGGAATCCCATTTAACTGGTGTCAAACGAATTTTGAGATACCTTAATGGAACCACCAACCTTCCTTTGTTATACAAGAAAACCTCCACCTACAAACTCAGAGGTTTTTGTGATTCCGACTATGCTAGAGACAAGCTGGAAAACAAAAGTACAAGTGGCAACTACACTTTCTTAGGTGATAACTTGATCTCTTGGTCAAGCAAAAGACAAAGCACCATTGCCATGTCAACAGCTGAAGCTGAGTATATATCAGCAACAGGATGCAGTTCACAGTTACTCTGGATGAAACACCGACTTGAAGACTACAACATCTTTGAAAACAATATCCCTTTGTTCTTTGATAACACTTCAGCCATAAACCTAACCAAGAACCCTATCTTACACTCTAGAGCCAAACACATTGAAATAAAACACCATTTCATTAGGGACCATGTTCAAAAAGGAACTTTAAGCATCCAGTTTGTGGACACTGATCATCAATGGGCTGATATCTTCACCAAAGCTTTACCAGAAGGTAGGTTCGAGTTCATTAAAAAGCATCTCAGCATGACCTTCATATCTGACTAGCTCAAGTAGTCATCTTAGGAGTTTTTAAATTTCCTGTAATTTTATTTTCTGTCTTTTAGTTTATGTTTTTACTTTATGCAATTTGTAAAGAGAAAAACAAAAAATACAAAAATAGTAGGACCACTTTTTGGCTGATGACAAAAAGGGGGAGAGAGAGAGAAGAAATAAGTAGAAAAGGAGAGACAAAAAGAAAGGAGAGACAAAAAGAAAGAGTGAAAAAGAGAAGGAGTTGAAAAGGAGAGGAAACAGGGAGAAAGGAGAGAGAAAAAGAAAGAGTGAAAAAGAGAAGGAGTTGAAAAGGAGAGGAAACAGGGAGAGAGAAAAACAAAGAGAGAAAAAGAAAGAGTGAAAAGAGAAGGAGTTGAAAAGGAGAGGAGAAGAGAAGAAATGAAAGAGAGAACAAAGAAGGAGAAGAAAAGAAAAGAAAGAGAGAACAAAGAAGGAGTTGAAAAGGAGAGTATCAGACTTAGGGGGAGAGATTGGTCTAAGGGGGAGTAATTCAAGTCATTCGAGTTATAAACTAGCAAAATAAGTTAAGGTTTTGTCATCATAAAAAAGGGGGAGATTGTTGGAACCAAGTTGGTTCTTAGTCTTAGGATTTTGATGTTTACAAAAGTACTCAATGTAATCTTGTTTTGTACCTTGAATTATTAAATTAAATACCACCAGAAACTGAAATAATCAAAAGCAGAAGATCAAAGGATTCCAGAAAATGAATTCTGGAATTACCAGAAGATACTCCAGGAATGTCAAAACATCACCAGAAGATATCTTTGCTGGCCTAGAACAGAAGGAAGAAAAATCAGAAGAAGACCTAGACCATACCAGAGGAAAGCCTGCCAGAGGGAGAGTTTGTCCAGACCAAGAGAATCAAATATCAGATTTATTCCATAAGTTATTCTGACCAGAAGATGGCCTGGCAGTGAGAAATTAAAACAGCCCAGACTTGTTCCAGACTCAACCAGAAGATAAGTTAATGAGTCCAGTACAAGAGAATCAATCCAGATCTGACCCAGACCATAAGATAGCATGATTCAGGGCATGAAACTAAGTCCAGACCAGAAGAAATGAATTCCAGAATCAATCCAGACCTGGTCCAAAATCAAAGGTAAAATGTCCAGGCTGAAATATTTTTTTCTCAAGTTAATTTAAGTTCATTCCAAACCAAGTCCAGAATTTGTCCAAATCAGAGGAAAAATATTCAGTTTAATGGTTCAGAATAAATTATTTGGCCCAGTGATGGCCCAGATCAGAAGATCAGACCATGGCCCAGTGATGGCCCATATCAGAAGATCAGACCATGGCCCAGTGGTTGCCGAAATCAGAGGGACAGGATGTGTAGTCCAACAAAGGCTGAGTTCAAAGGATTATAGCATATCAGGTGCGAGTCCAGGATGGCCGAAATCAGAAGATCATAGGGTTAGGAAGTGTGGTCCATGGATGGCTAAATTCAGAAGATCACAACATATCAATTTATTTGGTCCAGATGTGGACTGGCGCAGAAGAATCTAATGGTCCATATTTAATCATGAGGATTAACGGTGAAGATCTTAAGTTATTTTTATCAAAGTATTAAAAAGATTTGTTACAAAAATAAATGTGGAGTAGTGTGGAATTCAGGAGCTGTGGCGGGAACAAATAAAAGATTTGATTGGCCAGTTATTTTTGATAGAAATCTGAAGATATGTTTTTTATTTAAATGAAGCCCAATTGGTCAAGTTATTTTTGCAAGAGAATCTAGCAAGATTCAGCACGAATTTAAGCATTGGAAGAGGCCCAAATCTGCATCTATAAAAGGAGGCTCAAGGCAGAATACTCATCATTGAAAATCACAAAAGAGTCATAAACTTCCAAAGCAAACACTCAAATTTTCAGAGAGGTCAATTGTGAGTTCCAGCATTCAAGAAGCAAGTACTCGTGTTATTTTCTTTCCATTGTGCCAAATCTGAGTTGTTGAAGTAGAGTCTACAATCTGAGGGAGTCAGAAAGGGTAGCAGGTTACTTGGCAATTAGATTCATAGTGTTGAAATTTCTTCTACAATTTGGGATTGTCAGATTGGCTGAAGACAAGAGCTGTATTCCTCAAGAGTCTAGGATTGTTAGACTGTTTGAGAAAACTGACTTGGAGGGTTAGTAGAACGGTTGTAATTCAAGGTTTGAATTAGTGAAATCCTTCAAGGTGAAGGGACTGGATGTAGCCTCGTTAACGATGAACTAGTATAAAAATTCTGTGTTTTATTTTTTACTTTATATCCGCTGCTAACTCTGTTTTTATTTCATCAAGTTTTGTTTTAAAAGTATAAAAACAAGAAAAGTAATCAAGTTAGTCAAACACAATTCAACCCCCCTTCTCGTGTTTGCACCTTCAAGTCGCACACAGACAAGCACACACGCAGTCTCTCACGGACCAGCACGAGTGCAGTCTCTCACGGACCAACACCAGTGTAGTCTCTCACAGACCAGCACACGTGCAGTCGCTCACAGACCAACACGTTTTACGTATACCAAGGTGCAGTTGCTCACAGACCAACACCAGTGTAGTCGCTCACAGACCAGCACATTTTACGTATGTTAGCCTCTCACAGGCCAAAACGTACCGAAGTTAAATCCTCGCACGGTCAAAATGGACCACCACGAACATGCGGCCATTCCGTAGCCCATCCGGTGGTTACTATTTAACTTCGCGGACCATCACGGATACCGCATTAACTTTATGGCCGATCGCGGTCACCACCTGACTATGCAATGCACGGACATGCAATGCTTTCTCTTCACTGAAAACATAATGCAAATGCCAGCTGAAAGTCCAGCCACTCCATCACCTCCTCAAACCATCTCAAAAACTCCATTTTAATTCATCACAAGCCTTCCCAAATATTTCCCCAACTCTTTATGTTCATAACCCAATGTTTAAAACTTGAATTTCTGGAAATAAACCAATCTGTATTCGAATACAGCTTCCTTGTATACGAATACAGAAGCTAAAAACAATGAAAAATCAGCATTTATCACCACATCAACAACAATTCAAGAACCTCATCATCACCACCTCAAACCTTCTCAAAAACTCCATTTTAATTCATCACAAGCCTTCCCAATGTTTCCCCAACTCTTTAAGTTCATAAACCATTGTTTGAAATTGGAATTTTTGAAAAAAACCAATCTGTATTCGAATACAGCTTCCTTGTATTCGAATACAGAAGCTAACAACAGTGAAAAATCAGCATTCTATATTCGAATACGAGGCTGTCGTAGCCGAATACAGATGCGAAGTCAGTGGCAAAAATTTCAATCCTGTATTCGAATACGACAGGGTCGTAGCCGAATATAGATGCTAAGTCAAAAGCAAAAATCACTCATCTGTATTCGAATACAGAGGGTCGTATTCGAATACAAGTTCAAAACTTTGAATAAAAATAGAAACTTTGCATGCATGTATTCGAATACACCAATGCTGTATTCGAATACACTTTCGAATGTAGTGATATTTTCCAGAAACTTCAACACGTTTTCAAATTCTTTTCTTTAAAAAAAAAACAACACAACACCAAAACATAATCACCATTTCTTTGAAACCACAAACTCAGAACATTTTTCATCAATAATAGATTTTCCAGAAAACACTTCCACCATTTTAAATCCTTTTCTTTTGAAAACCATCATCAACACTAGATTGTTATCAACATAACAGAAAACATAATCACCAACACCAGAATAACCTCACAGTTTTCTTTAATCACCAAAACAAAAAGTCAACCACACAATAAAAATGATTTTATTCACTGATAGCGTTTCAGCAAGTGTACTGAATCGTTGCAAGTAATAATTAAAACGGTAGTACTGAGTGTCGAACTCAAGGATTGCGTTTTACTATCGAATTATATTTAATTACTAAAATTGAAAAAAAAGTTTCCGAGTTGATTGTGGTAATATTTAAAATAACAACAGTAATAAAATTGAACTTTTATAATGAGAAAAATGTCAGGGATGAGTTTCACTTTGAGTCCACCCTTGGTTTCTAATTTGATCCTAGTTACTGAATTCCTCTATTGAATTATTACCGAATTTTCTTTAGTATTCTTGCCCTAATGTCTTAGTGACAGAACCTTTAATCCCAAAATATCCCCTAATTCCTTAGTGGATTTAAAATTAGGATTAAGCTTTACAGTACAAAAATTCTCTTTTTAAATTGTTGTCTCTGCAACTAATTCAATTGGTTTCATGACCTGCATCTATCCCTAGACTACAATCTCATGAATTTCTCATCTCAAGCATTCATAAAGTCCACTTCCGTTTCAAATTACAAATCATAGAACATTTTAAAGTTGATCAGGCAATAAAAAGCATTAAGCACAGAAATGAGAAAAATAATTCAATAAATTTATTCATATAACCAGAAATCAATTCAGACAAATAAAGGTTTCATCTTGTTCCACTCATCCATAACAAATAGGATTTAGTTGCTCATTACAGAGATTAAAGAGATAAAGATTAAAGAAGAATTACAAGAAAGATTCATGAATGACTCTTGATAAAACTCCTTCAATGGTATAGAACAGCCGTCTCTGAGCTTCTCTACTAGGGTACAAGTCTCTGAGCTTCTCAATTGACCAAAACATCCCTAAAAAATCAGAAAAACTCAAGTTTATGCAATCTGCAGCGCACCACGCGCCTCGGGCGCATGCCTTGCGCTTCAAGCGCATTTAAACAAAATCAGCAGTGCAGAAATGCGCTTCAGGCGCATGCTTTGCGCTTCAGGCGCACAACATTTTCTGTCTGACGTATACTGCATATTTCTACTATTTTGAGTCCAAATTTGGCTCCTGTCTTCATGAAAAGTTGTAGCTATGGATGGTAGCTTTCATTTTCACTTGGTTTGACTCCAATTGGACATCTACAACTCCATATATCACTGAAATACTCCACATAGGTCATGTTGATTTCTCACCTGAATTCAGCACTGCACTAAAAACAAAGAAACGACGCAAAACTCCAAAAAATCTCTACTTAATCAACTAAATAAGAACATAAGCATTTTATTAAACCCAAGAACTAGAATCAACAAAACATATCAAATAAATCATTAAATTAACTAATGATTGAAGATAAATAAGACTAAAAACAATGAAAAATATGCATATGATGAAGAGTTATCACAACCCCAAACTTAATCTATTGCTTGTCCCCAAGCAACAGTTAATTTCAGATTTGATACAGTTAAAAGTAAACTTAAATTCAATTTTTCAAATGAAATCAAACTCAATTCTCAAAGTTCTAGCTACTACAAAACATTCATCATTCTCGATGGTTGCTTAAAAAAAACACAATTTGTACACTTTAGCGTTCATTTATGAAGTTCAACACTCTCTTCACACAATCTCACCAAAATTTCTCTCAAGTGTTTAGCAAGGGTTGTGAATTTATCACTCAAATCCTAGAACATGCATCACACTACCATATGCTTGAAAAAATTCTAGTTAGCAATCACAATGCAACAAACACATACACTTTTGGAGGACTTTCGGGTTGTAATGGGGCTTAGGTAAGGGTAGGACATTTTGGGATAGTAGGCTTTACTACTTGGAGTTAGGCATACATTTTCAAATTATTCTCCCTCTTTTATTCTATTTTATTTTATTTTTCACATTTTATGGTGGAAATTCACAACCATTGACAAAAGAACTAAGAAGATGTTATTTATCAATGTACTCAAACTAATTTTTTTTTCTTTTTTTTTTGTTTTGAATTTTTTTCTTCTTTTTTTTTTATTTTTTCGTGAGAACCACCCCAAACTTAAAAGGTTGCTATCCCATGAGCAACCCCAAACTTAGAACTTTACCGAGATGAGACAAAAAATTTCCTACCTAGCTCCAAGTAAGGTGATTTAATCACTGTCAAGTCTTTGGTTTGTAATGTGGCTAGTAATCGAAAGAAAGGGTCAAGCTCAAAGGGGTTAGCAAAGGATAAAATTTGCACAGGGTAGTTAGAAAGGCTCAAACGACCAAAAAAATTTGTCTCCGTGTATGCATAAATCACAAGTGATGCAAGTAAGAATTAGTGCAAGTTCTGAAGGGTTAACACATGTCTAGATAATCACACAATAAGAAATTGAAGTGTTTAGGCTCAAAAGCTCACAGCTAGGATAAAAAAGAGAGAGTGTGAACTTACAAAACTATGCCAAGTGTGTTACTAAATTTTATTATTATTATTATTATTTTTTAAAAAATTGATGGCAAGTTAGCCCTCTACAACCACTTAGTAATCAACAATGTATGCATTAGTGAAACTTGTCGTATTGATCAATGATGTGAGCACAAAAATAAAGTTTAAATTTCAAAATTTAAAACAGATAGCTTAAGACCAACTTCAAGTTGTTAACAATTCTTCATCATAGTGCACATTTATACACAATTAAAAAGAAACAAATTCAAATAAAAAAATAAAAGTTACCTCTACCTATGGGTTGCCTCCCACGAAGCGCTTTTTTAAAGTCATTAGCTTGACACCCAACTATTGTCAAGGTGGCATATAGGACAGAAAGAACACATCATCCTTTTTCTTCTTTTTGTTTGGTAGAAATTTCATGAACTTGAGAAATAAATGATGTTGCTTCAATGTCCTTTTCAATTGGAAATTGATGAACAAGGCAAAGATTGAATATTGAACTTCACCAATCTTTTCTTTTTTCTTTTCCTCGTTCGTGTTGTCCTCTTGCTTATCATCTTCTACCACAACAATGAAGTCATCTTCAATCGTCAACTTCTTCTCCATCTTCTCAAACTCAACCACTTGCTCAAATAACCTCTCACATTGACTTTCAAATCTTTCAATTGAAACCATGTTATTCTTGTTCCACTCATCCCTAACAAATAGGATTTAGTTGCTCATTACAGATATTAAAGAAGAATTACAAGAAAGATTCATGAATGATTCTTGATAAAACTCCTTCAATGGTATAGAACAGCCGTCTTTGAGCTTCTCTGCTAGGGCACAAGTCTCTAAGCTTTTTAATTGATCAAAAGATCCCTAAAAAATCCGAAAAACTCAATTTTATGCAATCTGCAGCATGCCACGCGCCCCAGGCGCATGCCTTGCGCTTCAAGCGCATTTAAACAGAATCAGCAGTGCAGAAATGCGCTTCAGGCGCACATCATTTTCTGTCTGACGTATACTACATACTTCTACTATTTTGAGTCCAAATTTGGCTCCGGTGTCTTCATGGAAGTTGTAGCTATGGATGGTAGCTTTCATTTGCACTTGGTTTGACTCCAATTGGACATCTACAACTCCATATATCACTGAAATACTCCACATAGGTCATGTTGATTTCTCACCAGAATTCAGCACTGCACTAAAAACAAAGAAACGACGCAAAACTCCGAAAAATCTCTACTTAATCAACGAAATAAGAACATAAGCATTTTATTAAACTCAAAAACTAGAATCAACAAAACATATCAAATAAATCATTAAATTAACTAATGATTGAAGATAAATAAGACTAAAAACAATGAAAAATATGCATATGATGAAGAGTCATCATTCACCACAATAAAACCATCCCCAAAACAATATGCAAAGCATTTTCCAATATTTCCACACAGACAAAACATCATTGATGTATCAGCCAAAACAGCAAACATCAAAGATCATCAAAACATGCAATAGCTTGAATTTTCATCATTTATAACAACATGCAAAACAGTTTCTCTTTAAAAACAACAACGAAAACATCATCAATGCCACAACAGCATGCATTTACAGCTCTAAATGCAATCTAGAAAGTTGGAAGGTGCCCCTTACCTCTGATACGTTTTATGCTCTTGTTCACTTTATCGCGACAAAAGTCGGTGAAATTCGCGTTCACCTTTACAAAAGTTAGTTCCCTAGCTTCGTAACGATGAGAGGAACAACTTTTGTTCTGGACACTTGCTGGTTCGGCGCTTGAATTTCCAAGTAATTTGAATTTTGAGCAACTATTTGGTTACCACTAACACAGAAAACAGAAATAGAAGAGAAAGAAGGGTTTTGTCGCATGCAGTAAGGAAGGAGGGAAAATGTTTTCTGCTTTCCTTTTCTGGTTTCTCACTCATATATACAGACATATACGTGCCACCTCACTCAACACATTAATATTATAATATTGTTTGACCATGCAGTACTTAATCAGTCTCGTCGCAATTAGCAGATAACATCTTAATTAACTGCCCGATAATTTAATTACTCGTAATTAAATTAATTTATCCTTCATCCAATAATTTTAATCCAACCTCCAAAAATAAATATTTATGTATATATATATATATATATACATATATTATATATTTTACAAATATTCCCAAAATACACTTAATATTAAATCCATAATTTAATTTTAAATTTAAGGGTTTTACATTACTACCCCCCTTAAATTAGTTTCTTCCTCAAAACTACATGTCGATAAACAACTGAGGATGTTGTTCCCTCATCTTACTCTCCAGTTCCCAAGTCACGTCTCCAGTAGTCTGATTCCAAATCACTTTGACTAGTGGGACTTCCTTGTTCCTCAACTGCTTAATCTTCTTGTCCTCAATTCTTACAGGTAACACTTCAAATGACAGGTTATCCTTCAGTTGAATTGTGTCTGGTTCGATCACATGTGACGGATCCGTAATGTATTTTCTTAACTGCGACACGTGAAATACGTCGTGAATATTGGATAGTATTGGAGGTAAAGCAATTCGATAAGCCACTGGTCCAATTCGTGCAGTAATCTGGTATGGTCCAATAAATTTCGGAGTCAACTTCCTTTATTTAATAGCTCTGCCAACTCCAGTTGTAGGTGTGATCCTTAGAAATACATGATCACCCTGTTCAAATTCTAATGCTATGCGACGCTTGTCCGCATAACTCTTTTGGCGATCCTGTGAAATCTTCATTTTCTCTTGTATCCTTTTGACCTTCTCTATAGTCTGTTGCACCATCTCAGGTCCAACAATCATACTTTCTCTGTCCTTATACCTGCATAAAGGCGTCTAACACTTGCGTCCATACAAAGCCTCATAGGGTGCCATTCCAATACTTGCGTGAAAACTATTGTTGTAAGTAAACTCAATCAATGGCAATACCTCATCCCAGTTTCCCCTATCATCCAACACACATGCTCTCAATAGATCTTCCAAGGATTGATTTGTTCTCTCGGTTTGTCCATCTGTTTGTGGATGGTAAGCTGAACTCAATTTTAGTTTCGTTCCCAATGCTTCATGCAGCGCTCCCCAAAAGTGAGATGTGGATTTTGGATCACGGTCCGATACAATACTCGATGGAACTCCGTGTAATCTAACAATCTCAGCAATGTAGATTTCCGTCAGCTTATCTACTTTATAAGTGGTCCTTATTGGTAAGAAATGTGCAGATTTTGTCAATCGATCCATTATTACCCAAATCGAATCATTCTTTTTCCTTGTCTTGGGCAATCCAGTTATAAAATCCATGGAAATGCTATCCCACTTCCCTTCCGGTATATCCAACGGTTGCAACATTCCAGCAGGTCGCTGATGTTCCACTTTCTCTTTTTGACAAGTTAAACAAGCCGATACATACTTCGCTATCTCCCTCTTCATTCCTTGCCACCAGTAATTTTGTCTTAAGTCCTAGTACATCTTGGTCGCTCCAGGATGAATACTCAATTTGCTCTTATGAGCCTCTTCCAAAATCGTTCTTCTCATATCTGCAACTTCCGGTACACAAATTCTTCCATTACATCTCAGAATATTATCTGGTCCGATCCTGAACTCAGTGGTCTTTCCTTGCACTATCAGGTTCCTCTTTTCTTGGATTAATGCGTCATCTTGCAAGTTTGCAATCTCCTCAAGTAGTCCACTCGCAATCTTTATCATTTAAACACTTTAAAATTCCTGATGCAAACTCTACGTCCAAGTGTAGATCTCTAAATGCTTCCCACAACTCTTGTTGTCTGGCCATTATCATTGAAGATACTGACACACTTTTCGTACTCAATGCATCAGCCACCACATTGGCTTTTCCAGGGTGGTACTTCAATGAAAAATCAAAATCCTTGAGAGTCTCCATCCCTCTCCTCTGCCGCATGTTCAATTCTTTCTGGTCGAACAAATACTTCAAACTTTTATGGTCACTGAATACCGTGAGCGTGCATCCATATAAGTAGTGCCTCCATACCTTTAATGCGAACACTACTGCAACAAGCTCTAAATCATGAGTACGATAGTTTCGTCCATGCAAACGGCTGATTCTTTCTGGTGAGTTGTGTCAAAGGAGCTACAATCTTAGCAAAGCCTTCAATAAATCTCCTGTAGTATCCTGCCAGTCTGACAAAACTACGTATGTTTGTGATAGTCTGAGGCTGTCTCCAGGTAAGATTTGTCTCAATCTTTGCTAAATCCACAACGATTCCTTCTTTTGTTATCACATGTCCTAAGAAGTTCACTTTCTCTAACCAAAACTCGCACTTCGACAGATTGGCATACAATTGCTTCTCGCGTAAGACTTCAAGAACTTGGCGTAGGTACTCTCCATGTTCTTCTTCATCCTTTGAATAAATCAATATATCGTCGATGAACACTACAACAAATTTATCCAGGAACAAGATTCTATTCATATAATCCATAAAAATCGCTGGTGCATTCGTAACTCCAAATGGCATAACGAGATATTCATAATGTCCGTAACGAGTCTTGACTTCAAATCGATATTTGAAAATACCGCTGCTCCCCTCAATTGGTCCATCAAATCATCGATGCGTGGTAAAGGATAACGATTCTTAATAGTTACCTTGTTAAGTTTCCTATAATCCACACATAATCGTGAACTTCCATCCTTCTTCTTAACCAACAACACCGAAGCTCCCCATGGTGACACGCTTGGTCTGATAAATCCTTTCTCCAATTAACCTTCAATTTGACCCTTAAGCTCACTTAATTCCAATGGCGACATCCGATACGGCGCAATTGAAATAGGTCCAGTTCCTGGTTGTAAATCAATGAAGAACTCCACCTTTCTTACTAGGAGTAATCCTGGAATTTCTGTTGGAAATACATCCGGATACTCTTTGACTAACATCACATCTTCTATGCTCACATCCATCTAGTCTCCACGTTAGCCAATGATAAAAATTCTTGAGTTCCTTCTCTCAGTGATACTCCGAGCTTGTTAGCAGCCAAATACCGAACGACTCCAAGTTCGGGAAAAAGAACTAACTTGCGAGCACAATCCAAGACTACATAATTATACGACATCCAATCCATGCCGAGAATGATCTCCAGTAATTGTAGGGGTAAACAGATTAAACTAACCAAGAAATATCTATTCTGAATAGTTACAGGACAGTGTAAACATGCAGAATTTACAGTCAAAGTCTTAGCTGGTGTGGAAACAACCAAATCAAAAGGCAAAGCAAACATAGATAGCTTCGAATGATTCACACATTCCATAGCAATGAAAGAATGGGTTGCCCCCGAATCAAAAAGTGCAGTTAGTGTGTTACCTGCAATCTCGCAATCTCGCTGGATTAAATTAGGAGCTTGACTCCCAGCTTCAGCACCCATGTGATAGACGCGTCCCCTAGCAATAGGACGAGTAGCCCTAGTTTCGTTCACTGTTGGTTCCACCTTCGAAACCTGGAAATCCCTTGCAATGAGTCCTGGTTTCTAGCAATTGAAACATGTAGGATCCTTTGTGGTACAAGCAATAGCAATATGTCCCTCTTTCCCACATTAGAAATGTAAGACCCTTAAATTTAAAATTAAATTCAAATTTGATTTTAAGGGTATTTTGGGAATATCGGTGTAATATTCAATATATGTATATTTTGTGTAAATATAAATATATATATATATATAATTAATTATTTTGGAGGTGGAATTAAAATTATTGGATAATGGATGAATTAATTTAATTTTGAGTAATTAAATTATCGAACCGTTAATTAAGATATTCTCTGCTAATTTCGACGGAAACGGGTTAAGTGCTGGAGGATCAAAAGATATTTTGATATAAGAATTGGTGAGGTGGCGTAGATATTTGTGAAAAAGGAAACAATTCCTCTCTCCTCTGCTGTGTCAGTTGCTTTATGTGGATATTTAAGCAAGAAGCTTTTCCTTCTTTCCTCTACGCGCCAGTTCTGCTTTATCTTCTTCTTCTTCTTCTAATTTTCTGAGTGTTGGTGAAGAAAAACAGTTTACTTAAAAGTCATCGTTCTTGAAAATCTGAGTGTCGAATCAGAAAGTTTCGAGTACGAAAGTCATTCCTCTGATCGTTACGGAGCTAAAGAACAAATTTTCGTACCGGCGAACGCGAACGGGAGTATCGTCGGCTTTTGTCGCAGAAGCGTACGAGCTAAGGGAACGTAACTAAGGTAAGGGCACCTTCCAACTTTCTAGATTTGCATTTAGGGCTGTAAATGCATGTGTGATGAATGATATTTGGTTTATGATTGTGAAAAACATTGTATTATGTTTTGAAAATCATTCTGTGAGCGTGGAATGATGATTCTGGTTCTGATTTTGTTTTGTTAAAAATCAGTGAGGTTATTCTGGTTTGAGTAAATCTGTGTTTTGCTGTGTTTTGTTAAACAATCTGGTGTTGATGGTTGTTTCAAATGAAAAGGGATTTAAAATGGTGGAAGTATTTTTTATGAAAAATCTGTTGTTGGTATTTGATGAAAAATGTTCTGAGTTGAGGTTTTAAAAGAGGGGAATTAGGATTCTGGTGTTGGGTTGGATTTTCAAAAGAAAAGGTTTTGAAAATGTGTTGAAGTTTCAGGAAAATTCACTGATTTCGAAAGTGTATTCGAATACGGCATTGAGTGTATTCGAATACAACCTGCAAAGCTTCTGTTTTCCCTAAGTTTTCGAACTTGTATTCGACTACGAGCCCCTATAGTCGAATACAGATTTTCCAATTTTGCTACTGACTTAGCATCTGTATTCGACTACGACCCTCTGTAGCCGAATACAGATTTGCAATTTTTGCTTCTATTTTAACCATTGTATTCGACTACAACCCTCTGTAGCCGAATACAGATTTGCAACTTTTGCCACTGACTTCGCATCTGTATTCGACTACGAAGGCCTCGTATTCGAATACAGAATGCTGATTTTTCACTGTTTTAGCTTCTGTATTCGAATACAAGGTAGCTGTAGTCGAATACAGATTCGTGTTTTTCAGAAATTCAAGTTTTTAACATTGTTTTATAAACCTTAAGTGTTGGGGTACCTTAGGAAGGTTTGTGGTGATTAAAATAGTTCTTGATGCAGAGAGGCATGATTTTGAGTGATGGTTGTTTCAATATGTTGAAATCTATTCTTGAAAGATATGGTCATGGTTTGCAATTGGTTGGTGAAGGAAGTATTCATGTTTTGAAATTGTTCCGTGATGAAGGTTTGAATCGAGTTGAGTTTGTCCATAACCATGCGATTCGAAATGGTATCTTCATCTGCCGCAATGTCTTCTGCTTCTACTTCTTCATTTGTTGCAGCTTCATCTTGAGCACTTGTCAATGAAGATTGTCCAAGATCACCCTTGTGGACATAAGTTTGAAGCAGTTCACTCCACACTATTTTCATGTTGGGCAGAACACTTAAGTCCAGCAGGTTATCTTTTGTAGTTTTGTACAAAACTTCTCCTGAGAAATCTACCTTAAAGTGGTCCAAAATTCTGGTAACTTCCCTTGCATAAGGCAATCCTATAACATCTTTGGAGGCAAATAGAACAGAGCAAACAAAGTAAGCCTAGTTGAGATCAGCCCCTTCGATCATATAGACCATGATTTGAAGTTCAAATTCTGATATTTGAGAATAATTTCCTGCTTTCGGTAATAGAATATAGCTTAGGAAATAATGCAGTAATCTGTTGTCAATGGTTAGGTTATAAACACCATATCTCTGCCTAGCAAACTCTGAACCAACCTGCGCTCTTTTTCATTCCATCGTATTTTTATCAAACCGACACAGTGATATATAAGCATCATACTTGGTAGTGTTTACCCATTCACATAAATGTCTTGGACACATTTTTTGACACTCATATGGTATATGCAGAATTTCTCCAATGGTTTTAGTGTCTAATTCAATAATTTTTCCCTTAACCTTAGACAGTAGCTTAGAACCATGTTTTTCAAGGTTGTAGAAAAATACCCTAACTAAGTCGGGATAGATAGGACCATTGTAGCCGATGAAATTTTCTAATTTTTGAGCTTTAAGTAACTCAAGGAATTTAAAAGCATAGTAGGAATAAAGAGTACCAATTTTTGGAGTAATCAATTTTTGTCTGAGAAGTAGGTTCGAAACCTGTCGATTTCTTCCGATGAGTGAAGTAACCGGGATAGGTCTGCCATATTATCATTTCTTCTTTTCTTTGAAGGACCCACAGCAGCAACCTTCGTCCTTGGACCTCTTATTCGTGCATCCATGTTTGAAGAAATGGAGAAGATGAAGTTTCACGATTTTTAGGGAAATTTGGGGTTTGGGTTTGATTTTGAAACAACTTTAGATGTAAAGGATGATGAGGTAAAGGCTTGGTGATGATTGCATGTAAGATTGGATGAGAGTTTTGAAGGAATGAAAACAGAGGAATAGAGTGTATTCGGCTACTGAATTTTTGTATTTGAGAGAAAACCTAAAATCTGTCAAAAAAACATTTTAAAAGTTGAAAAATTCGAATCTGTATTCGACTACAGGCTTGATGTATTTTTTTGGGAACATGTATTCGAATACAGACAGTGTGTATTCGAATACGACAGTAAAAATTTCGTTTTTAAATTTTAATTTTTAACTAAAGAAATAACGTTAATCATGTATTTGATAATTACTAAAAACACATAGATACCAAAGAATCATATATCAACAATTTAGTATGAGAAGATACAAAAAATTTGAAATTATAAGTGACATGGCTTACAAAGCATTCAAACCTTTAGAGATCACTTTCGTTTAGAATACCCAGTTCTATTTGGATTTTGTATAATGAATCTCTAGGTAGTGGCTTTGTAAAAATATCCGCTAGCTGATTATGAGTGTCGACAAAAGTAACTTCAACATTGCCTTTAAGCACATGATCTCTTAGAAAATGATGACGTATGTCGATATGTTTGGTTCAAGAATGCATGAATGGATTCTTAGAGATGTTGATAGCACTAGTGTTGTCACATTTCAGAGGGATGCACATGAGATGAATTCCATAATCACATAGTTGTTGCTTGAGCCATAAGATCTGAGCACAACAACTGCCTACTGCTATGTACTCTGCCTCAGCAGTACTTAGAGCCATGCATGCTTAGAGCCACGCATTACTTAGACCATGATACTAGTGCATTTCCTAAAATGTGACAAGTGCCGCTTGTGCTTTTTTGATCTGTCTTACATCCTGCATAGTCAGAGTCAGAATAATCAATAAGATTGCATATGTTACCTTTTGGATACCATAGGCCAGTATTGGCCGTTCCCTTTAGATATTCCATTATTCTTTTCACTGCTACCAGATGTGATTCTTTATGATCCGCTAGAAACCTTGCACATAAGCAAACACTCAACATAATATCTGGTCGACTGGCCGTTAGATTGAAAGAGACCCAATCATACCTCGATACCTTGATATATCAATTGATTTACCATTTTCATATTTATCAACATATGTTCCTGATCCCATAGGAGTAGCACTTTCTTTGCTGTTGTCCATCTCAAATCTTTTCAACAATTCTTTACAATACTTTGCTTGATGAATAAAAATACCATTCTTAAGTTGCTTGATTTGAAGTCTTAGGAAATAATTTAATTTTTCCATCATGGACATTTCAAATTCTCCTTGCAACATTAATGAGAATTCTTCACATATTTCATTTTTGGTTGATCCAAATATGATATCATCCACGTAGACTTGAACAAGTAAAGTATGATCATTTGTTCTTTTAATGAATACGGTTTTTAAATCCATGTTCACATAAAAATTTACTCAACCTATCATACCAAGCTCTTGGAGCTTGTTTCAAACCATAAAGAGCCTTCTTTAAATTGAAGACATGTGAAGGATTTTTTAAGTCTTCAAAGTCGGGTGGCTGTTTGACATAGACTTCCTCATTGATGTAGCCATTTAGGAAAGCTCTCTTGGCATCCATCTGAAACAATTCAAAGTCCATAGAACAAGTATAAGCAAGTAATAATCGGATTGCTTCTAACCTTGCTGCAGGAGCAACTGTTTCATCAAAATCGATCCCTTCTTCTTGGTTGTATCCTTGAGCGACCAACCTTGCCTTGTTTCGAACAACTATTCCATTTTCATCTAATTTATTCATAAACACTCATTTGGTACCAATGATGTGTTTATTTCCCGGATTTGGAACAAGTTCCCAAACTTTGTTTCTTTCAAATTGATTTAGCTCTTCTTACATGGAAAGTATCCATTGAGCATCTTTAAGGGCTTCACCTATTTTGGAAGGTTCTATCTGAGAGACAGATGCCATATTCAAGCAAGCATCTTTGAGATTTAGCCTTGTAGTAACTCCTTTGTTGATATCACCTACAATGTTGTCAATGGGGTGATCACGATGGGTTCTCCATTCTCGAGGAAGATCAATGTGTTGATCTTGCTGTTCTATATTGATTTCATCCTTTTGAATTTTTTGATCAACTTGATTGTCTTCGCTTATCTCATCACTTATAAAGTCATCGTCATCACAAATAATTTTATGCTCTTTCAAGGGGTTAGATTCATCTAAAGATACATGTATAGATTCTACAATTATCAAAGTTCTTTTATTAAAAATTCTAAATGCTTTACTAGTTAAGGAATAACCAATAAAAATACCTTCATCGTGAAGTAACAATTTTCAAGAAATGGGGTTTATTTGTAATTAACCTTTTAAAAATTCCTGAAAAAATATTAACTCCAGATTGATCTTGGTTGTAAATCAGAAAAATGGAGAACGTTCTTGGTTCAGATCCCGAAACGAAGAACATTCTTGGTTAGTTGAAAAGGACATTTTTAGTTAATCTATAAAACTTGATATTTAAAGACTTGAAAGTAAATAGATAAGGGAAGGAATATAACACACAGATACATCCTGGTTCACCTAACTTAGGCTACACCCAGTCCTCACAACTGTGAAATTTTCAACTAAGTGCTCCAAGGCAAGAACTATCTTGACTTTTACACTAACTTTCTGCAAATCTATCTCGATTTATTACAACCAATAACTTTCAACCCAGAAATGAGTTTTTTTCACTGATCTATCCTTCAATCTTTACAAGCATTACTCACACTACCTTCTTTATAACATAGAAGGATTTTCATAACTTCTCAAGACTAGTTTTTACTCACTTTGTCTTGAGATTACAATAGAATGATAAAGTGTTTGGATAGAATCTAAATATCCTCAACTCGTGTTTGAGTATTTGATTCTGATCTTTGGAACTGAGAGTGGTTTTAGAATACAATCGTGATTTGATGTTGCAGTTTCTAAGAGCTAGACAGAACTTAGCGAAATGTATGAAAACTGTAGAAACTCTTGAATCTGATTTGTGAATAATGGAATGATTACTTTGTTCAGTTCTTCCTATTGCCTATATCTTGAGTTCTCTTTTATAGACTCAAAAAGTGCTTTTTCCAGCTTATTTGCCCATTGGGAAAGCTGGCTTGTCCTTTGTCAGTGATTAGGTGAGAGCAGGTCAAAAAGCAAGAATGTTCTTCATTCTGCTTCTAATGTTCAAGAGCAGACTTGGTTCTTCCTTTGTGTTGCAAATGAGTCTTGATCATAGTGATGCGTATTTTTTACTTTTAAATTATAGGGATCCTTTGGCGATATCCTCTGGAGGTATGTTCTGGTATCCTCTGATGACGTCATCTAGAGGTATCCTCTGGTGACGACTTCTTGATGTATCCTCTGGTGACGTCATCTGGAGGTATCCTCTGGTGACGTCCTCTGATGACATCATCCTCTAGTGACATCCTCTAATGACGTCATCCTCTAGTGACATCAGAATGTTGTCCAGAATGTTCTTGGATTTTCATATTCGATCTTACTTCTCTTAACTAATTTTGTTTAGGTATCTTGGTACCTATCTTGATTAATACACTCAAGCACACTTATTAGGTACAAAAACATGCTTTGGAATCATAATTATAATTCTTAATTAATCTTTGTTTATCATTAAAATTATTTAAGTTAGGGTTTTGTCTCAACACATCGGCCTTTTCATCGAATTTGCTAAGATTATCCTTACCACTATTCAGCACAAAGCATTTGCATCCAAATATGTGAAAATGAGAGATGTTTGGCTTTCTTCCTTTATATAGTTCGTATGGAGTCTTCTTCAACATTTAAGACTTGAATCGCTTAGCATAGTTCTTGCAAGTTCTACCAATGATCTATTTTTTCTCTCAACAACTCCATTTAGTTGAGAGATTCTTGGTGCAGAAAAATTATGGAAGATTCCATTTTCTTCACAGTATTCTACAAAAGAAGCATTTTGAAATTCTCATCCATGATCACTTCTAATTGATACAATTTTGGATGTTTGTTCATTTTGGACTAGTTTGGCATATTTCTTAAATGCTTTAAACGCTTCACTTTTAGTCCATATGAATTTCCACCAAGACTTTTAGTTCTTGATGGACCAAACAAGTCCATATGTATTAATTGAAGTGGTCTTGAAGTTGATACAATATTCTTGGGTTTGAAGGAAACTTTAGTTTGCTTACCCTTTTTACAAGCGTCACATAATTTATCCTTAATGAATTTCATCCTTGGTAAGCCTACAACAAGTTCATGCTTGACTAACTTGTTTAACTGATCCATATGGATATGTGCAAATCTTTTATGCCATAGCCATGCATCATTGTTGTCACTTACCATAAGACATTTCATTCTTAAGGATAAATCATCAAGATTTATTGTAAAAATATTTTTAGAACGCTTACCAACAAATTGAATTTCACTTGTTACCTTATTTTGGATAATACATTCATCTTTGTTAGAAGTGATTTTGTAACCCTTGTCACAAAGCTGGCTTATGCTTATGAGATTGTGCTTTAAACCTTCAACATAGAGGACATCTTCAATTGAAGGACACGAAGCAATACCAACCTTTCCGATGCCCAAAATTTTTCCTTTTTTGTTATCTCCATAGATCACATAACCTTTTGACTCAAGAGTTAGTACTGAAAATTTAGTTTTTGTCACCGGCCATGTGCTTTGAACATCCTCTATCTAAGTACCACATATTTGATGTATTTTGTCTGTATTCCTACAAAACAAGATTTATAGATTATTAGGTACCCAAAGTGCTTTGGGTCTTTCAACATTAGTACCTTTCTTGACCACACCAATGTTCCTAAAGTGACAAGTGTTAGGTGTGTGACCATTAAGACCACAGTAGAAACATGTTGGACTCTTTTTAGGAAAACATGGCTTTTTTTGAATAGTACTTTTCTTAGAATAATGATGATTCTTTTGAACAACTATTACTTTCTCATTTTTGGACTGGTTACTTGTTTTGACAAAGATAGTTTTACTGGTACTTGGTTTATCAAACTTTGAGTAACCAAGTCCACTTTTATCGTTTGAAAATCTTTGCATGTTAACTATATTTTCCAATCCAATTTGTCCTTGTTCGTACCTTTCGATAACTCTATTCATTTGTACAATTCTTAAGGAAAGTGAATCACACTTATTGCATGTAGAATTTTGTTTTTCAAAATCTTGTTCCATAGTGTCAATCTTTTCATTTGGAGATAAAATATGTTTCTTTCGATTCGACACTATTTTGTACAGATTTCTACATTCCATAAGTAGTTCTTTTATTGCTTGTTGTGCATCACTATTCTCAACACATGAATCATCATTATTATAACAAGTATTTTTACTACTAACCTCTTCTTCATCATCGGATTGGTGGGATGCCATTAAAGCAACGTTTGCGCATTCGTCATTTTTTGAATTTGAAGATGAACTTACTTCATTATCCTCCCATGCTATATATGCCTTTTTGAAATATTTTATTTGGTAGAATTTTTCTATGTCATTGTTTCCCATATTCAAAGTAAGTGAAATTTTGATTCGTAGTGGAGACATCTTTCTTCCTAAAGGTTTTCTTTTTCTTAAATGTTTTATCGTTTTGAAGAAACTTACCGAACTTTTTAACTAGGAAGGTGATGTTTTCATCTTTATCTGAGTTTTCTTCATTCATCAGTTCTTTTGACTCTGTTTTCAAGGCAATACTTTTTGTCTTCTTTTCTAGACTTTCATTCTTTTCCAATCTTCCAAGTTCAATTTTGTGCTCTTGGAGTTTTCCGAAAAGTGTAGAGAGTAACATCTTAAATAAGCTTTTCTTTTCAGAGATTGTTGTCACTTTAGGCTGCCATGCTCTTATTAATGATTTTAGAACCTTTAGGTTCAATTCATCGTTAGTGAAGCTTTTGCCAAATGTCGTTAAGTGATTGGTGAAGTGAAAAAATCTTTTCTACATGTCTAGAATAGGTTCTCCTGGCTGCATTCAAAACATTTCATATTCTAGAGACAAAGTATTTAATTTAGAACGTTTTACCTCAATTGTTCCTTCATGGGTTACTTCAAGAGTATCTCATATTTCTTTGGCTGTTTTGCAGTGAGATATGCGAAAGAATTCATCCATCCCAAGAGCCGATTGTAACATGTTTTTGGCCTTCTTGTCAAACAACACTTTTCTCTTTTCATCATCTGTCCATGAGGTTTTTATCTTTATTTTTTCTTTATTGTTGATGACCGTCGTTGGAATATATGGACCACTTTCTACAGCCTCCCATATAAATGGATGCATGCGTATTTTCGAGAAATCCTAATGTTCACCAATAAAACAAGGTGGTTTGTTGCTGCTACCACCAATTCCATCTAAACTAAAAACCTCTAATTCACTCCATCTTCCTTTCCTTCCACACAATCTTGATTTTGTAAGCTTTTTAGGATAAATCTGATTTTGTCTGATTTTTATGACTCATTATCATTGATTTTTAAATGTAAAGCTTCGTATGAAGTTTTGTGTCTTTGGTTGAATGGGAAATTCTAGTTAATAGGGTAATATGTGAAACTTTAATTATAAAAAAAATTAAAAGTTAATTAATTAAATCGGTTGGCTCATCGATATAATAAATCAATTTTGAATATTATTTGTTATATTGGTTCAAATTTAACTGATGTAATAAATCAATTTTGAATTTGAATTGTTATATTGGTTCAAATTTAAATGATGTAATAAATCAATTTTGAATATGACTTGTAATATTGGTTCTAATTTAACCCATATAATAAATCAATTTTGAATTTGACTTGTACATCTATAATTTTAGCCAATTTTTTAATTAATTATTTATTACAACGCATGATGTTAGATTGAACAAGTAACCGATCTAATATGTACATAGGAACCAATCTAATAAGGTTTAATTACACTAGTGATATAATTAAAGTTGAATTTCTTATTTTTAAATTGTAAGACTTTATTGATAGGAAGATAATTATTTCACTTTATTATATTATGCTATATATGTTTTTCTTCTGGATTTAATTATATCATAGTTCGTTTGTATATTCATAGAGCAGGTTAAAAGTTATGTGAGCCTCGTGTTGAAAATTATCTACCTTTGAATGCAGTAAATAAATAACTCGAATTACTAGGAATTATGATTAATCAAATAGAACAAAATAGTTCACAGGGCACTACACCAAAAATTGTCTTTTACAGTGCGCATTTTAAAGCGCTTAATAACTAAAAGCGTTGTTGTATAATATTTTAAAATTAATGGAGGATACAACAGCGCTTTAATGACAAGCGCTTTAGAAAAAGCGCTGTTGTAGGGTCATGAAGGGTTTAGGATTTACAAAAAAGCACTGTTGTAGAGTCATAGCGATTTCACAAAATGTTTACAGCGCTTTTAGAGCGCTTCGCATAAAAGCGATGTAAAATAAAGGGCTCTCACATAATGTTTACAGCACTTTTATAAAAGCGTTGTAAAATATAGCACTCCCACACTATATTTACAGCGCTTTGTATATAAGTGTTGTAAATGTTTTGAAATTTAATTTTTAAAAGCCTTTTACAACGCTTATGGACAAAAGCACTGTAAAATTACAAGCAGTTCAAGTTATATATTCTTGATAAATAAATAAATAAATATATATTTAATATATTCTCTCCCTTCGAACCCTATTATGAACCTTCCTCTCCCCTACTTTGCGCCCATTTTTACTGAGTGATTGTTGTCTCAGGTACTGTATTTATTAATTTGTTATTGTCTCTAAAACTGATAAATTATTACCTGATAAAGCATATAAAATGTTAGATGATAAATCTATTCTGTGTTAAAATTTGTTCGATCTGTTCTGTTTTGAAATAAGACTTGTATGCATGACCTTGGACCTTGGTTTCCATTTTCCAATATTAGACTATATATACTATAGATTTGTATGATGTTATAGATTGACAAATTTTTGTAACACTGCATTCATATATAGTGCATTCATAAATTGTTACATTATATAGATTGATAAATTTGTGTAACACTACATTCATAAATGCTTACATGATAAATCATATAAAATATGTTCGATCTGTTCTTTTCTGTTTTGAAATTAGACTTGTATGCATATATTTTGTAGATTGGTATAATGTTATAGATTGATAAATTAGTGTAACATTGCATTCATATAGGTAATATAAAATGGACCGGAAATGCATGTCTGCCAATCGATTGTCAAAAGAGTATGAAAATGGAGTGAAGGAGTTTGTTGAATTTGCAATGAAGAATGCAAAAAACCCAAATCGAATCACTTGTCCTTGTTTAAAATGTTGTTTTGGAAAACGCGATAGAGCAGATGAATTGGAAGCACATTTAGTATGGGATGGAATTGATAAAAGCTATACATGTTGGATAAGACATGGTGAGAAAAAAAAAAAGGGAACACTTTTTTGAGAATGCTGCAACATATGATTCAAATGATTTCGACACAGATACATATGTGCAGGACCTAGTTGAGGAGATTGCAAAAGCAGTTGAAGAAGATCTTCGAGATTGTCCTAAAATGTTTGAGAGTTTGTTGAGTGATGCAAAGAAACCATTATATAATGGTTGTACTAAATTCACAAGACTTTCGGCAATATTAAAGTTGTACAACTTCAAAGCGAGTAATGGATGGTCTGATAAAAGCTTCACAGAATTATTAACACTCCTAAAAGATATGTTGCCAGATCATAATGAACTTCCCAATCGAACTTACGAGGCTAAACGAATTATGTACTCTATTTACATGAGTTACAAAAGGATTCATGCGTGTCCTAACGATGGCATTTTATTTCCAAACGAATATGAATTACTAAAGGCGTGTCTGAAATGCACTGTCTCTCGATATAAGAAGAAAGAATCTACTCCAACAAAAGTTGTGTGGTATTTTCCTATAATACCAAGATTTAGGCGAATCTATCGCAGTGAAGAAGATTCAAAACACTTGACATGTCATGTAGATGAAAGAATTAGAGATGGAAAGTTACGGCACCGTGCAGAATCTCCATAATGGGCAAAAATTGATCACGAGTATCCTGATTTTGGTAGAGAGTCAAGAAATCGATGACTTGCACTTTCTACTGATGGAATGAATTCAGATGGTCTTCAAAGCATATCAGACAGCACGTGGCCTGTGATTTTGTTGATTTATAACCTACCTCCATGGTTTTGTATGAATCGTAAGTTTATGATGTTGTCTCTGTTAATTTCTGGACCCAAACAACAGGGGAATGATATTAACGTATATCAAATATTGGAAAAACTACGAGGTTTGACCAATAAATTTGGCAAACCATTTGCGGTAGAGCTTGTCAAAAATGGGTGGAAGAAAAAGTCAACTTTTTTGAATTGCCATATTGGTAGTCATTGTATATAAGACATTTTCTCGATGTGATGCATATTGAAAAAAAATTATTTGAAAGTGTTATTGGTACGTTACTCAGTGTTCCAGGAAAATCAAAGGATGGCATCAATGCAAGATTGGATTTGGTCGATATGAGAATAAGAAATGAATTGGGTCCCGTAAAGAAAGGAAATAACACATATCTACCTTCAGCCACTCATACTCTATCTAGAAAGGAAAAATTTGTTTTAAGTAAATTTCTACACAAAGTTAAAGTTCCAGAAGGATACAGTTCAAACATTAAAATTTAGTTTGTACGAAAGACCTCAAGTTAAAAGGTTTGAAGACTCATGATTGTCATGTTCTAATGGAGCATTTGCTACCAATAGGTATACGTTCCATTTTACCTGAAAAAGTTCGACGAGCCATAACTAAATTATGTTTCTTCTTCAGGAAAATTTGTAGTAAAGTGATCGATCCTCAGAAATTACCGACATTGTAGAGGGAAATTGTTGTTACATTGTGTGAGCTTGAAATGTATTTCCCACCATCGTTTTTTGATGTAATGGTTCACCTTACTGTTCATCTTGTTAAGGAGACACAACTTTGTGGGCCAGTTACATGAGATGGATGTATCCGATAGAACGATATATAAAAATATTAAAAGGGTACGTAAAAAGTAGAAGTTGACCAGAAGGTTGAATTACTGAACGGTACATTGTCGAAGAAGCTGCTGAATTTTGTACCGAATATTTATCCAGTGTTGAATCCATAGGGTTGGAACCAAGTTGGTTCTTTCAATCAAAATTTTATGTTAACAAAAGTATTTTATGTAAATCTTATTTTGACTTAGAAAACCAAATCAGAGGCTGTGCAAAATCAAAGGATGACACCACCAGAGGATACATCCAAAGGAAACAACCAGAGGATAGAAATATCACCAGAAGGTTCGGCCAGAGGAAACATCTAGAGGAGATCAGAGGATACACCTCCAGAGGATATTAGAAGATGTCATCAAAGGCAAACATCAGAGGAGATCATCAAAGGGAAGGAAAAATAACATCATCAGAGGATATCTTACTTGGCCCAGATCAGAAGGAAGCAGAGTCTAGAAGAAGACTTGGTCCAGACCAGAAGGAAGCTTGTTAGAGGGAGACTTGTTCCAGACCAGAAGGAAACATAAGTCAGACTTGGTCCAGACTTAGTCCAGACCAGAAGATAGCATGGTCGTGAATATAAAACTCAGTCCATACTTGGTCCATACTTAATCCAGACTTGGTCCAAACTTGAAGATAACTGGTCGAGAACAAAAGACTTGGTCCAGACTTGGTCCAAACCAGAAGATAGCATGGTCAAGAACATAAAACTTAGTCCAGACTTGGTCCAGGTCAGAAGATATAATTGTCCAGAACATAAGACTTAGTCAAGATTTAATTCAGATTCAATCCAGACTTAGTCCAGATTTAATTCAGATTCAATCCAGACTTGGCCCAGATCAGAGGATAAATGTCTAGATTAAAAGATCAAGGGTCCATATCATAGGATAAATGTCCAGATTAAAAGATCAGTGGTCTAGATTAATGTATCAATGGTCCAGATTAGAAGATCAATGGTTCATATTAGAGGATCATAGAATGGTACAAATCAAATCACATCGCCCAGAATTGTTCGAGATCAGAGGATCACAAAATAGTACAGATCGGATCACATGGCTTAGAATTGGTCGATATCAGATGATCACAGAATTGGTACAGATCAGATCCTATGGTCCATAATTGGTCGAGATCAGAGGATCACATAATTGGTACATATCAGATTACATGGTCCAGTGTTGGTTGAGATCAGAGGATCACGGAATTCGTATAGATCAAATTACATGGTCCAGAGTGGGCCGAGATCAGAAAATCACACTGTCTAGAATTTAAATCATGATGCAAATTAGTGAAGACTTGATTAAAATTCGAAAAAGACTTGATTAAATTTTGATAGAAATTTGATCAAAGTATTAAGGGGATTTGATTCAAACAATCACTGAGGACTTGAAGAAATTCGAATGCAATCTGAAGCATAAAAAGATATGGTTTGAAATTAAAAGAAACAAGATTGGTCAACAGAATTTTCAAGTGCAATCTGAAGTTAAAAAGATACGATTTTAATTTAAGTGAAACAGGATTGGCCAACAGTATTTTTGAAGGAAATCTGAGCAAGATTTATTTCGAATTTAAGCTTGGACAAAGCCCTATTTGCAGCTATAAAAGGAGGCTTCAGGAAGCAGCATCAAGCATCGAAAAACACAATAACTAAAGCTTCATATTCAACACAATCCGAGAGTTCAAAAGAGAGAATCACTTGAGTGCAAAAGCAATATTTTCTAAGTGTTTTCGAGAGAGAAATTCAGTGCAACAATCAGCTTTCCATAAGCAACAAAAGTGTGCAAGAATCAGCCCAGCAATCAGCTTTCCAGAAGCAAATTTGCAGAGTTCCAAACCCTTGTAATCAAACCCGATAGCGGTGTAAATTCCTTTTTCAATCAGGGGTTGTCAGATTGGTAGGAGAAGACTTAACTTGTAGAGTCAAGGTGTTGTTTTCGTTCCTCAAAATTCTAGGGTTGTCATGTTGTTTGAGAAGACTAGCTTGAAAGGTCATGTGCTGAAATTCAAAGGTTTTGAATTAGTGGATTAAGGTCTTCAGAATGAAGGGACTGGATGTAGCCAAGTTAATGGTGAACTAGGATAAATTGTTGTGTTCTTAAGTTGTTATTATCCGCTGCTAAGTCTGATCAATTATTCATCCAACAATTTGCATCAACATTCAATAAAACAGCAAAAGAATTCAAGTTTGACAAACACAATTCAACCCCCTTCTCGTGTTTGCACTTTCAATTGGCATCAGAGCTCAGTCTCAAGACTGAGCACTTTACAGTGTTTAAGGAAAGATCCACGGGTTCAACATGCTGGAATCAATGAAGAAGCTATTGGAGGAAACATCAACAGACCACCTATATTTGATGGGAAACGGTTCGAGTACTGGAAGGACAGGCTGAAGAGTTTCTTTTTCTCACAAGATCCCGAACTTTGGGACATGGTGGAAGATGGCTATACTGCTCCAAAAGATGCTGATAGTGTTAAAATTCTCAAGAAAGATTTGGATGCTGACCAGAACAAGATGTTTAAGTTACATCACAAATCCAAAACGTTCATGATCAATGCAAACACATTCAAGAAGTTTGACAAGTGCCCTAACAAAAAAACAGCAAAGAGCATCTATGATAGTCTGGTTCTGACTTACAAAGGCAGCAAGCAAGTTCAAGAAGCAAAGGCCAACATTCTAGTCAAGAAGTACGAGTTGTTCAAGATGGAAGAAGATGAAGACATTGAAGCAATGTTTTCCATATTTCAGACTCTGGTTTCAGGATTAAGAGTAATCAAGAAGAGCTATACCACTGCTGACCATGTGAAGAAAATTCTTAGATGTCTGCCAAACAAGTGGAGACCAAAGGTCACTGCCATTCAGGAAGAAAAGAACTTGAACACTCTGAAGTTGCAAGAATTAATCAGCTCCCTCAAGTCACATGAAATAGAGCTGGAAGAAGATGAACCCAAGAAGAAGAATAAAACCTTAGCCTTAAAGTCCAAGCAGAAGAAAGTTCTAAAAGCAGAAGCAGAAACAGAATCGGAAGACAGTGATTCTGAGGACCAAAATCAGAAATCAGAAGCAGAAGACATTTCCTTCATAACCAAAAAGATTCTGAAGATGTGGCAAAACAGAAAAAAAGTTTCCCCAGACGAATTCCAAGCATTCCAACAGAGGAAAGGATGAACAAGACAAAAAGAGCATCATCTGCTATGGATGCAATGAACCTGGGCACATCAAGTCAGAGTGTAAAAATCTGGAGAAAGGGAAAAATCAGAAGAAAGACTCCAGACCCAAGAAGAAGAATCTAATGGCAACATGGGATGATTATGATGAATCCCCTAAAGATGAAGAAGCATAATTAGCCATGATGGCTCACATAATTTCTACCTCTGGATCCAACATAAAATCTGACTCTAGAAATGAATCAGAAGAAGCAGAATTGGCTCTGATCGCCCACATACATTCTGCCTCTTGATCCAACTTTGGAAGTAAATCAGAAGAAGCAGAATTGGCGCTGATGGATCATATTCATTCTGCCTCTGGATCCGTCACTCATTTTGCCTCTGGATACGACACTGATGTTGATTCTGGAAGTGAATCAAAAATAGAACTGGCTCTGATGGCTCACATAGGCGCTGCCTCTGGATCCGATACAGAATCTGATTCTGGAAGTGAATCATCAAAAGATGAAAAAGAGGTATTTTCTGAACTCACTCAATCTGATTTAACTACTGCAATGAATGACATTTTAAATATCAATAACAAACTGTCTTTAAAACTGAAAACACTTAGGGAAGAAAATAAAACTCTAACCAAAGAAATTGATGTTTTACAGAATCAAAATGCAGAATGTAAAATAGAAAATGCAAGTCTTAAAACTGATATTGCTGCTTAAATCTGAAAACCAAACTCTAAAAAGTAATATTTGTTCAACATCAAATATTGTATGTAATTCAGATATGCATGAACAAGTTTTACAAGATTTTATTGTTAATGGTATGGAAAAAAGAAAATATGCTTCTATGATCTATGGAGTTAGTAACAATGGTAAAAGAGGCATGGGATTCAATGAAACTGTAATTGTAACTAAACCTATTTCCTCTGATGTTTTGTGTGTTGTTTATGCTAAGAAAGGTCACTCAAAATTGTCTTTTCCCATGATAAAAACAAGAAAAGACAAGAAACCTTTCAAGACTAACAAACCCGGACCCAACCAGATTTGGGTACCAAAAGAAAAAATTGTTTATGTTGCAGATGTTTTGAGCAACCAAAGTGAAAAACCAATCATGGTGACTAGTTAATGGATGCTGGCAACATATGAAGGGAAAAAGGTCTATGTTCCAACATTTGCCAAACAGAAGCAAACTGACTCTGGTGGAAGAAGAACCAGTCTACAAAATAACTATCAGAACCAGAACCATATGAAGAATCATAAATATCAAAGAAAGCACACATATCAACCAAATCAAAATAGGCAGAGGAATCACACATATCAACAAAACTGGAACTACCAGAGGAATCAGAATTATCATCAGAATTATCAGAGGAACTTGATACATCAGCAGAAACAAAAGTGCCAGATTAAGAATCATAATCAGGAGACTTCTTTGAAGACTCAAATCAAGTTCATCAAGACTTCAAACCTAGAAGGGAATTCAAATTCCTTCATCCAGACTTTCTAATCACATAATATGCAAATTCATAATATGAAAACTAGAAAAGAAGAAATACGAGGGTTTTCAGAGTGAAACTAAAACAGGTCATATAGGTTATATCTTTCTTTAAATATTATTATTGTTTTGATATTCTATTTACTGTGATAACAAGAAGCTTGATCTTAAAAATCAAAGCTAGATAGGTAATTTGCAGTTTCTCAAAGATTTAAAGGAACCAGGTAATCCACAAGAATTGAACACTTAAGCAGAAACAACATTTCAGTGGTTTCAAAAACAAGCAAAAGCCGCCAAAAGCAGAATTAATGTTTTGGTTGTATTGAGTTCATTTTTAAATTATTTTATTTGTATTATGTTATATGACAAATAGCTTGACCTAAAAAGTCAAAGCAAGATGAAGCTGATGCAGGTTTACCAGAACCAGAGGAAACTGATGCAGGTTTACTAGAACCAGAAGCTGATGCTGATTTACCAGAACCAGAAGATGATGCAGGCAAAAGAACTTAAAAAAGAAGAAGCTACAAGCAAGAATACGACAAATCTGAAGTGGATAAATCTCAAGATGAGTCAGAAGAAGGATATAGATGGAGTCTTCCAATGCAAGAAGAGCTAAATGAATGATATTTTGGATCTAGTTCCAAGACTAGAAAAGAACATTATTGGAACCAAGTGGGTTTTCAGAAACAAGCTGAATGAAAAAGGAGAAGTTGTCAGAAAAAGGCACGATGTGTTGCACAAGGATACAATCAGCAAAATTGTATTGACTACTCTGAGACTTTTGCTCTAGTGGCCAGGTTATAAGCTATTCGTATCCTACTTTTATTTGTTGTCAATAATAACATTTCATTATTTCAAATGGATGTTAAAAGCGCATTTTTAAATGGTTATATAAGTGAAGAAGTCTATGTTAAACAACCCCCAGGATTTGAAAGTTCTGAATTTCCAAACTATGTTGTTAAACTTAAAAAATCTTTGTATGGTTTAAAACAAGCACCTAGGGCATGGTATGATAGACTTGGTAACTTCTTACATAAAAATGACTTTGAAAGAGGACAAGTAGACAATACTCTTTTTAGAAAATCAATAAAAGATGATATTCTTATTATTCAAGTTTATGTTGATGATATTATCTTTGGATCCACTAATGGCACTCTCTGCCAAGAATTTTCTAAATTGATGCAGCAGGAATTTCAAATGAGCATGATGGGAGAACTTAAGTTCTTCCTAGGAATACAAATTCAGCAAAGTCAAAAACGTATATGCATTCATCAATCAAGATATACAAAAAATCTTCTCAAGAAGTTTACGATGAGTGACTAAGGCCAAAAATCCTACAGAGATACCTAAAAGGCACTACCAATCTCACCCTGTTCTACAAAAGAAACTCCTACATATCAACTTAGTGGATATTGTGACAACATTTCACCCGTCAACCTAACCAAAAACCTTATCCTTCAGTCTAGAGCCAAACACATAGAGATCAAACACCACTTCATCAGAGATTATGTTCAAAAAGGGACACTCAACATCCAGTTTGTAGACACTAACCATCAATGGGCTGACATATTCTACTTGAAGATAGGTTTAACTTCATCGTGAAAAATCTTAACCTTATCTTCATCCCTAACCAAATAGCTTAGTTTAATTTTTTTTTATTATTATTTTCGTGTATTGTTTTTTCAAAATAAAAAAAAATAAAAACATAAGAGAGAAAAAAAATCAGAAGATGAAAAATAAAATAAAATAAAAATTCAGAGGATCTCCTTACTTCCTTCAATTCTTTTTGTCTGATGACAAAGGGGGAGAAGATGTATTTCATAAAGAATCTGGGGCATTAGACTTAGGGGGAGAAAAAGTCAAAATAAAGCTTAGTCCTAGGGGAGTCAAAGTCAAAAGAAAGAAAAATAGTTATAAAAAATACAAAGTTTTGTCATCATAAAAAAGGGGGAGATTGTTGGAACCAAGTTGGTTCTTTCAATCAAAGTTTTGATGTTAACAAAAGTATTTTATGTAAATTGTATTTTGACTTAGAAGAACAAATCAGAGGTTGTGCAAAATCATAGGATGACACCACCAGAGGATACATCCAGAGGAAGCAAGCATAGGATAGAAATGTCACCAGAAGGTTCGGCCAGAGGAAACATCCATAGGGTACCAGAGGATACATCCAAAGGACACCAGAGGATACACCTCCAGAGAATATCAGAGGAAGTCATCAAAGGCATACATCAGAGGATATCATCAAAGGGAAGGAAAAATACCATCATCAGAGGATATCTTTCTTGGCCCAGATCAGAAGGAAGCAGAGTCCAGAAGGAGACTTGGTTCAGACCATAAGGAAGCTTGTCAGAGGGAGACTTGTTCCAGACCAGAAGGAAACATAAGTCAGACTTGGTCTAGACTTAGTCCAGACTAGAAGATAGCATGGTCGTGAATATAAAACTCAGTCCAGACTTGCTCCAGACCTTAAGATAACTGGTCGAGAACAAAAGACTTAGTCCAGATCAGAAGATAGCATGGTCCAGAACATAAAACTTAGTCCAGACTTGGTTCAGATCAGAAGATATAATTGTCCAAAACATAAGACTTAGTCCAGATTTAATTCAAATTCAATCTAGACTTAGTCTAGACTTGGTCCAGATCAGAGGATAAATGTCCAAATTAAAAGATCAATGGTCCAGATCAGAGGATAAATGCCCAGATTAAAAGATTAATAGTCCATATTAATGTATCAATGGTTCAGATTAGTAGATCAATGGTTCATATCAGAGGATCACAGAATGGTACAAATCAGATCACTTTCACCCAATTTTAAATTATTTTACGAATTAAAAATCAAAAATATATTTTGAGATGTTTGTAACATGATTAATATTTGTATATATTTATATATATTTTTTAAGAACGACAAAAATTATTTGTCGAAGAATAATTTAATTATATTACGATGAATTTGATACCGGGCAGTTTATCAAGAATTTATCTCTCAGTAGAGTTGCGACGAGAGTAGATATTTTATCAAAATAGCTTGAGATGTGAGTGAAGTGATGTGTGTAAGAGTATTTAGATATTTATGGGTTAGTTTTAATTATAATATATATATATATAGTTGGTGAAGTAGTCTATATATATATATATATATATATATATATATATGTATATGTGTGTGTGTGTGAGGGAAGGCAAGGAAAACAGAAAGAGAAAAAACATTTCCCTCACCTGTCTCGTGAACTCCATTTTCTACCTTCCTCTGTTTCAAAAACACAAGTGTTGGTAGAAACACAAAACACAAAACCTCCATTACTTCCTAGATCTAAGCTTCCATTCGAGGAGTGTCAAGAGGGAAAGTTACCCATCTCCACATTATGGTGCTTGTGAGCTAAATTTTGTGGCGTCGACACGAGCGAGAGTTTCGCCGTATTTGATCGCGGTAGCGGAAAACAGTTGAGAAAGCGTTAACGAAGGTAACGGGCTCTTTCCAACTTTTTAGTTTGCATATAGTGACTCTATATGTGTGACTGATGGATGATTAATGTGTGATTGCTCCATAATAAATTTCGACGTGAAAATATATACACTTGGAGTTCTTAACCGACTCGTTATTGTAGTGTTGTTGTTGAAGATGTTCTTGTTGTGTTATTGTTATTGAAGATGTTATTGTTGTGTTCCTGTTGTGATCAATGTTGTCAAGTAATGGTTGGATTTAAAAGATTTATTCTTGTTGCGTTTTGGAGTTATTCTCAAGTAAATGAGTTTGAGCCGAAGTTGAAATTTACAAGAAAAATTATATTGTTTTTTAAGATGTATCCGAATACGGTCCCATCGTATTCGAATACACTCCTGCAACGTGCAATTCTTATTTAAATTTTGAACCTCGTATTCGAATACGATACTCCGTATTCGAATACAATTACGTGATTTTTGCTACAAATTTGTCATCTGTACTCGGATACGACTCATCGTATTCGAATACAGAACTGGAAAATTTTGCTACTGACTTGTCATCTGTATTTGGCTACGGCTCTTTGTATTCGAATACATAACTGAAAAAAATTTCTACTGACTTGTCATCTGTATTTGGCTACGACTCTTCGTATTCGAATACAAAACTGAAAATTTTGCTATTAACTTGTCATCTGTATTCGACTACGACTCTACGTATTCGAATACATAACTGAAAATTTTGCTACTGACTTGTCATCTCTATTCGGCTACGACTATCCGTATTCGAATATATAACTGGAGATTTTGCCACTGACTTAGCGTATGTATTCGGCTACGAGAAGCTGTAGTCGAATAAAACCTTGATTTTTGTCAAAAATTCTATTTTTGAATAGTTGTTTATGCACTTAATTATTTGGAAAACATTTTTAAGGCATATGCTAAATTATATGAAGTTCTTTTACTATTGTTTCTTTATTGGTTATGAAGTATTTGACTTTCATAGTTGCATTTACGTACTGATTACATCGAAAAGAATCAGAGTACACTCATGCATTTCATAGTTTGTCGTGACCATGATGGGCCACAGTGTCCGTGATGACCGTGATGGGCCACGAAGTTAAGTAGTGACCGTGATGGGCTACGGGGTGGTTCCACGTGATTAGATGGTCCTTCTTATCCTTACGAGGATTTAACTGATGTGTAAGGCCTGTATAGGCTACACTCTAAGTAAATCGTGCTAGTCTTTAATGCGACTGCACTGCGGTAATTAGTACTAAGGTCTGTGATAGGCGGTACAATTATGATTTACGCCCCTCGATGAGGGTTTTGTTTTGAGAATTTCGGGATCATGTGCATTGGTATATAAGCATTGCATTAGGGTGGTTGGCATGCGAGTCATGTTTGTTGTGATCTGTTATGTGAAAATGGTATGTGTAAGTACCTTAAATTCTAAGTTTCCTAATAGTTGTTTTGAGTGTTGATTATACTTTGAGCTTGCAACTTGATTGAATTCTTGGTCTTTTGTTTTAATCAAAAACATAGATCGTATACATTGAAGCTGCTAAGTATTTATTCGGTCTCTGTTTATTATCTTGCTGAAGCTGCTAAGTATTTGTTGTTTGTCTTTTGACATAACTGTTAATTGTTAACTGTTTATTTTCAGTTGGTGACCTTTACATTATTGTGGAAAATTGGGCTTTGCCCTCAAATGATACCCGAGTTCGTTCCACCGACGGTTACCCTGACGACAGAGAGTCGTTAGACTTCCCACCGACAGTTATCCTTCTATGGCTGATGAGGAGGAGGAAGTCACTTCGAGGAGAGATACTGCATCAGATGAGACTTGCGCAGAGTGTGGAGGCTACCCTTGTTACTGTAGTTATTAGTGGATGATCAGATTAGTTTTTGTTGTATAGGGCCTTAGTGTCTTTTGGTCGTTGTACTTATTTTGTTTGGGATGATTGTACCTATGACATACTTTGACAGTGACTTTTGTTGGTGGGTCCATGTTCCATTTTTTGACGTGACCATAGAGGGATAACATTCTTGGAGCAGTACTTCTATGCAAGTGTCTGTCGAGAATACCCCAGGGGTACAAACGATATCTGATAGGTCTCATAGCCCCGGTGTATTTTCTATTTGTATATTTTGAATATTAATCCCGAAAACTATTTTAGCTTATATGTATATATGACGTAATTATTTATTACTCTTGTTGTTTTGTGCTACGACATATTATTTTAGTAAGTGATTTAAAAAAAAAATACAATCGCGCGCTGTTAAAAATCGGGGTGTTACATACATTATAACATTACATGAGTTGAATTCACGTACGTTATTGTGAATTTACGTACATTATAACCTTACGTGAATTGAATTCACATACTTTATTAAATTTAAGAAATCTCTAGCAGTACATGAGTTCAGTTCACGTAAATCTACGTGGTTTAAGATTGCGTGGTTAATGGAGTTTAGGAATTCACAGAAGATACGTGAATTGAACGCACACGTACTTGAACTAATTCACGTACACTTACGTTAATTCAATTCACATAAAAGTCAGCTCAGTGAAGCTTATGAGACTTACGTGAACTGACGTTTACTTCAATTCGATTCACATAAGTGTACGTGAATTCAGTTTACGTAGCAGTATCGCATTTTTCTGAATTTTATATATGTTATTTTTTATATGCAGATAAATGGACCAATGGGGAGATAACAATGACAAAATGTATGAAGGTTTGGAACCTGATTTTGAGGAAATGCATAATTGTTTGGAATGTGATTTTGACGAAATGTATGATGGTTTAGAACCTTATTTTGATGCAATGAATGATGATGTTGAACCTCAATGATGGAGTAATAAGTACAATAAAAAGTTTTCCTAATAACAATAGAGAACCAAAATTATCAATTCATGGTGGAAACTAAACAATAACAGAACACCTTCGCAAAAATAGATATTACAATACCAAGAAAAGGTAAAACTACTAATAAAAAATATTAGAATATCAAACTTAGCGATAGAAATAACGTATTAAAATTTTAGTTGAAATAAAGAACATTGGCTGATAAACCAACCTCCATCGTCAATTTTCAAAAGAAAATTTATTTGAACACAACTAATGCAAAAAATAAAAAATAAGGTGTACTGTTTTTTTTTTTTTGCAAAAAAAATTATATTATATTTATTTTTTATTCAAAACATCAAAAAAAAATATGTTCCTCTGCATGAGTACAATCTATATATGTTCCTCTACCTCCGATGAGTACAATCTATATATGTTCCTCTGCATTTTATAATTTTGACAAATAAGTGATTGTCTGTCTCTAATAATCTATTGTTGATAATCTTGACAATTAAGTGATTATTTGTCTCTTATAATCTTAACAATCAAATGATTGTCTATAGTTATCGGAGGCTCATTCATCCAAGAAAATGTGGTTTTTTTTTTAAAAAACATTTTTAAAAAAATATTGTATGCGACAAAAGAGAAAATAAAGAATTATATATATCGTCTATGTATCAATACATAGTTGTTCAATTTTATGTTTTTCCGGTATAGTAGTTGGAATAGATGTGTATCGGAAAATAAGTTATACTGAACTAGAATTTGCAGCATCTACTAAATTTAGTTTGATAAAAAAATTTAAGGTCAAAGTTTCGCATCTTGTTTTATATATATATTTATTTAAAAAAAATGTTTGCAAATGTATAATTTAAGACATCTCTAAATATACTAATTAGTTAACATACTAATGAGATTGAATTCTATTTTTAATCTAAATTGGCTTTTTGAGAATCATAAATTATATATGATATTTTATTTAACTTTTATTTTATAATAATATATTTAAATATATCAAATATTAATGGAAGTTGAAATCTTAAATTACATATAAGAAAAAAAAATCATTTAAAAGACATAAGAAAATGTAATATAAAATAATAATAATAATAATAATAATAATAATAATAATAATAATAATAATAATAATAATAATAATAATAATAATAGAAAATGCTATTTACATTCTTCCAATTTTATTACCGTCAAATTTGACTCATGTACTGTAGCATTATCCAAAAAAATACAAATTGGAAACTAAACATTCCTCATCAAAATATTTGTTATACTAATCATAATATCAGCAACGTCCTGAGCAACTTTAGCATACTTTGGGAGCGTCAAGTAGTGATGATACAAGATTGATAAGCAGTGATGACACGGTATACTTGCTGTGTCACCCCTTCGTAATCTCCAGCCTTCAAGTAGTTTTCCATTTCTTCCAAACCAGCAACAGCACCATTCCTCCCACCATACCATTCGAAACATTTCCTGTAATGGAATTTTGCTTCAGGATCTTTATCATATTGATGAATTAGTGTATTGATAAGTTTGACTGTCTTGGCCAATTCAGTATGTAACACACCAATGGTGTATTGGGTAACGGTAACAACACATAAAACAAACACCATCGCAAGAAAATTGAAACGAATCATATTGTATAATTTGTTTTTTCTTGACCAACTTTTTGTTTGGTTTGGTTTTACTCCTTAGTGGCATTATATAGTTAATGATTAGCTTTTGAAAATTTAAATTAGTGAATAAAATTGATTTTGTAGAATTCAAATTTGCTAATTAAGTATCTTAATAATGATTTGGATTATGTACTTTTTATTGGTCAAAATGCAATTAGTTAACTTGATTGATTTGTTGAACCGAAATTGGCTAATAAAGCATCTTAATAATGATTTGGAATAATAATAATAATAAATATCTCCTTAATAATAATAATAATAATAATAATAATAATAATAATAATGAGTTGACCTTTTCAAATATATATTAACCATTTGAGACCGCAAATTCTTGCATGAACCTTGAATCATAAAATTCAATCCAAAGGCATCAAAGGAATGACGTGTTTTAATTAATAGAATTAAAAAACTTCAAATGCTCCTATTCAATTAATGAATATTTGTAAGAATATGTCCTAATGCATATTAGTACCTCTCACGATAGGTAGGAAAGATGTTGTAAATAACTCTAAATATATTTAAATTGTCAAGTGAAACACCCTATCATATAAAAATTGCAAATGCACACCATCAAGCAGGAAACAGCAGAACTGAACACCATCATATTTGATAACAGTCATTGTTGAGATTCTAGTTTGGTTTGTGAAGAATAGAAAATTGATAATAAATAAATAAATAAACGTCCATATGGTAGATAGCTTTATCATAGAAAAAAAAAGTTATTAGAGGAAAACAACAAGAGGCTTCAGAATTTGAATTTTTTATCTTAACATCTTTTTTTTTTTTTACACTAAAATATCCCACTTCCAGATTTATATACGAAATTGTCCTATTTTATAGGGTTAGTGGAGGTCGTTTTTCTATGGAAAGACCAATTGAAAAAAATGTTTTTTTTTCCTAGTGAGAGGTCGGAGAGATCTCCTAAGGAGTGAAGGAGGTTCAATGTTTTTTTTTTTTTGCATATTTTACAAATTTATATAATTATATTTAATAAATTAAAAATAGTTAAAAATTTTAAAAAATAAAAATATTAATAATAATAATAAAGTCAAATAAAATATATTAATAAATGATAATAATTAATAATAATTATAATTAAAAATGACTAAAAATAATTATAATTCAAAATAGTAAATTATATTATAAATTAAAAAAAAATACATTAAAATGGAAGGAAAAAATACTAAATAATAATAATAATAATTTAAAAAAATTATATTAGTTAAATGAAACAAAATACATTAAATTAAAGAAAAAAATCATCACATTTGAAGAAAAAAATACATCAAAATTGACTTTAATGATGTCCACCTAAATGACATCCAGTTCCACATCTAGGTTGTCGTCGAACTCGTCTAGGTCTTTGAATGAGTTGAGGTTGTTCTGGTTCATCCTCAACTTGATCATTGTTTGTAATTTATAGGTGGAATAGAACCACTACTATTTGGCTCCATATAATCTTGACTCTGTATGTTGTACATCGAATCAAATATTGCATAAGCCGACTTAGGAGTTGTGCATTGAGTTCCAAACAAATTATAGAAAGTCCCACTTTCTGTCGGATGAGCGGGGATTGGTATGTCTGGCATCGACGGAACATATCACTGAGTCGGCATTTCTGCAGATATATGTACATGTGGTGGTGGTGATGGACCATAACATGGAACTTCTGTATAGGTTGACTGTGAGGGCGACTGCATGTGAGAATATGATGACGGTGGCAAACAGAGATCATGCAGATATTGTTTGACAGATATATATAATTTTGTGTGATGTCTAAATCAATTCATATATTATGTGCTACGGCATAAAAAGCCTTCTACGATATTACCTTGCAACATGTAATTCTCACGCTCGTTCGAATGTTTAATCTCTTCTCTCCAAACCCAATTCCAATTATCATCATGCAGTCTTTATCATCAGAAGTGCGACTTTATCTGTATGATGTTTTTCAACAATATGAAAGCAATGCAGATAAGTACATGCGGTCCATGTCTCCATCTCTTCTTCGGGAACTTGGTGTTGGAACCCGATGTAAGGTCTCCAATAAAAATGAAAAAATAAAAAATATAATAAAATTAGTAAAATGCTAAGTACTTAGTTTTAAAAAAAGAAAAAAAATATAAAATTTATTTGGAATAGTTACCTTTGTGTAAGTGGAAATACTATTGAATTTGGTGATTCTTGAGCGACAGAAGACAAACGATATCATGCCCAATTTTGCAACAACAACGCACATCTTCCCATACATATTACGCTGGGTTTCGTAGCAAGACACAATTCTCTATAAGGTGTTGCTAAAACCGTTGAACCCCAACTATATTGGGATGCTTTATTTAAATCCCCTAATAGTGAAAGATATTTTAAATGTACACGATTATAAGATTTGACGGGAATCAACAACCCTCCGATCATACGTAGGATGTATACCTGACATGCTGCTTGTTTTTCTTGTACAGATGCATCTTCACCGACATCGTCAAACGTATCCTTAAGTCATTTTAATTTAATAAAATGACCCTTTGTTGCTCTATTAGGTGGGCTAACTCCTAAGTAAGCTTCACAAAGTTATCTAACATTTACAAAATTGGAACCGCTAACACGAAAACCATAAACATTTAATCCTAAAATATAATATACATCATCTAAAGTTATTGTGCATTCATCTATTGGGAGATGAAACGTATGAGTTTCTGGTCTCCATCTCTCAACCATAGCCGTAATCAGACCGATATCTAATTTGTAGTTTCTGACTTTGATCACTTGACCTAATTCGGCCTCTTCCAAATACAGTAAGATGGCTTCATTTGGTTTTTTGTTTACATGACCTTGACGTTTTATTTTTTCATTTAGCGGATTCTAAAAATATATAAAACAAACTGTAAATAAAATATATATATATATATAATAAAATAAAGTAAATATATAAATTTAGAGAATATATAAAATAAAAAACATTCAACAAAATAAAGTAAATATATAAAATATAGAATATATAAAATAAAATAAAAATTCAACAAAATAAAGTTAATATATAAAATATACTTTGAATACAATAAAATAAATACATAAAATAATATATATATATATATATATACATATATAATAAAATAAAGTAAATATATAAATTGAGAGAATATATAAAATAAAAAACATTCAACAAAATAAAGTAAATATATAAAATATAGAATATATAAAATAAAATAAAATTCAACAAAATAAAGTAAATATATAAAATATACTTTGAATAAAATAAAATAAATATATAAAGTAATATAAAGTAAATATATAAATAAACTATAAATACTATAAATATATAAAATAAATTAAATTAAATATATAAATAAACTATAAATAAAATCACATAAATATATAAAATAAAATAAATATATAAAATATACAATAAATAAAATAAAATAAATATATAAAATATACTATAAATAAAATAACATAAATACATAAAAAAAAAAGTAAACATATAAAATACTTACAAATGCTTGAATGTATTGAATATCAGCTCTATGATTCTTAGAAAGTTCCATGACAAAAAAATATTGCTCTAAGTGATTAAGAAGGATGAAAGAAATATTGCTATTAGTGATGGGGATGGATGAAAGTACGGAGATGTGTTGAAATGGAAGAATGGAATGCCTTTAAATAGATCGCGTCCCCAGCTAGCGACGTGTAAGACATCCTTCACGGGGTCTCTCCCCCGGACCACGACCTCCTTAAGGCATCACATTTGTAAGTGATCATAAAAAGGCGTTCAAAGTACATTCTAGAAGCAACTTTGCTCGTCTAAAGAATGTCCTTAAAAAAAAGTTCTAGCTCGACGACAATGTCACGATAAATGATATAGTTTATTGACACCTTGTGTTCTTTGGTGAAAATACAACAAGGTTTGAGCTGATGAATGTTTGCGATGACGAAGATGTTGAACTGATGTTTGATGTTTATGCACAGTGGGCACAACTCGACACCATTAAGTTATACGTTACATTCCAGTATGCTCCTACATCAACAAGCATTGATGTAGGACCATCAACATCAAACATGGCTCACCTCGACTACACCCAAACCCAATCATTTGATCAAAACACCCTTTATCAACCCGACTTATATTCCCCATCACAAAACTATGAACCATACTCCAGCCAAATTGAACAAACTCATCTGGATAGTTTTCAACTCCATCATGAATCTCGCCCAACAAGTCCACAATGTGATCTTCTGTTGAGTTTCTTATATAATATCAACAAGGAAGAATAAGGCGATTACAGTGAAGAGGATGAAACATACTTCGATGAATCATCTGGTGATTCTGACATCGACGTTGATGTTGACGAAGATATGGAATCAGAAGACCAACCTATCCTACCTGTATTTGATCCACCATTTCACCTGAAGAACATAAATTTAGAGAATATAGATCAATCAACTGAATTTGATCACACGTTCTTTAACGAAGTCCTAAGAGGTGATGGAACTCTTGCAATTGGAATGAATTTTGCAAACAAGGATGAATGCGTACATGAAATCAAACACTACCATTTAAAACAATCATTGAATTTTGTGGTACAAAAATCAGATTCAACAAGGTATGTTCTTAAATGTTTAAGTCCAAATTGTTTGTTTAGATGTAGAGCTTCAAAACGAAAAAATGGTGAATTGTGGGTGATTGGTAACTTGAATCTGCCTCATGAAGGTGCAAACATGAGAAGGGGGTTGAATTGTGTTTGCCAAAGTTGAATTCTTTTTGTTGTTTTGTTGAAAGTTGATATAAATTATTTGGGGAAGAAACAATCAAACTCAATAGCAGCGGATAATAACAGCATAAGTATTTGGACACAAAGATTTATCCTGGTTCACCACTAACTTGACTACATTCAGTCCCTTCATTCAGAAGGCTTTAATCCACTAATTCAAACACTTTGAATTACAAAACACCTGACCCTACAAGCCAGTCTTCCCAAATAGCCTGACAGCCCCAGACTTTTGAGGAACAACAACACCTTGACCTTACAAGCCAAGTTTTCTCCTACTAATCTGACGACCCCAGATTGAAGAAGGAACTTACACCATGTTGACCCTATAAGCCAAGTCTTCTCCTAACAATCTGACAACCCTAGATTGAAGAAGGAACCTTTGATCAGATCTCCTTCAATTTTCCATCAGGTCTTCTTCGATTTTTGAATCAAATCTTCTTAAAACTTTGATTAGATCTCTTTAAAATTTCAATCAAGTCTTCATTGAATTTGAATCAAGTCTTCTACGAATCTAAATCACATTGTAAATCTAGATCGTGTGTTCTTCTGATCTGGACCAGTCTGGATCAAGTCTTCTGATCTGGACTATGTCTTCTTCTGGACCATGTTTGCTTCTGATTTGGACCATGTCTTCTTCTGGACCATGTTTCCTTCTGATCTGGACCATGAATGATATCCTCTGATGCTTGCCTCTGATGATATCCTCTGATTTTTGCTTCTAATGATATCCTCTAATTTTTTCCTTTGATGACATCTGCTGATTCTTGCTTCTGATGGGATCCTCTGGTGATATCTTCTGATATTATCTGGAGATATCCTCTGGTAATAATTTTTTGACAGATTGCTTGTTGTGTCAATATAGGTTACTCAATAAATGAGCCTACGTATAGACATTACCGACGTGAATTGGTATAGTAAACCGAGAGGCAATAAGATGGTTGGACAACATACCGCGAGAAAGTTGGATTAAAGCATTCGATGGAGGTAGTCGTTGGAGTCACATGACAACTGACCTTGTGGAGTCGATAAACGGCGTATTAAAAGGCACGTGCAACCTTCCCATCACTGCTTTGGTTCAATCAACGTATTATAAGACGGGGACATTATTTCCAACAAAAGGAAAACTACACGGACAAATGCTTAAATTTTATGAAATCCGAAATAAATAAATCCAATAGTCATAAAGTTGATAGTTTTGATTGGAGAAACCATACTTTCATGGTCCACGAGACAGTCATTCCAAAAGAAGGGCGACCAATTGTCATTTTAGTGTCAACCTTCCTATAAAGTGGTGTGACTGTGGAAAATATCAAGTTTTACATATGCCATGTTCACATGTTATAACAGAATGTTCTAGCATAAAATATGATTGAATCTTCTACCTAATGTGTACAAGGTGGAAACAATATTAAAACTCTACAAAGAACATTTTCAATCTATACCAAACAGAGGATATTTGGCAGAATACGAGGCTGTTAAGGTGTGTCACAAACTTGAAATGCGAAGAGTCAAGAAAGGTCGCCCAAAGACTAAATGCATTCAAACAGAAATGGATGCTAGAGAAAAATTACCAAGAAAATGCGGATTATGTCTAAGTGTCTGGTCATACTAGAAAAAATTGTCCAAATGCTGCTGGCACATCTAGTCCATTTTGATGTATTTTTTTTTTCTTCTTCAAATGTGATGTATTTTTTTCTTTAATTTAATGTGTATTTTGTTTCATTTAATTAATTTAATTTTCTTTTTTTTAAATTATTATTATTATTATTTAGTATTTTTTTTCTTCCATTTTAATGTTTTTTTTTAAATTTATAATATAATTTACTATTTTTAATTATAATTATTATTATTATTTATTAATGTATTTTATTTTACTTTATTATTTTATTAGTATTTTTATTTTTCAAAAATTTTAACTATTTTTAATTTATTAAATATAATTATATAAATTTGTAAAATGTGCACATACAAAAAATTGAACCTCCTTCAAGAGGTCTCTCTACGGGAAAGCGACCTCTCACTAGGCAAAAATAATAATTTCTTCAGTTGGTCGTTTCTGAGGGAGCGACCTCCCATTAGCCCTAAAAAGTGAGATAATCCAAAATATAAATCTGGAAGTGGGGCATTTTGGTGATAAAAAAAAAAAATATTAAGATAAAAAATTCTCAAAATTCAGAACAAAATAAAGAAAAGAAAACTAGTCTGATATTCTGGCATCAGATTTCAGTATTCTTCCAACAATTCTTCCAATTTTGGTGATCCGGGCTGAGGCTCTACATAAGTGAACATATAAGTAGTACCATCAAAATGGCCCGATCCTGCTGGAAATGCGTGCGAATATTTAAGTGAACATTCTTAGATAGTTCACATGCTATGCAAGTACTCTCACAAAGATAAACAAGAAACGCGATGAAAAATATAGACTACAAGATTATCGGATAATAAATATGGATAAATTGTATTTTTTTTAATTGTTTGTCTTTTTTTTATGTTAGGTTGAACATTATGTTTTGAATTCGAATTCGAGACTCACAGTTGTATGTAAATTATTGATAATATATATCATTTCGTTTAAGACAAAAAAAAATAATAGAAATTATTTTATATAGATTTTGAAAATAATACAATATGTGTCTATTTATAATAGTAGCTTTGTAATAAGACTACTAACAAAATAGTTATAACAACCCCAAAAATAAAGGCAATAAAACTAACTAAAAACTAACTAATATAAAACTAACATCCCCCTCAAGATGGAGAATGTATGTTAAGAATTCCCAACTTGTTAAGAATTGAATGGAATGCTGCAGGTTCAAGTGACTTAGTAAAGAAATCTGCCAGCATATTTGATGAAGAGATGGGCAAGAGTTTGAACAATCTAGTTTGCAGTTTGTCTCGAACAATGTGACAATCAATTTCGATATGTTTTGTTCTCTCATGGAATGTTGGGTTTGATGCAATGTTCCTGGCTGATTGATTATCGCAATAAAGAGTTGTAGGGGCAGCAAAATCCATGTTTAATTCTTGCAAAAGAAATGTTATCCATTGAATTTCACAAGTTGTTGACGCTAATGCTCTATACTCTGCTTCTGAAGATGAACGAGATACAGTGCTTTGTTTCTTAGACCTCCACGAAATCAAAATTGATCCAAGAAATATACAAAATCCAGTTACAGACCTTCTCGTTTCTGGACAGGTTGCCCAATCAGAATCGCTAAACGCTCGCAATTGAGGTCTGGACGCTGATGAGTAAAACGATCCTTGGGCTGGTGCAGTTTTTATGTATTTGAGGATCCTCATGGCTGCCATGTAATGGTCTTCAGTCGGTGATTGCATAAATTGGCTAAGTTGTTGTACGGCGAAAGTGATATCAGGCCTTGAGTTGGTCAAGTAGATAAGACGTCCAATAATTCTTCTAAATGAGGTCGGGTCATGAGATTGTGCCTTTGAGTTGTATAGAAATTTGCAGTCCTTGATCATAGGTGTATTGCAAGGTTTAGTGCCTAATAATCCAGCGTTTGACAAGATATCGAGAGCATATTTATGTTGACATATGTGAATACCCTCCCTTGAACGAGAGATCTCCAATCCAAGAAAAAACTTTAAGTCCCCAAGGTCTCTAATCTGAAAAGAAGAATTTAAAAAAGTTTTAATCATATCGATCTCCAATTCAGATTACCTGCAATAATAATATCATCTACGTAAACCAACAAAACAGTAAAGGAATTTAATTTCTTGAGAATGAATAAGGAATGATCATGTTGTGAATGTTGAAAACCAAATGATATTAAAGCAAAAGACAGTTTGGCAAACCATTGTCGACTCGCTTGTTTTAAACCATACAAAGATTTTTTTAAACGACAAACCTTATTACTATGATGACTCAGATAACCAGGAGGAAGTTTCATATAAACTTCCTCGTGAAGATCACCATGAAGAAAAGCGTTACTAACATCTAATTGTTTTAAAAACCAATTATTAGTAGCAGCCAAAGCAAGAAGTAATCTAACAGTAGTTAATTTGGCCACAGGAGAAAATGTGTCTAGAAAATCAACACCTTCTAATTGAGTGAAACCTTTGGCAACAAGTCTAGCCTTGTGCCTTTCAATAGTACCATCAGCCCTATGCTTAATCTTATATACCCACCTACATCCTATGACATGTTTATCTTTAGGCAAATCAACTAATTCCCAAGTGTTATTAGATTCTAAAGCTGTAATTTCTTGTTGCAGAGCAATGACCCAATCCTTAGATTTAATAGCTTCATGATAAGTTTGGGGTTCAACAGCACTAGTCATGGCATGAATGTATTTTAAATGAGTAGAAGAAAAAGATTTATAAGACAAAACAGAAGACAAAGGATATAAAACAGAATCAGCTGTAGAGTTAGTAGCCGAACCTGAAGTGTTTAAAAGATTGCAATGAAAGTCCTGAAGGTAAACAGGAGGATTTCTTGTCCTTGTTGATTTGCGAATACTAGGTGGTATAAAAGGCTCTTCATGTACAGATTTATTTTCATCACAAGTAGGCATGATATGAATATCATTCAAATTAGAATGATTCAATTTACTATTGACATAATCTAGTTCTATAGGTTCAAGAAGGAAATTAAACGTACCGAAATCATCGCAAGAGGACAAATCACTTTTAGAAGAATCATTACTAGATAAGTATGGAAAAACATTTTCATGAAAAAAACATGTCTAGAAACTAAAATTTCCCTAGTATGTAAATCATAACAAATAAATCCTTTAGTGCCAAATTTATGTCCAAGAAATAGACATTTTCTAGATCTATGATCTAATTTAGTCCTATGTTGTTGCAAAGTAGAAACAAAGCAAAGAGATCCAAAAACTTTCAATTCATTAAGATCAGGGAGATGTTTATATAACAACTCATAAGGGCTATGATTATCAATGGATGCTGATGGTAATCTATTAATAAGATAAATGGCATGTTTAACAGCAAAAGACCAAAATATTTTTGGAAGATTAGCATGAAAAAGCAAGCATCTAGTAACATTTAAAATATGTCTATGTTTTCTTTCCACAACAAAGTTTTGTTGTAGAGTTTCAACACATGATGTTTGATGTAGAATTCCAAATTTTGCATAAAATTCATGATACAAGAACTCAACACCATTATCAGTCCTAATAACTTTGACAACTTTGTCAAACTGATTTTTAATTAAAACAACAAAATCATGCATTAACTTTCGAGTTTCAGATTTAGCTTTCATAAGATAAATCCAAGTGTGTCTAGTACAATCATCAACAATAGTTAGAAAATATTTGTGACCATGAATAGAAGAATAGGACAAGGGTCCCCAAATATCCATATGAATTAAATCAAAAGCGTTATCAGAAATAGTATTACTAGGATGAAAAGGTAATCTAGATTGTTTGGCAAGATAGCAAGAATCACAAATGTTATTAGAATGGAAACTCACATATGGAAAATGTTTACAAATATAAGTAAGAACATTATTAGAAGGGTGTCCTAATCTAAGATGCCATAGATCAATAGTAGCATGTGATGTTCTAGAATTTAAAGAATACAACACAGAATATTTGTTATCGTGAATAGGTTGTTGCAGATGATATAAACCATTCAAAAGCTTAGCATGTCCAATCATCTTGGATGTATGGTCCTGAATGTCACATTGAGAGTTAACAAAAGTTAATTTACAATTTAAAGAAGTAATTAATTGCTGAACGGAAATAATGTTCAACGTAAAATCAGGAATGTATAAAACATTGAAAAGTTTAAATTCATTTGTAAAATATACAGTTCCTGAATGTGTGGCCATAACAGTATTTCCATTTGGTAATGTAACATGAATTGGTTTAATTTCATGAAAGGTAATAAAATTTTTGGAATTACAAGTGACATGATCAGTAGCACCAGTATCAAGAATCCAATAGTTTGGAGAGATATTACCTAAAACAGAATTCAGTTGATTAGAGGAAACTCCACCAATTTGAGAAATTGAACTTGTAGGTTGAGATTGATCTCCAGTAGAGGAAGCAGATTGTTGAAGTAAATGTTTGAGTTGATTAATTTGGTCAACAGTGAATTGAGAGACATTACCATCAGATGGATTAGATTTAGGAGAACTATGATCTTGAGGAGCAGTCCCATAATTAGCATCAGTAATTGAAGAATTAATAGATTTGGTGTTCTTGTATCTAGGAGAATATCCAGGCGGAAAACCATGTTTAAAATAGCAATTATCAACAGTGTGTCCTAGCCTGTTGCAAAAAGTACATTGTCGTTGAGGACCTCCACCTCTGCCTCGAACAGATCCGCGACCCTTACCATGACCTGAACCATTTCTAGGATTAGCATTAGATGTACCATTGATGGAAGAGTTCATTAGAACCTTGGCATCAACAGAAGGACCCATAATTTGTCGTTCTTGCTGTAAAATTAAAGAAAATGTTGTGGTTATATCAGGTAGAGGATCCATCATCAAAATATGAGTTTTTACCATATTAAAATTGTCATTGACGCCCTTTAAAAAACACGTAAGCGCTTCAGAGGAACGATAACCTAAGACTAATTTGTGTAAACTACACGCAGAAGAATTAGAGCAAGAACAATCAGTGATGGGCCGTAAAACCTCTAACTCCTCCCAAAGAATACTCCATTCAGTAAAGAAATCATAGACTGATTTATCACCCTGTTTGATAGAATGTAAATCTTGAAGAAGATCAGAAAAACGAAAAATGGTCACCTTTAGAAAATCGATTCTTTAGATGATCCCATAAAGTTGTTGAATTCTCAATGTGTATAATACTTTGAGCAATAGAAGGAGAAAGAGTACGAGTAATCCAAGAAATTACCATCATATTGCAGCGCTCCCAAGCATCAAATAACGCATCGTTCTCTGCCGGCATCGATAACTTGCCATTAATGAATTTCGCTTTGTTCTTGGAGATCAACGCACATTTCATCAAACGACTCCAGTTGTAATAATTTGGCCCTTGTAAAGTTAGATTTATAAGTAATGCGCCCGGATTTTCGCCAGGATGAAGATAATACGGCGATGCTGGATTTCGCGATTCATCTGGAGAAACTGTTGCAGAGGTGGGTGAGGATGAATTGTCATCAGAATCTGCCATTGAAGAGTTGGATGAAGGAAAAGAGAGAAAAAGAAAGGCAAGAACGATGAGAGAACCATGAAGTCGCTGGTTTCTGAACTCGTTGTAGAAGAGGAGCGTTTTCTCTCATATTAGAGGTGAACTTGGACTCAAAGTTTGTTACGTTGACGTGGCTTTAACGGTTACTGAAACAACCTAAAGAAGAGGAAAATCAAAAGCCAAAAGGGGAAAATTCGGCACCGACACCGGAGGTTGAGAATCCACCAATTGGATCTTGTGGATCGGATGCCGTTTCTTTATGTTCGTGTGGTGAAGGCGAAGATAGTGAAATCTAGAAATCTTTCAACGGTTTTTTTTTTTTTTTTGAAAGCTTGT
>JBBPBO010000003.1:59093495-59149212 GCA_037974295.1 Cicer cuneatum
TATAATTAAATCTAATAATATCTAATAGTAATAGGTATTTTTTTTTCATAAATATAAAATAAAACTAATGCTTTTTGAAATAGCGTACATAATATTATTTTGAGGATACTGTTGAAAAAATATAATTAAAGTTATTTTATAACTTGAAAATAGTATTTATTTTAAGGTTATATAATAAGTTTTATTACACTTATTAGTTAGTTATACAAGTATAATATAACTAGTTAGTTAGTTAATATAATAAATGAATAAAAATTAATTAGTATAACTAACTTAATTTATATAATTAATTAGTTAATATATTTTTAAAAGTACTTATTAAGTATTTAAAAAATAGAAATTAAAAATTGAAAGAAAAAAACAAAATTTGAATTTTTAATCTATTTTTATATTTGGATGTTTAATAAGTATCCTAAAAACATTTATTAATATTTTCTTTTATTTAAAAAAATTATTAAAGTGACATTTTTTTAAATGCAGTGTGTAATTTCTAGAAATAAAAAGAAAATGATGATTCACATTTTACGTGCAGTAAAATAATTGGAGCACAATACTTTAATATCGAAGGTGACTATAGTAAAAAAGAAATAAAAGCTCCAATAGATACAAATGGGCACGGGTCACATTGTGCATCCACAATTGTTGGAAACATGGTTGATTCTGTAAGCCTACAAGGGTATGCCTCAGGGACAGCACGTGGAGGAGTTCCCTCAGCACGTGTTGCTGTCTACAAAATATGTTGGGGAGAAGAAGGTTGTTCTGACGCTAATATTCTTGCAGCCTTTGAAGCAGCAATTCATGATGGTGTTGATGTTATTTCTATTTCTATTGGAGCAAATCAATTAACACCACTCCATCAATATTTTCAAGATTCAATTAACATTGGAAGTTTTCATGCGATGAAAAGAAATATATTTACATCGAATTCCGCTAATAATATGGGTCCTAATTTTTTTCACTATGACAAATTATCCACCTTGGTTGCTTTCAGTGGCTGCTAGCACTTTTGGAAGAAAGTTTGTTACAAAGGTTAAATTGGGCAATGGTGCGGTTTATGAGGTATGTTAATTAATTTCATCTTGTTAGTATGAAAAATTGCAAATTTTTATATAATTTGCAATTATGGTCGCATCATAATTTTTAATTTATAGTTTAGTTGTAGTCACTGAGACTTTTTCATTTTCTAAAATAATCTTTTTAAAATTTCATATAATAATTTATAAGGTGTTAATTTACTGGTAAGTTCAAATTTTTTAAGAATAGGTATAATAGTCATCAGTACTAATTTATTGTAATTCTTTCTTTCCCCAATAATTCAATCTAATAGTGTGGTTACAACATTTTTTATTCTATAGAATAAATTTATATTGATTAATATTGACATAAATCTTGGAGGACTCTTGACTACTTACAGGGGTCCACAATTAACACATTTGATCTCAAGAACAAAATGTTTCCACTCATTTTGGCAAGAGATATACCGAACACGGCAGGTGGATTTAACAGCTCCTTATCTAGGTACCATCAATATATGAATTTATATAAAACTTTTAATGTATTTTTTTAAATTTATATATTAATTTTGTGGTTATCTAATTTTTTCCCCAGGTTTTGCTTCAAGAATACGGTAGATAAACACGCAGTGAAGGGAAAAATAGTTTTATGTGAGGGTTTTCAGGATTCTTCCGATGTGGGGTTTTTCTCTGGGGCTGCTGGTGTAATTTTTGGATATATTTCCCCAAAAGATGTGTCAAGTACATTTGCCTTGCCTGCCACGTTTCTTAGTCTATGGAATGTTAGAGAAATACAATATTACATGAAATCCACAAGGTACTGATTTATTACTTAATTTTCAATGAAAATAAATCCATTGATGCGATTGAAAATGAAAAACCAACAAAGTAATTACATACAGTGTACGTTTCAATTTGATTGCAAAATTGTAAAAGCTACAAGTAATTTTGTAAAAGTTACATTTTATAACTTTTACAAAATCATAGTGAATTTAAATTTTTTTTTTTTTATCAAAAATATATTTGACAAGGCTCATAGATTTTTTTAAGAAGAACTTTACAAAGTTAATTATGTCAAAAAATAGATGGAATAATGTTTTACAATTATAAGCTTGCAAATGAATTTTGCTCTCTCTCATACTTACATGTAAGGAAATAGTTGTACTAGAAGACTTTAGTTGTAATTGACATGGTCTTCCGTTTCTTTAGATTTACTTAATTTTGATATTTATATATATGTTTTGGTTTGGTCATACTTGGTTATAATGCAATTTTGGGGATTGAGCTATAACCAAGCCTAATAGTTCAATTTTGATTTGGGTTACAACATGCTACTTTTTCCTAATTATTTTTATAAAATTTGTTTTGGAAAATAAAAATTATATTAATAGTGGTGATATTAATAATTATTTTACAATTATTTTATTTGAGATTTAAATTTTGTTCTTTAATATTATAAAATCAAACTTTTAGTACTAAATTAATTCTTCTTGCCCAAGTCAACAAATGACGAGAAATTGTTTATGTACATTCTTACTTAGTAATTAATATTCATTTCATCAAATTATGTAATATACATATTACATAACTATCTCACTTGCTAAACTATTAAAATTCAAGCACAAACACAACATAATTTGGTAAATTAAATATAGTATTTTATTATATATTATAATTTTATGTTGTAAATTTATGATATAAATACGCAAAAAGTTTTATAAATATAACCATAAAAAGAGGAGTAGATTCATTTTAAAAGCTTTGTTCGAATCTAAAATATCGAGTTTTTAATAAAAACATGCAATTTTAATAACTATAAATTATTTCAAAATATTATATTTTTATCGAATGAAACACTAAAAATTTAAACTATTTTATTTAAATTCATCAAAATAAGTCAATAATAAATAACATCTAAATACAATTTTAAGTCCTAGCTCAATTGGTAAATGTGATATTGTCTTATAGGATTTATTGTTTTGGGTTCAAACATGAACTATCGCAGTTATGTGAGTTATTTATAGTGATATTTATCATCTCTTCTAAAATCTAAAAAAATTAGTCATTCTTCTAACATTTTTTGAAGCAAATTCATAACTTTTAAAGATATTACCAAATAATCATATTTCAAAAGAAAATAATCACACTTTGAGCCCAATAAAATGAGTCTTTTCCTCTACAATAAACCAAATCTTATTGGACTTTAGTATTTCTTTAATTGTATGAAATTTTTTCACAAGATAATCATCGGGCATGAGGAGGAAGAATTGGACTAAAAAGTTGCTCATGTTTAGGAGAGACGAAGTTATTGTATAACATATTGGTTTGGTTTATATGTTTGGAGAGAAAAAAAATCTAAACCAAAAAGATAATAAGTTTGGTTAAGTTTTTACAATTTTTCTCATAAAATTAAACTCAAAACGATGAGTAGTATGTTGATTTGTTTCAATTCAATCAAGTGACATTATTAAAAATTAAGATATTTATTGTAAAAATATAAAATTTTATTTTTCAAATACTAGATTTTTGTTATACTTTTAAAATAATTACATAAACTCTTTATAAATAACCGGAGTATATAAACTACAATGAGAAAAATAATATGTAAATGATTAAAAATTCCTTAAATACAACACATATTTAAAATAATTTTGTCTAATGATTTTATTCTTACATCTGTGGTCAATTTTAAATGAAGTGAAACCATATTCAAATTAACAGAAATTGAGTTTATTTATTCCATTTCAGATTGAACTTGAACACAAGAAAAAAATAATAATTTAATTAATTTTGAGTTTTTTTAATTTATCAGATAATTGGTTTAATTTTTATACCTGTAAACGAAACTCAAAACACATACAATTGAAATTTATGTTAAAAGATTTAATGTATTTTTTATAATTATTTTATAGATTATTTTTATTAAAAAAATTATTGAAGACTTTGAGGTGATTATCTCTATCAAACTCCGCCGGTGACTACAAATAATTACGTGAAAATATTAACAGATTTCTTTTGATATGTTAGTCCCGGATTCTCATAATTATTTGAGTAATTAATTATAATAATATTTACTATTTTTTCTAAAAAAAACTGCATTTTTTTTTTCAAAATACTAAAACGGTATTTAAACTATTAATCTTTTTTAACTATATATTGAATATATTTATTTTTTTATGATGGAAATATGTTGATATATTGAAGTCTATTTAATTCAATCTTTCAGAAATCCAACCGCCACAATATATAAGAGTGAAGAAGTCAAACATTTGTTGTCCCCTTATATTGCTTCCTTTTCATCAAGAGGTCCAAACCCAATTACACCAAACACTCTCAAGGTAACATAAAAAAGTATATAGTAGAACATTATTATAATCCATGTCAATTTTTTTTTCTATTCACAACATGTCAATATATTAATCCTTTTCTGCTATAATTATATCTTGATATTGCTGCCCCAGGAGTTAATGTTATAGCTTCATGGACTCCACTCGACCCAATTTCAGAATTTGAAGGTGACAAAAGAATCTTTCCATATCAAATTATCTCCGGAACTTCAATGGCATGTCCTCATGCAGCCGGAGCAGCTGCATATGTTAAATCATTTCACCCCAATTGGTCTCCTGCTATGATCAAGTCTGCATTAATGACCACAGGTAATGATTAATCTTATAGATAAATAAACACGTTAAACATAAAATGTAGATAATGTTAAAATCTACGACATGATGATTTATCAAAAATACTAACACCATCACTTCGTTTCTTATACCAATTATATTAACAGCTACTCCAATGAACTCTGCTAAAAATCCTGAAGCTGAATTCGCATATGGCGCGGGGCAAATTAATCCTGTTAAGGCAACTAATCCAGGTTTAGTATACGATATTAGCGAATCAGATTATGCGGAATTCTTATGCGGGGAAGGATTGACTGCTAAACAACTACGAATTCTAACTCAAGACAAGAATAATTGCAAGGGAATAATAGAGAATGAGAAAGCTGTGTACAAATTGAACCTTCCATCATTTGCACTTAAAGCAGAGAACATCATTTTCGGGCCTGTTTACCATAGAACGGTTACAAATGTTGGATCAGCAACATCTGTTTATAAAGCAAGAGTAATGTCTTCACCTTTGTTGGAAATTCAAGTAAAACCTGATGTTCTGTCTTTTTCGTATATAGGGCAGAAAAAATCATTCTCACTCACAATTGAAGGGATTATTAATGTGGAAGTAATGTCTGCTTCTTTGATTTGGGATGATGGAAATTATCAAGTTAGAAGCCCCATCGTAGTGTATGGGAACTTCACATGAGTTATCTTAGTTTGCTTGTCATACAAGAAAATAAGTAAAATTACTCTACTACTAGTCTCTTAAATTAATCTCTAGTAAAAATTTAGTCATTTAACTTAACTCGTGTGATGAGCATGTTCGATATGTTAATGTAATAAAAAGGTTCGAAGTTATGCTCTATATCCATGTTGTTTTGTGTATTGGTAGGATATTATTGGGTATAGGAGGATAATAATTATGTCCTTATTAAGATTATATGATTAAGTTCATCTAACACCAAATCATTCACCAGGTAGCCATGTTCATAGGAGATAAGTGGTGGTCATCGCATAACAATTTAGAATTAAGTTTGTTTATTCATTCATCTCCATATTATTATGCTCATGCTAATTGACAGGTAAAAGTTACCAACTGGATCATCATAGATTTAATTAAGAAGAACATTGAAGATAAACCTAATTATTGGCATGATACACTACAAGAGGTATTGTGGGCCATAAAGAATTATAAATCAATTATATCCAAACAGAAAATGGCATATAATCTCTAGCTACATGATCGTCACCCTAATTATCATGGACCTTTGTTTGTTGTAAAGATATCATACACTTACACGCGTTAATCAATTTTGATCATTGATTAGACATAAGAGGACAAAGTAAATTAATTATAAACGATTTTTCCTATTAATTCGAGATCGAACCATTCAAGTATCTTATTATGTAGTTACAACATGGAATCCATGTCCAGTCATCTTGTCTATTTGCCTCACTTCACTTTTGTTTAATCTTGAAATGTGAGTTTTTTTTTTTTTTGCGCAAACGTACGCTTCTTTCCATCCAATTAAAAATTTAAGATACATGCAAAAAAATTAAGTTGAGGCCTAAGTAACTTGTGAGTAATTTACTTAAGTTGATGCGACACCAATAAAAATTTAGCTTGTATTAGATAATCTATGTCACATTTTTCTTTTATTGTATTTTAAATATTCTGGAATATATAATTTTAATATAGAAAATAATTTGGGGCCTACAAGTATCAAACAAAAGACCTCTAAGAGAACCTCTAACCATAGACCAAGCTTTATTGCTTGTCAATCCTAGATATACAGTCTACTTAAATAATAATAATAAATTGTATGTAGTGAAGTTGATTCATGTATTAATTTTTTTAATTAACTTTATATATATAAACAATTTCATATGTAAAATTAATTCATGACTTGTAAATAAAATAAATAAATTTTTTATATATATTTTGTAAGTATAAAATTTATTTATCAACATTTAAAAAAATTTAAATATAAATTGGATGAATAATCATAATTAGTGTCCCACTTATTCAACCAATTATCTACTAACCCAATACTATGATCAAGGAGACTATCAGTCTATTTCTGAAGAGACTAACAATTGACTAATATAAATTATGTGTTAGTGTAACACTGCTAGAAATTTCGCTTTTAATGATAGATTTAGAGATTGAATATTTTCAATCACACTAGCGAGTAGCGACCGAATTGGAAACTATAATTTTAAATCTTGAAACTAAATATTTTTGCGTCACTAAATTGGTCGCCAGCAAAACTAAATATTCTTCTGTTGCTAGCCATCCTCTAATCGCTATTTCATCATGAAACCATCCTCCGTTGCTAATACCCTCTCACCATCATTTCATCACGAAACCATCCTATGTTGCTAATCCCCTCTCACCGCCATTTCATCACAAAACCATTCCTATTGCTAAACCCAACTTGTTCAGATTTCTTCTGCAACCGCGAATTCAACGTGTTCTCTTAAACCCTTAAACTACAACTGCGACGTGAAACTCTCATTCTTTGTCATCATGTCGGCTATCATGAACCAGAAAGTAAGGAATTTATTTTCTAATTCTTTGATTATGCTTCATCCTTTGTGTTTTTTGCTGCGACCTAATCATTTTGAACTTACTTATTTAAAGGGGATAAAGAAATTCTACAAACGATTCAATTGAGAATATATTTGTTGGTTGATTTCAGGACTTGAGATATTGACTTTTTCATGCAATCAATTTTTGAAGCAAGAGTTTGGGAATAGCAAGGAGAGTGAGCAATTTGTTTGTACAAGATATAAGGTTGAGTATCCGATTTTTGAAAAGATAATGTGTAGATAGTTTGTGTAAAATGTCTCAGTCGTTTGCTGATAGTTTTCTGTCCTTGATGTTGTTGAGCTTACTATTTAATGAAGAAACAGGTATGAATCCAAAATACACTACCCGATTTTGATGATAGTTCTAGATAGTGTTATTATTTTGTTAGTTTTTGAATGCTTTACATGTGCTCGCAAAAATCTTATTTTGGTAGGTTTTTCTATTGCTGAGATCTTGTGTTCCTCTCCTGCCCATGCATCATGCATTGTATTGCATAAGTGTCTTATGGGTTATATGCATCCTTTTTTCTCCTCGATTTGTAGTTTATAGTGAAATGAACTCAAGAAGTTCTCGTTTTATTGTTAATTGAGAATACGGGAATATCCTTTTCATGCAAAACAGAAGTTTATTTGACCGTTAATCTTAATATGAAAAGAAGCACTTTATGTGAAAAATATATTTCAAAGTTGAGATATGTTGAAGTTGAAAAGAATAAATTGTAAATAATTTTCTCAATGAAATTAATTATATTGAATACTACATTTATTTTATATAATTTTCCTTTAATGCTCTTTGTACTAAACAATTTGGATAGTTAAACATGTCTGCTATGTTGAGATTTTGTTTTGACATATTGAATATTTGTATTTTATTTTCCATTTTGGTAAAAATTGAGAATTTCTTTGAAACATGGCCGAACGTCGAATTTATCTGATTAACAATTGGTTGCTGCATACCATAAATATCTTGGTTTGCCATATAATTATGTACAGGGTAATAATCTCAGCAACACCAAGTATACAAAACTATCAGCAACACTCAAACACTCAGGATAAAAAAACTATCAGTAAAATATAATATACTACATGATGATGTATAGTGGTGATAAGTTAATAAATATGTTAGTAATTTATTATCACCAAATATATTATGTTTAAATTAAAATTTTATCTGTATTATTTTAAGTACTTATAATTATAAGTATTAGTTAAATATATTATGTTCGTTAATTATATACATTAATGCATTTAAATAATTTTGGTGTATGAATTCTTTAGATATTCAAATCAGATTAAAAAAAATTTACAAATAATTAATTTTGGTGTATGTACTGACTTTAATTTTTCCACTCATTTTATTAATTGGAAAATTGTTTATTTAATAAATTAAAAATAATTAAATTGTTTAAAAAAATAAAATAATATTAATCAAATATAATAAAATTGAAGAAAATAATTTAAAAATTAATAAAAATACATTAAATAAAAATTAACAAAAATAATAATAATAATAATAAAATAATTATAATTAAAAAAAGTAAGTTATATTAATAACATTCAACAAAATACATTATTAAATAGAAGAAAAAATACATCAAATTTGGGTAGATGTGCAAGCAGAGTATTTGGACAATTTTTTCTAGTACGACCAGATACTCGACATAATCTGCATTTTCTTGGTACTTTTTATGTAGTGTTCATTTATGTTTGAATGCGCTTAGTCCAACCTTTCTTGGCTCTCCTCATTTGAGGATTGTGACACCTTAACAACTGAATTTGATCACGTTCTTTACCAATCACCCACAATTCAACGCAAAAAGAGTGAATTGTGGGTGATTGGTAAATTGAATCTGCCTCATAGATGTACAATCTTCAAGAACGTGTGATCAAATTCAGTTGTTAAGTGCCTCATACATGTACAATCCTCAAGAACGTGTGATTAAATTTAGTTGTTAAGAAGTGTCACAATCCTTAAATGCGGAGAGCGAAGAAAGGTCGCCCAAATACTAAACGCATTCAAATAGAAATGGACACTACAGAGAAAAATACTAAGAAAATGCGAATTATGTTGAGTATGTAGTCATACTAGGCAAAATTGTCCAAATACTACTCACACATCTACTCAAATTTGATGTATTTTTTTCCTTCTATTTAATATATTTTGTTTAATGTTATTAATATAACTTATTTTTTTATTTTTAATTATTTTAATTATTATTATTTTTATTAATTTTTATTTAATGTATTTAATTATTAATTACTTTTTATTAATTTTTATTTAATGTATTTTTATTAATTTTTAAATTATTTTCTTTAATTTAATGTATTTTATTTTATTTTATTAATATTATTTTATTTTTTAAATAATTTAATTATTTTTAATTTATTAAATAAACAATTTTTCAATTAGTAAAATGAGGGAAAAAAACTCACGCCGGTATATCGTCGGATTCTGCGAATGCGACCTTCTTAACCTTTTTGTTCTTGTTGAACGTAAACAAAAAAATTCTTCAATAAGTCGCACCTTGGATTTGTGACCGATTCTAAAACATACCGATTTATTTATCACTAAAGTCGAATTTTCTAATAGTATAAGATGATACGTGTTTATTTATTATTGAATTTATTCTTACAAAATTCACATATCGACAAAAAGATATCGAGAGAGGGGAGGGGAGAGAGGTTAGGGAAAGAGAGAAAGTAAGAGACCGAGAATAAAAATAGATGAAAAACCAAAATGTAATAAATTTATTTATTAATTAAAAAATTATTACATAAATTAAAGTATATATAGAATTGACAAGCAATAAAGCGGGTCAAATAGTTTGATGATACACTTTTGTTTTAGAGGTCTTGTGTTGTAGCCACTAAATTATTTTCAATTTTTTTTAAAATAAATGAAGAGCATCTCATTAATTTGATCTTTAGAAACATAAAATCTCATTAATTAAATGTGGAGTAAATATGTAAATTATAAAAAGTATATATTATAATATATAAATACAATAAAAAAATGTCATAAATACTATAATACACAAGTTTAAAGTTTAATTTTCATTAGTGTCAGATCAAACATGGATAAATTATCTATAATTGTTTAAATAACAACCTAGAATTTACCAAAAATGAATGAATTTAAGATCATTTTCCAAATGCCAAATTAATATTCCTCCCAATGTCATACAAGTCTAGCGTGATTGTATCTGACTTACATAAATGAATTAATTTTGGGCTTCTCTTTAAAAAGTTTGGATTCCGTAGAGATTCTAAAATTCCTTCTACTTTCATTATTGAGAAGAAAGTTAGAAGCATAAGTCCAATTGTTTGTGGGCCAAATTAAATTATTGTTCTTATCCAAAATACATACAAAGGGATAATGTCCAACATCTGCAAATTGACCCATCAATTTGCTATTAGATTCTATACATTATCTAGTGGGACAAATGATTGAGATACATAACTATAAATTCTTCTTGCCCTGTGCAAGTTGCATGTCAAAAGTTGACAATCTAGAAGCATTTATAATAAATACTTTACAACATATATTTGATATCTAATATTCCTAGCTGATACATAGTTTACAACATGTTTAAAATTGTGGTTTGCAGCGCTGGTAGATTTTGAAATCTCTAAAGCCATATTGCAATTGTAATTTCGGATGCAATAGTCTCATTCTTCTAATTACATTTTATTATAATATAATATAATACAAAGAGATTTCTTCAAAGAAACAATTAAGTAAAAGGTGTATTACGGACTTGGCCCATATGTTGATGAATAAAAAGGATTTCTTCAACAAAAATTCCAACTTTTAATCCCTAAATCACAACACATAGGATCGATATTGAATTGTGCAAGCAACTCAATAGCATAGAGTCTCATATTGGTGAGAGTCCAATATTTTTTATAATATAACAAAATAAAGGTGAATTTTTTTTTTGTTAAATATATTTTTAATCTATACAAAATTAAGACCTTTTTCAAGTTTAGTCCTCCATTTTTTTTTATTTAATTCTAGTCTCTATTTGGGTTTTACATAACTATATTTAGGAACTAAAAATATCATTTTTTTATAAATAAATATTTTTAAAATAGGGACTAAAAGTTAATAAATAAATAAAATTAAACTTTTTTGAGAATTTTTTTTATGGAGTAAAAATAAAATTTCAAAATTTTATAGAGACTAATATTTTTAAATTCTTTTTATAATTATTAGAATTGTGGTGTATTTGATATTTAATTTTTCTATTGCGGAATTACATATTATAATTTGTCTATTTATTTCCACTAGTAGAGAGAAATATTATGCATTATTCAGAGCAATCTTCTTGGAGATAGTAGGGATAAAAATAGGCTAGGGTAAGCTAGGTTTTGCAATGTTTGAGTTTAACTTATATTAAAAATATTAGGCCAAAATTTGGCCTATTATGTGTCAAATGTCCAATTTTAAGGTTTGATCTAGCCGTTTTGAAGAACTAACAAGACTTGAAAGTTTGTTTAAAAGCTTACTTCACTGTTATTTTATGAAAATCTACACCGTTAGGGTTTTGTAAACAGATAAACAAGTTAACATAACAACAAACTTGAATTCTATTTTGATATCTAACATAATTTTTTATAGTATATAACATTATATTATATAATATTTCAATTCTATTTTAGAAAAATACGTACCTTTAAATATTTCACATTTATGCAAAGCAGTGTGATTAAATTAAAAAAATATTAGCATATTTATGATTTAATACAAAAATAAAACTTTGTTATGAAATTAACTAAAAGGAGAACAATATATAGAAGAGAATAAACAAACATAACAATATAATCTTTATATTTTGTTCTTTAAAGTATATACTTTATAGTTGTACATGACTTCTATTTATAGGTAACAAGTTATATAACCTATAAGGACTTTAAAAGTTTAATATAATGTTTTATTAACATACGAAAGGAGCACTACCAAAATATAAAAGTCACTTAATTATAGGAGTTATAAACCAACTATAAAATATGAAAGTTTAGAAAAAATAGATATCTACAAATATTCGTAACAAACTAAATATTATAATAAAATAATAATAGTAATAATAGAAAGAAAATTTTTATTTATATTTAATTAAGTAATTCGGCTTAGTAAATCTACAATGCTTTCTTAATGGTCTTACCCTAATTTGTTTAGTTAAATAAGATTTCAAAACGACTTTGGCATAACTTATTTAAAAACAATTCTGACATGAATTAGGTCAGTCGCAGATTAAGACGTAAATCAATCTGGTTTGGCCTAAACATATATCCACTCCCATAGATGGTAAAATCATGGTTACCCAAACTTGTCTTACTTTATTAAGATAGTCATATAAACAACTATATTTTTATTATATATCAAATTTTTCACTAGTCATTATAAATTGCAAAGTAGCGCAAATGTAACTTTTGATAAATCAAAAGGTCTTTGGTATGTTTGACAAGACAAAAGAAAATTAGTTTATAACAATTTTTTTTAAACTATGTGAAGTAACATTGTTATATTATTTTTAATTTCAATGTTATCTTTAATATTTTAACTAAAACTCTTTATACTCTATATAATTTGTTTATAATTTCAAATAAATATGATAATAATTCAAAATAAATAAACTAACAAAATAAATAATTTATTTAAAATGATTTAAATAAATAACAATTTAAAGTAAATAATTTAGAATAATTTATTTATTATAATTTAAAATAATAAAACTCGCTAAATAAATAAAAATTATTTTTCAAAATATTTTAAATATTAATTAATACTATTTTTAGTTTTAAATATAAGAAAAAATTTTGTAAAAAAAATTAATGTATTTGATCTAAATTTTGAATATAATACATTAAATTTTATTGACAAAACGTTCGTGTGGCATCCTTTTATGTGACTGTGATGATTGGAAAATGTTCGTTTTATCAATAAAATTTAATGTCACTACAAGAAAACATTCCTATACCTACGGAAAATTACCACGGAAATTAGTCCGTAGGTAAATTATTAATTACCCACGGAAAAACCGTGAGTAACTTTGTTATTGAATAAAAAAATTTTTAAGACAGATTCCACGGTTAGTCCGTCGGTAATGTTTAAAATAATCTGTGGGTAATGTTAAAAAAAAATTAACTCAACTTCTGTTTTCAAAATATTTTCGTATTTTATATTTCCACAGGTCTTCCGTGTGTAAAGTTAATATGTAAATTTTTTAAAATTATTCAATTTTTTAAAATTGATAAAATGTAAAAAAAACCTAATCACATAACCAAACCTAAGCACGCATCCTTCCCTCCCCTCCTTTCTATCGCAGAGTCGTCATTCGCTGGGGAAAAGTATCTTGAGAGCGACGTTGGAAGCTTTAATCCATCTTTTGATCTCGTCTTCTAGATTTTGCCATGGCATTTTGTGAACATCTTCTATGCTTAGCTTCTGTAACCCTAATCTCCAGAGGCTTTCTTCCAAGAACTCCCTCCAGTAACTGTTGTACACGTGCGAGCACTCCTTCCCAAAACCGCCGACAACCATTCGTTTTGCGATCTCGTGAAGGTCGTTGATCGTCCCCGACGGTAGAGCGTCGATTACGATGTCGTAGTCAGTAACGGGCATCGCTACCGGAATCAGATCCTCATCTTCTCCGTTTCTCGCTTCGTCGTCGATTTCTTCATCTTCTTCCGAGTCAAACGATAAGTTTTCAGTTGAATCGTTGTTCCGGTACGATCTGTTTTAGCTTTCCATTTTTACCTTTGTTTCTATGTCATGCTTATAATTTTAATTTGCATTCCTTTTCCAGGCTTCATTTTTTCAGGTACAGTCTTCATTATATTTTGGGGATACTTAAACCGCTGCTTAATATTTTTTTTTTATATTACAGATATGCATGTCTATGGTGAGAGACCTATGACTGATCCCCTGCAGCTGGTAAGGTTTTCTTTCTTTTATACCATTTTTGTGTGCTAGTGGACTAGTAATGTGCTTGTTCCCAAGGGCCTTTGCTGAACTTACCTTCCATTTGTTTCTTCAGTAAGCATAATCTTCGATTTTGATTGCATTCAGAACCAGGTCTTCATTGAAAGTCTATTCTGAAAAATTGTGTATTTAAAATGATACATTGCATCTTACCACAAACGACAAAACACTAATCCTTATTTATACTAATACTAAACTCCCTAGTCCTAATGAAACAGAAACAAATCATGGTAAAAATAAGCATATTGCTTCTATTTCAGCTCATGTATATTTGTCCTGCAAAATAATTAAGGAAATTGGATATACAATTGTGTCTTAATTTAGTTCTTGGTCTAGATATGTATTTTAATTAGCTTTCCTCTTGGATTGATGGATCCCTAAGTACCTTGAACTTCCCAAGACTTCTGTGAAACAAGTAATATTTTTGTTTGTATTATTATCTGTAAGAATTACTTACTGTTAGATCAGATTCATGGATTGTTTGAAAACTCAAGGAATCACATTAAATGGTTTATTACTGTTAATTTAGTACTGACCAAGAGTGAAAGTGAAGAAATGCTGAAAACCTCCAACATGGGAGGTCATTCAATAAACTTGGCTGCAATAATTTTTTTAAATCATCAAATCACAGTTCATTCCTTCAGTATTCAAATTCTACAATCAGCACTCAAAATTTAAAAATGATAACTATTTCATTTCATCACTGAAATTAATGTGTTCTGTTTTACTGTGCACACTTAGCTAATGAAGTAATTTTCCACATCATTTTCTTGTTTTGTTTTTCTTGGTAACGTATTTCTTTTGGTTGACATTTTCTGCATTGTGTTTTTTACTTGCCATATTATCTTTGTAAATGTTTGATTTTATACTTAAATAAATTGCTGAGTTTTTCTACAGCTTTATAACCGATACCCTAATCTGCATGTTTACTCATACGGGCCACTCCCATGTGTGCATTTTGTTGTGGCAAATGCATGTTCGACATTTATAACAAGGTAATTCTACTGGTAAAAAGTTTGATTGTAGTTGATTCTCTTTTGGCATGCACCACTAAGATATCTGGTGTTGCTTGTCTAAGTAATTTTTATTTGCATTTTATGTCTTTTACAAATGGTTGATTGCTTATGAAATTATGACTATTAGTAACACAAATGTGTTGTGAAATCATTGTTAGGGTTTTTATTTGTTTAAAATTGAGATTTTGTATTGCTGCTGTTCTGTTATTATAGAGGAAGTTTGGAAGTTTAAAATGAATCACAGCTGCTGTGCTGCTCTGTTATTATAGAGGAAGTTTGTATTGCTGCTGTTCTGTTAAATTGGCCAGAGAGACTAGCATCAATTCCACCAAGGATTAACAGTGGAAGTTTGGAATGAATCACAACTGAAAAGTTCAATGAAAATAGTGAGTTGTGGAAGAAGAGAGTTGAATACTACAAGACCCTTGATTATCAGCTAGCAGAGCGTGGGAGATACCGCAATTTGCTTGATATGAATGCTTTTTTAAGAGGGTTTGCAGCTGCACTTATTGATTCCAGTTTGCGTTATGAATGTTGTTCCTCTTTTGAAACTTGTACCAAAGTCAGAAATGTTTTGTTTTAATTTAGGTAACACATGCTTTAACTATTTTTTTTCAGATACTACATTACCTATAAGTTTATGAAGAAGAAAGTCAAGAGATATACAGAAGAAATTGAGGTTGGAGCTCAAAATCGCCATAATGTACTCAGGGATTTTTCAATGCTGTTAGACAATCAGGTGAATACACCTAAATTTACATACCCCTATGTATAATATTTGAAATTTGAATACATGTATGCTCTCTCCTAATATTCCCTTCATTTCTCAATTTTCTATGTGTAGAAATTGTACTTTAGGATACTTATTCTACAAGAATGTGAGATAGGAGCCAGAGAGCATGTGTACTTTAGGATACTGTTTTCTATTGCTAGGTCTATGATCCCCGCTTCTTGGAACTTATTTTAAGTTTCTTTGAGTCTTTTCTTTGTATATATTTGAAATTTAACAATTCCAAAATGCTAGGTATTCTCAATAGCTTCTTGATCTTTATCGTTTAAGTGGTGATTTTATCTCTTGTAGGCTGCTCGCAACAATGTCCTTCTTGCCATTCCAGCATTTCTGTACGCTATAAACAACTATCTGATGTTTGTCATGCAGGTATATAGAATTATCCCATAAATATTGCATATACAAGGTTTTAGGCTAGAATAAGAATGCTAGTCATTAGAGATCTTTCTTTTAGGTTTGATGTGCACCTCTAAAGTCAAGACTCGATAACCTCTTATTTTGTCCTAAGTGACTAGATGTGACCCACATATGGGTAGTACATATTTGTAGCCAGTGCCTGTGCTATGGATTTATTTTAATAATATCAGTAATTCAAAGCTGTCCTAACAAATTCAAGGCATTTCTAACATTTTCGATGTAGGCAGCGCGTTAACTTGAGTTTTTCGCAGAAATAGATCAACTATATACAGTACTTTTGACTTTGGAGATGCTGTAGGAATTGCACAGCACCATGATGCTGTCTCTGGAACTGCCCAACAACATACAACTGATGATTATGCGAAGCGGCTGGCTATTGGAGCCACTAAGGTCAGGAACTAGAACTTTTCTGGATGCTATACAATTCTAGATGGAAGGATGGATAAGATAAAAATGTAGAAAGTATAACAGAAATTGTATTTAGAATGAGTAGTGATTACATCAAGCCTTTATATAGGCTAACAACTATTGATTACAAGCTAACGAATAACAATATCTCTAATACTTGAGTTAAATTTTGCCTATATATTGTGTACTGCATTTGTTTATATGTTTAATTTTCCAATAGTATTGATTTCTTGTAGGATGAAAATCTGTAGGTAATTTTATGTATAGAAAATCAGTTACTCATATTACCCACGGAAAATCTGTGGGTAATTTACCCACGGCAATCTGTGGGTAATTTACCCACGGAAACCCTGTGAGTAATTTACCCACGGACAATCTGTGAGTAAATTACCCACGGACATTCCATAGGTACCTTTAGCCTACTGATTGTCCGTGGATAAATATTTACCTACGAGCGAAATACCTACGAACCCGTGTCCGTGGGTAATTTAAGTTTACCCACGGACATGCCGTGGGTAAAGCTCTAATCTGCCGTGGGTAATCGACCTTTTTCTTGTAGTGTGTATTATATTCAAAATTTAGATCAAATACATTAATTTTTTTTACAAAATTTTTTCTTATATTTAAAACTAAAAATAGTATTACAAAATACTATATAAATAGAATAACAACAACCTTCGTTTATGTGCATATTAGTATTTTGTTGTGGGTTGTCTTGGTGGAGGAAGGAATCTATGATTATGCAATCAGAGTCGATTTTTTCATAATAGAAACTCAATGTTTGTATCAAGACTCTTGCCAATTATCATAACAACTTGATCGTGCGAGATCTAGAGATCATGAGATATTCATATTCAATTTAATTACTCTAACTATGCATTACACTAATGATTTAAACCCACTTCGTACCTTGAATGGTGATATACACGATTGATCCAAAAAAACGAAAGAAATATATTCTCGTTGATCAAAGACCTTAAGAGTCTCAAAACGGTTGTAAGGATTTAGATAGTGTATTTGTTAAAAGTGGTATTCAATTAAGAAGATTTAGGATAGTTACTTACAAGCCAATCTAACTTGGGGCTGTTAGTTTTTAGTTAATAAGTTGTAACTACCTTTTGTAACAATCTTGTATATAAGTAGTTGGACAGCAACTAGAAAGATAGGGTTAAATTTTCAGTTTTGCAAAAACAGAAAACTTAAGCAAAATAGAGCATTTTGTACATTGTAATCATTTTCATCTCATATTAGTGATATTTCGAAGTCGGGTCCAATCTCACAGACGTAGGAGTTTAACTCTGAACTGGATTAACAATTGTGTGTGTTAATTTTGGCAAGTTTTAATTCTGTTTAGAATCAAAGAAACAAAACCAGAAAACCAAGAACGATAAACGTTCTCCGTTTTCAAGATAGTTGGGATTGGATTAATCAAGCTGAAGCTGGAAGATGGAACTATGAAGATTTTATCAAAAGTCAGGCATGTTCCAAAGCTGAAAAGGAACTTAATCTCTCTAGGAATGCTGGAAGAAGTTGGTTGTTCATACAAAGCAGAGAAAGGCACTCTAAAAGTCATAAAGGGATAATTGAAGGTGCAAACATGAGAAGAGGAAGTTGAATTGTGTTTGACTAACTTGAATACTTTTTCTCTTTTTACAGTTTTAAAACAAAACCTGATGTATGAATAAAACAGAGTTAGCAGCGGATATAAAGTAAATATAAAACACATAATTTTATACTGGTTCATCGTTAACTAGGCTTCTGGAAAGCTGTAAGACCCTTCAATTTTAAATTAAAAATTTTGGAATTAATATTAAGTGTATTTTGGGGATATTTGTTAAATATTTAATATATGTATGTTTTGTGTGAATATATATATATATATATATATATATATATATATCTATATATATATATATAAATATTTATTTTTGGAAGATGAATTAAAATTATTGGATGAAGAGTAAATTAATTTAATTACGAGTAATTAAATTATCGGGCAATTAATTAAGGAATTATCTGCTAATTGCGACGAAACCGGTTAAGTGCTGGAGGGTCCAGCAATATTATAGTATTATTTTTGATAAGGTGGCACCCACATATGCCTATATATAGGAGTGAGAAGGGAGATCAAAGACAGAAAACACTTCCTCCTCCATACTGCATGTAACAGTAACCATCACCTTCTTCATCCCATTCTGATTTCTGTTTCCAGTTCGTTCAAAAAAAAAACAAAGAGTTGCTCAAAAGTGAGATTAATTGGAAATCCGAGCACCCGAGCACCAAACCACCAAATACCAAGAACAAAAGTTGTTCCTCTCCTCATTACGGAGCCAGGGAACCCACTTTGATAGCGACAAATGCAAATAGAAACTTCGCCGACTTTTGTCGTGAAAACGTGAACGAGAGCAGAAACGTAACAGAGGTAAGGGCACTTTCCACTTTCTAGATTGCATTAGGGTTGTAAATGTATATTGTTATGACATTAATGATGTTTCATTATTGTATTTGAAGAAAAACTGGTTTGCATGTCATTTTGAAGGATGAAAAATGCATTTTTTGATGGTTTAAATGATTTGTGATGTTGCTGTGTTGGTTGATATATCAACGTTATTCTGTTTATGTGGGAAAGCTGGAAAATGCTTTGCATGTCATTTTGGGGATGATCAAAATGCATGTTTGATAAATCTGTTGTGCATGTTGTCATAAAATGCAAAAATGCATTCTGTTGGTGTTTTGGTGGTATGTGATGCTTGCTGTTTTGGCTGAATACATTAGTGATGTTATGTTTGTGTGAGAAAGCTAGGAAATGCTTTGCATGTTGTTTTGAGAAAAAATCAAAATGTAAATGTTAAAAAATGAACTGCTTGTGGTGGTTGACATTTTGTTTTCCGTCATGTTAATGATAAACTGGTGTTGATGATGTTTTGAAAGGAAAAGGATTTAAAAGGGTGGAAGTGTTTTTGGAAAATCTGTTATTGATGGAAAATGTCTGAGTTTTGTGGTTTTCAAAAGAGTGGCGAAACTGTTTTGGGGTTGTGTTGGTTTTTCAAAGGAAAAAGTTTGAAAATGTGTTGAAGTTTCAGGAAAAAATTCACTGAATTCGAAGGTGTATTCGAATACAACATGAGTATATTCGAATACAGTCTGCCAAGCTTCTGTTTTACTCAAATCTTCGAACTTGTATTCGAATACAGGCCTCTGTATTCGAATACAGATGAAGGATTTTTCCTTCCGACTTAGCATCTGTATTCGGCTACGACCCTGTCGTATTCGAATACATAATTGAAATTTTACCACTATATTCGCATCTATATTCGAATACAACACCGTTGTATTCGAATACAGGATGCTGATTTTCACTATTTTAGCTTTTCTATTCAAATACAAGGGAGCTGTATTCGAATACATATTCGTGTTTTTCCAAAAATTCAAGTTTTAGACACTGTCATGTGAACTTTAAGTGTTGGGGAACATTGGGAAGGTTTGTAATGATTTAAAATGGAGTTTTTGAAGTAATTTTGAAGAGGTTCTGGAAATTTTAATGATGGGAAAATGCTGAGTTTACACTGTTTTTCCTTCTCTATTCGAATACAAGGATGTTGTATTCGAATACAGAGTGTTGAATTTGCATTGTTTTCATCTTCTGAATTTGAATACAAGGGAACTGTATTTGAATACAGATTCGTGTTTTTCAGAAATCCAAAGTTTTAAACATTGTTTTATAAACCTTAAGTGTTGGGAAACATTGGGAAGGTTTACGATGAATTAAAAATTGAGTTTTTGTGATAATTTGAAGTGGTGATGAAGAAGCTTTTGAGATCCCTACTAATGTTGTGAAAAATATTGATTTTGCACTGTGACAGCTTCTGTATTCGAATACAAGGAAGCTATATTTGAATACAGAGCGTTGATTTTGCACTGCACTGGTCTGTTGAGCAACTGCACTGGTACTGGTCTGTTGAGCGACTGTACCCTGAACTGCGCAAAAACGTACTGATCTGTTTAGCGATTGCACGAGTGCTGGTCTGTTGAGCGACTGCACTGGTACTGGTCTGTTGAGCGACTGCACGAGTGCTGGTCTGTTGAGCAACTGCACTGGTGCTGATCTGTGAGCGATTGCACCCTGGTCATGTTGGCCATTAAAGTCAAACATATATAAATTGTGCTGGTTGTGAGCGACTGCACCTTGGTAATTCCAAGAAGTTGAGCACATGAGCATATACACATTGCATCGGGGTTGTTGACCGGTGGGTCATGTTTTGGATATATGTTGATGATTGGAAATTGATGTGTGTAAGTAACTTATAAAATCTGAATTTTTGATAAATGGTTGTGATTGCTGAGTTGATGGTTGTACTTACAACATGTTTTGCATATTAATTGGTTGCTATTTTGAAAAGGCATACATGTCATGAAATTTCAAAATGAGCATCCTTATTTATCATCATTGTTATATGAGATGCCATGGATATATTTGCTACTGTGATATAAATGCTATGTGTTAATTGTTAGTTTCGATCGGTCACCCTTTACTATTATTGTGGAAATTGGGCTTTGCCCTCGATGCCCCCCAAACCCATGTCACCCGTGGGTCCCCAGACGACGAAAACGTAGCTCGATTTCATTGATCGTTTCGTGCCTACTGCTTGGGTATACGACCCCATCTCAAGCAGGGCCACGTACACGAGGAGACTGAAAAGGACTTGCAGGACTAACGGAGTGGTGGACTATGTGGAGCACACCTATGCGAGGATTGACTTTCCTGTGCCTTCCAGATTGGTATTGGAGGCGCACAGAATTTTTGAGGACGCGGAGGAGCCGACGAGAGGGGTTGAGACGGAGGCCACAATAGGTGTGGTGACTCCTAACCTAGTGACTGGAGGAGCTGTACATGATACCGAGGTGGAAGAGGGAATCAAAGACCGACTCTAGTAGAAGATGATGTTCCGGGTCCATCAAGGACATCCGATGACTGCTTTGAGATTCCGGCACCGCCGAAGCGACCCCGATTGTATATTGATCTGGCTTCAGAGGAGACCGATCCTTCCCTATATGATGAGGAGGAGGACGTTACGCCGAGGCGAGCTGTGGATTCGGACAAGACTTGCATGGGCTGCGGAGGGTATCCCTGCTACTGTAGCTTTAGTGCATGATCAATGTAGGCTTTTTGTGTAGGGTCTTGATTTCGGTGGATGTAATTTATTTTGGGAATTAATGTATGACTTTTCCGCTGTTTTCTTCCGCACTCTGATACTGTTTAATGGGCCACAGGCAGGGTGTTCTATTTTGAGATGATATGACACTGTTCTTTTGAAATGTATTAATGTTTATTATTAATTTCCAAAGATAAGTACTTAGTGATATTATGATGAAATTATTTAATTACGTTGATCGATTAAATTACGACGTACTATTTTACGAAAACGACTTAATTAAAATTTTATTATTATTCTTTTGAATTAATAATTTTGAAAATTCCTTTGATTTATTTTTTTAAAATATATATATATATATATATACATATACACTCACGCTGTGTTTTAAACTCGAGGTGTTACAAAAGCGGATACTCACAATTGGCCTCACTGAAAACTCAAGTATTTTGCTTTTGGAAGTGTATGATTCAAGTATTTTCGATACTGAGTCTTCTGCCTTGAGCCTCCTTTTATAGATGAATAATTAGGGTCTTCTTCCATGCTTAAATTCGAGCTGAATCTGCCACATTCTCTTGCAAAAATAACTTGGTCAATTGGGTTTCACTTAAATAAAAAACATATATTTTTAGCTCCAGATTTGCATTCAAAAATAACTTTGGCCAATCTTGTTCTTGATTAATTCTGGACCAAATCTTTCTTCCCGCCAATAGATTCTGAATTCCCACAAGACTTCACTTTATTTTTGTATCAAATCCTCTTAATACTTTGATCAAATTTAATCAAGTTTTCACTGATTATCATCATGATTAAATCTGGACCGTATGATCTTCTGATCTCGTCCACATCTGGACCGTACAATCTGATCTGCTGTGATCCTTTGATCTCGGCCAACATTGGACCACACGTTCTGATCTTCTGATCTCGGCCAATCATTGGACCATATGATCTGATCTTCTGATCTCGGCCAACATTGGGCCATATGGTCTGATCTTCTGATCTCGGCCAACACTGGGTCATGATGCTTAAATCTGGACCATTGATCTGAACATTTTCCCTCTGATCTAGACCAATTCTGGATTGAGTCTGGATTGAACTGAAATTAAATATGGACTTATGATATTTTAATCTGGACATTTACCTTCTGATCTGGATCAGGTCTGGATTAAATCTGGACAATCATTTCTTCTGATCTGAACTGAGTTTCATGCTCTGGACTATGCTATCTTTTGGTCTGGGCCCAGTCTGGACCAAGTCACTTGTTCTGGACCAGTTATCTTCTGCTCTGATGAAGTCTGGATTAAGTCTGGACTGAGTTTTATAATCACTGCCAAGCTATCTTCTGGTCAGAATAAATTCTGGACTAAGTCTGACTTATGATTCATTCTGGTCAGGAATAAGTCTCCCTCTGGCAGGCTTCCTTCTGGTCTGGACCAGGTCTCCTTCTGAACTCTGCTTCCTTCTGATCTGGGCTAGGAAAGATATCCTCTTATGATGTTTTGACATCCTCTAATATCCTCTGGAGGTGTATCCTCTGGTGCCTTCTGAATGCATCATCTGGTATCTTCTGGAGGTGTATCCTCTGGTATGATTTTATCCTATAGTAACTCATCTCCTGCCTCTGGTGACTTCATCTTCTGGTGGCATTTAATATAATAATTCTAAGTACAAAATAAGATTACATGGAGTGCTTTTGTAAACATCAAAATCCTAAGTACTTAGAACCAACTTGGTTCCAACATCTATATTTTCAATGGTCAAGCGTGACAAGAACGACAACAGTGGCAGTTCAAACATCAAGCAAAGTCAGCTTGTTGCATCAAAGGTTGGGACATGTAAGTCTAAGAGGAATGCAAATTCTGGACAAACAAGGCATGCTATGTGGGGACAAGATTGGTGATCTTGAATTTTGGTGAGCACTGTGTGTATGGAAAGATGCATATGGTCAAGTTCTCTACAGGGAAACATTCCTCAAAACAAATTTTGGAATATGTTCACAGTGATCTATGGGGCCCGACAAAGATTGCTTCACATGGAGGTAACAAGTATTTCATTACATTTCTGGATGACTATAGTAGAAAATTATGGATCTACATGTTAAAAAGCAAAGATGAAGCATTTAAAACCTTTAAAGATTGGAAGTCTATGGTTGAAAATAGAACTAACAAAAGGATTAAAACTCTAAGACAAACAATGGTCTTGAATTCTGTAGTGAGGAATTCACTAGTTTTTGCAAAGCTCATGGTGTGAACAGACATAGGACTGTGAGACACACACCTCAACAAAATGGACTAGCTGAAAGGATGAATAGAATCTTGCTTGAAAGAATGAGATACATTATGTCCAATGTAGGAATGCCTGCACAGTTTTGGGGAAAAGCTGTCCATACAACTTGTTATTTGATCAATCTGAGTCCTTCAACTGCAATTGAACTAAAAACCCATAAAATTCAATCTCTAACAACATCAAATAAAAAAATGAAAATATGAGTTTATTTGAAGATTTGAGTTACGAATTTAATAAAATTTGTATTATATTAAAGAATATAATTAGTTTTATGGGTTTTAGTTGAAAATTTTGATGAATTTTTTAAAGGACCAAATCAGGAAAAAAAAAAGATAAATGACTAAAAACGTTAACTGAAATTAAGTTAAGGGATCACGGGTGCTATGTAGTCTATATTTTAATGTGTGGTATATTGATTAGTGTTTTTTAAAAAGACGATATATATATAAAAAATCCTAACTTTGGACTTATAAATAAATTAATTTTTTAATAGAAAATATAACTTTTAAAACTAAAAATATATTAGTCAAATGATTGAGTTCAAGTGATTAATAAATTTTATTTCAAGACAGAATTATTAATTCGAATTCGAATACTAACTCAAATAATTTATTGTCAAACTTTACTTACTTTTTTTTATTGAACTCTAAAAACTAAATAATTAAAACAAATATACAATACATCGAATGTCGTGGATTGTAATAAATTTGTCGAAGTTTTAATTCTTTGACTAGTATGGTTAAATATCTATGTTTTCCGTACAATATGTTTTCCTTCCTTTTTGTTTTGAATATTATTTTCCTTATTTCATGAGTTTTTTTCCATTAATATCCTAAGATACTAAATACTATATAGGATTTTTTTTCTCAAATGAAAAATTCTCCCCGCATATTAGACTTAATTTTGGGGTTTATAAATAGCACACATTTCCTCTACATCTTTCATCTTTTTACCTGGAATATTGTGTCCTTCAATATTTGTTTCGTCAATTTATTGACAACAAATTAAGTTTGATAACATATCTATAAACATGGATAACAGCAAAAATCAAGCATGGTCTTCATCTTCTTCATCGACTGTGAAATTCGATCAACTTTTCAGTCCCAAGGACTCTGCTTCATCTTCTTCCTTCTTTGGCTCCATTTTTCCACCACCGCCATCTGTATGTGTGACCACAAATTTATTTTTATTTTTTTTATAAATGATTAAAATTAATTAATTAATGTCAACCATCACCAAGCTACGGTCAAAATACTTAAAAAATTTTGACTGATTTTTACTTGTTTTAGGTCTACATTTTTTTACATGTTTTTTTATAGAGATATTTTTTTAACGATCAATGTTATATATTATTGTTACTTAGTATTTTACTGAAGTATGAATCGAACATGCAATATTCTAATCACTTCTCTGCTTAATTTTTTATCTTAATCATATAAACCAACATTATATCTATAGTTTTACGTTAAAATATTCATTTAAATAAAAGTAGAGTTATTAAAGCCATCATAGTTTATTAAAAAAAATGACATCATGTGATAAAACATATCTGATTTTCTTTTTAGTTTTAGTTCTAAAAGAGCCAGCAGGTGGAGAAGACTTGTATTGAGCAAGCTGCATCCCAGCACATAACTACAAAAAAGTTTTTTAATGAGTTGTTTTTTGGATAATTTTTACTCCTTGGAAAAATCTAGGGAAATATTTTTTTTATTTTTATGTCCATAGTTTTTTACCGTATGAATTTCATTTTACACGACAAAAACTAACTAATGTGATTTGTGTTCGCTATAGTAAATATTTGTTTTATCATTTTAAGTTGTGTGGGTAGAGTTGTTTTGATATCTTTTGCCGGTGTCTTTTTATTTTCCCTAGTTATTGTATGAGTTAAACTATACTTCTAATTATGCTTTAATTTTAATGATTTGTTTCTCTATCTCAAAAAAATAATTATGCTATTCTTTTTTGTAACTATTTTGCAATCATCTGATCCGCATAGTCATTTAAAGAATGTAATTAACAGGAACGTTCAAACTCTAAAAAAATTGTAAAAATATTAATTTAATTAATTACTAATATTTGTTTATAAAAAAAAATCAAAAGTAATTAGTTTTTAATTTGTTAGGTTGAGGTGAGAGGATCAAGAATTCAAGAAGTGGGAAGCAAAAATTTCGGAGCACAAGGTTTGTTTAGAAATTTATGTAGAATTTACATAGTCATATATATTGTGAATTTAAATAGATTTTTTACATTCTTATACACTTATATATTGTCAATATAAATACACTCAACCAATTATATCTTATTGTTTATAAAAATCACAATCTCAAATCATTATAAATATTTTCGCACCTGATTAATTATGTTGTGCTGATAGTATAAGACATTTTATACTTGAAAGTGCATAAAAATTAAATTCTAATTAAAAAATTAGATTAAATTATACTTTAGGTTCATTAAATTATTTTTAGATTTCGTTCCTGTCTTAAGTTTTTTTTTTTTTCATTTTGATCTTACGTATCTTAATGTTTAACAAAAAGTAGCAAAGTGGAACCAAAAAAACTTAAGGTTATTTTGGTTGGAGGTGGATAGAGGAGATGAAGTATTTTAAACAATATTTCCTCTACCTAAAATATAAACAAAACTAATCTAAAAAAATTAATATATTTAGTTTGAAATAAATATACTATTTTCTTTGATTCATTTTTATTTATATTTTGGAATAAGTGTATGGTATGATTCAATTTTCAAAAGAAAATGTGAGTTAAATCCTCTTAAAATCTCATTTTTCTCTTTCTCCATTGCGGGATTTGGAGAAGAGGGGAAGATGACTAAATACACATAAATCATTAATTAAAATATCTTTCATCCTCTTGAACCAAATACTCTTTTAATTAAAATTCATATTGTTCTCTCCCCTCTTTTGAACCTTCCATGACTTTATTTTCATCTTTGATTAAAATCTTTTTCCTCCTCTCTATAGAATCAAATAGACTTTAAATGATCAAAGTGTTCGATCTTTATATCATAAAAGAACAAAATAAAACGAAAAAAATTAAGAGACGTAAAAGCATAATTTAACATATAAATTTCTTTGACTTAATTTTATGACATAAACTATACTTCAATTGAGCATATATATTTCAAATCTTGTCAACCCACTAGGAACATATTTTCTTTTAAAATCAATTTGATTGAATATGTTTGAATTTATTTAGTAATGTTTCGGTTTGAATTCGTTTTAGGAACTCCTAGTAATAATAAAGGTGAAAACAACCGTGGCATCTCAAACAAGAATACTAGTGTCACTTATCAGAATGAGACAGTGGAACCAAGTTACTTCAGCAATTCAATCTACTATGGTGGTCAAGAAAATTATTCCCCAAGAAGCAGGACCACTCAACCCCACCAAGTTGTGAGTACCTTCATTCTCATCCTTTCATATGGCATTTATTTGACCTAAAGAATTTATTATAGCTAGAAAACATATAAAAACATCTTATAAATGATGAGACCTAATTAAGGGTCGTAAATTATTATTTTTTAAAGATTAATGATTTCTTTGTTATAGAATCTAATAAAAAGTAATGGTAGCATTTTATAATTTAGAGATGATTTATTAAAAAAAAAATTAAATTTTTTTTTGTATTTTTTCGACGTAATGAAAATAATTTGTTTTAATACGATCAATTATCAAAAATAATTTTTATATAAAACTATTCAAAACAGTTTTTTATTTGAAAGTAGTTTTTAGATTATATCTGAATTTGGTTTTTTTTTCAAAAGTTATAACAAACATATGAAAAGTTGAAAACTTCTGTAAGTGACTATTTTGTATTTTTTTTACATTAATAAAAATCATTTTTTTTAGCCAAATCATCTATAAAAAATGACTTTCATGAGAAATAACTCAAAATAATTTTTTATTTGAAGCAGATTTTATATTCTATTTTTTTTTCTATGTTGTAATAAGCTCATGAAAACTCTTAAAGGTAATTAATTATTTTTTATAAAAAATGTTAGTTTTTAAAAAATAAATTGTAGCAAACAGGTTTTAAATATTTGTATAAAATTGTTTTATATAGTTATACGTACAAATTAAATTCTAGGAATATTATGCCACGAGTTGACTTCATAATTGTTATTAAGAATATGATTCAAAATAGCCACTAGAAAGATATTTTGCCATGCAAGTAGTTATGCAATTATGTAGATCAGGCTAATACTTTTTATATAAGTTTTATCTTAATTTACAGTTCAAGAAAGATAAGAATAATGGTGACCCCAATGGTAACAATTCAAACAGCGCTTCAAGAGGAGACTGGTGGGAAGGTAGGAACCATTATTTATTTTAGCTAACAAGTTTTCATAATTTAAAAAAGTATTAATTTAAAATGGTCTTTACTCAATTTCATTATGCCTCTATTACTCACTTTAATTACACCTATATTTTTCAATTTTGCCAGGTTCCCTATATTACTAAAATCATGGTAGCATGGTATTAGAACATAGCATGCTGCAGGTAAATATTCCTTCTCCTTCACCTACTATATACATGGAATTCAATATAATTGATACCCATTTGTTAATTTGTTGGGTGGTTTTTTTTTTTTAATAAATTTAGCAGTAAAATTCACACATTAAAAATAAAATAAAAAAATGTATATTTTTTATTTGAATTTATTTTCCCACATCACAACTTAAAACTTTTTTTCTTATTTATTTAGCTGCAAGTGTAAGGAAATATTGCAACTTATAACTAATAACCCTTTATTGATATCATCATTACCAAACCAAAGATTATCAAATATGTTGCCTTTTGCAAATACAATTCAAACATCAAATAATAGTTGCAAAAACATTTGATATGTGAGGTGCAAGTTTAAATATGACATATCTCTATTTGTAGATTTGATTTATTTTAAAATGAACAATTTATTTTAGATAATAAAGTAAATAATATTAACTATTAATGATTAAATCAATAGTTAATATTATATGTCCATACATAATAATTATGGATTGTTATAATAACAATTATTAATTTATTCACTTTATTAATCTCTCATTTTAGACGAGTCAAATTTCTATTTTTTCATAGTTTCGCTGTTAAACTTTTTAGACATGTATACTTATCTTAATAGACTAATTATTTGGACGTGATTTTTTTTTGTTTCGGAGCATTTTGTTTTTCTTTTATATATATTGAGACATGATTTTGTTTATGTTGCAGGATGAAGATCGACCACATAAGTTGGAGTGTGCTCTAATTAGTATTATATGAAAATACGTAAGTTAAAGTAATATAGTTTTTATCGTATGAGTTAGTACCCTTTTATCTTACTAGTTGGGTCTATTTTTGTCCCAGATATCGGGTATATATAATTAGCTAAACCGAAAAAGTAGCTTGGGGCCAAAACTATTATTGTGTGCTTTGTATTGTAATAGTTTTTTATATATAAAAATAAAAAAAGGTTTTATATAAATGATGTGATCGTTTTTGGTTTTGTGGGGCTTCATGATAGACATGGATTCTTTACGGTCAAAGAATCCTATAGTCATGCTCATGCAGTCAATGCTTAAGAAACTCTTTGATTGAAATTGAATAATTCAAATTAAAACGATGACTAATTAAATAAAGAAACGTAATAAATTTATCGGTCATGAGTATATATTAATAAAAAAAATAGACTAAAGAAGGCACATCCCGTACACGATAAGGATGACTACAAAGAATTGTGAAATTTAGGATTTGAATATTTTATAGTTCAGTCTGAGTGGAAGATCCAATCTTTAAATTATTTGACAACTTTGATAATCTTTTGATAATCTTTAAATGCATGTTCGTATCAAATCAATGGTTTGATTGAAAACTACACTCAGGTGAACTTTTGGTTATAAAATATGATATTGATGTGATTTTTTTTTTTAGCATTGAAAAATTATTTTATACGTAAATGAAATAGATGAAAATTAATTTATTTATCAAAAATTAATGAGATGTTAATTTTAAAGTATATCAATGATATATCAATTGTAAAAAAAATCTATGATATATTAAGTAATATAAAATTTATAAATATAATTTATGAAATAATAACTTGTAATACCGATATAGATTAGAACATTTGGGTAAAGACTTTTGGACATATTTTCGAAAAATTATAAGTGTTTTCAAAAGGTAGAAATTGTTATGATGATATTTTTTGAATTTTGAAATCTATTTGAAAATCAATTTATGTCACTGAAGATATTACTAGGTTTAGTTGCGGACTAGGTCGCTCTCTTTAAGACGTTTTGCGGCACTGCCCAAATTGTACAACACAGACTATCAACCACGGCGTCTCCTGGATAAAACAGTCTAGATTCACTGTGTCAGAGTTCCGCTGCATTGTAGAAAACCGTTCCAGAATTACACCTCAATATAGCTGCTAAAGTCACTCTCAATATGACGGTTAAAGCCACTCACAATATGGTACTATGACCATTCAAAAATCGAAGGGACTATGGCATAACAACCGCTCTAAAAGGACAGTGGTATCTAAAAGGGAGTGGTATTAGAACCACTAAAAATCGAAGGGACATAAAGAAATGGGAAAAGTGGCTCGGAAATATATCGAGCAGAATATAAGAGGGATAAAAGAAAAAATTGGGAAATGCATCAAACTTTGGTGTGCTTTTCACAATAGATTGACACTTTTTATATAGTGATGGAAGCAAATCCACATATGTTTTCTATCTAATGTGAGACTTTAACAAAAAAATTTATAATCTTTATATAGTGATTAAAACTACATAATATATGATAGTTTTCTAATGTGGGACTTCAACAATTTTTAAATTCACACACTATGTTCCAACAATCCCCCACTTGTATTAAAAAAATGTTTCTGAAGTAGTGTCAAACGCTTCTATAAGATTGTGCATAAGCAAAGGTGTCTCTTGACTTGAACCATTGCATAGTAAGTGAGATTCATATTCAACAAGAGTGACTTGTAATCTTGAATTCTATCTCTGACATTAAACCCACACACAACCATTTCATAGGGTGTATTCTCACAAGCTCATGCTTTAATGGCCCTACACGTCTATCCCAGTATTGTGAACGCTCTACGAATTCTGCCTCAAAATTCCATAGGAAGCGGCCCAAGTTGGTTCTAAGTACTTAGGATTTTGATGTTTACAAAAGCACTCCATGTAATCTTATTTTGTTCTTAGAATTATTATATAAAATGTTACTAGAAGATGGCGTCACCAGAGGCAGAAGATGACACCACCAGAAGATACATCCGGAGGAAGCAACCAGAGGATATAAATGTCACCAGAAGGTTAGGCCAGATAATGCATCCAAAAGGTACCAGAGGATGCATCCTGAAGGCACCAGAGGATACACCTCTAGAGGATATCAGAGGATATCATCAAAGGTTAAATAACATCATCAGAGGCTATCTTTCCTGGCCCAGATTAGAAGAAAGCAGAGTCCAGAAGGAGACCTGGTCCATACCAGAAGGAAGCTTGTCAGAGGGAGACTTGGTCCAGACCAGAAGGAATCATAAGTCAGACTTGGTCCAGAATTAATTCTGACCAGAAGATAACTTGGTAGTAATTATAAGAATCAGTCCAGACTTAATCAGAGCTTCAGATAACTGGTCCAGAACAAATGACTTGGTTCAGATTTGATCCAGACCAGAAGATAACATGGTTCAGAGTTTAAAACTAAGTCCAGATCAGAAGAAATGATTGTCCAGATTTAATCCAGACTTGATCCAGATCAGAAGGTAAATGTCCAAATTAAAATATCATAAGTCCAGATTTAATTTCAGTTCAATCCAGACTCAGTCCAATGTTGGCCGAGATCAGAAGATCAAATCATATGGCCCAGTGTTGGCCGAGATCAGAAGATCAGATCATATGGTCCAGTGATTAGCCGAGATCAGAAGATCATAACATGTGGTCTAGTGCTAGCCGAGATTAGAGGATCACAGCAGAATAGATTGTATGGTCCAGATGTGGTCGAGATCAGAAGATCAAACGGTTCTGATTTTAGTCATGTTGAAAATCAGTAAGGACTTGATTAAAATTCGAAGAAGACTTGATTAAATTTTGATAGAAATTTGATCAAAGTATTAAGGGGATTTGATTTAAAAATTACTGAAGACTTGGAGAAATTCGAATGCAATCTGAAGCCTAAAAAGATATGGTTTGAAATTAAAAGAAACAAGATTGGTCAACAGAATTTTCAAATGCAATATGGAGCTTAAAAGATATGATTTTTATTTAAGTGAAACCCGATTGACCAAGTTATTTTTGCAAGAGAATCTAGACAAGATACAACTCGAATTTAATCATGGAAGAGACCCTAATCTTCATCTATAAAAGAAGGCTCAAGGTAGAAGACTTAGCATCGAAAATACTTGAGAGTCATACACTTCCAAAAGCAAAATACTTGAGTTTTCAGTGAGGTCAATTGTGAGTATCCGCTTTCCAGAAGCAAGTACTCTAAGTTTTTCTTTCCCTTGTGTTAGGTCTAAGTTGTCGAAGTAGATTCTACAATCCGAGGGAGTCAGAAGGAGTAGCAGATTACTTAGCAATTAGATTCAAGGTTCTTTTCCTCAAAAGTCTAGGGTTAATAGACTTTTTGAGAAGACTGACTTGGAAGGTCAGTGGTACTTTGTAATTCAAGGTTTTTGAATTAGTGAAATCCTTCAAAGTGAAGGGACTGGACGTAGCCTAGTTAACGGTGAACCAGTATAAAATTCTGAGTTTTTATTTACATTATATCCGCTGCTAACTCTGTTTTAATAGGTTTTGTTTTAAAACTAAAAAGTATTCAAGTTAGTCAAACACAATTTAACCCCCTTTCTCGTGTTTGCACCTTCAACTTCCACATTCACAGAGGTGAGTCTATCAAGAGTACTCCTGTAGCTAGGTACTCCATTCCACATGGAGTATAGATCTCATTAAAAGTTTCTATTATCTCATCCTATCATCGCTTTAGGAATCATGTTTCTCTGATATATAATAGCATGTTCATCTCATATCACTTCACGACTTGTTATTATCCATTGAACCTAATTCTTGGGATCTCCAGTCTTTTAGGTTGGGTTACCATCATAAGTGACTCAATGATCTATAGGAAATAGTTCCATCCTTTTGGATGTATTTATGACTTTCTCTCTAGTCAATCCTTTCGTTAATGGATCAGCTAAATTATCATTAGTGCGTACATGATCCATTATAACAGCTCCTTTAGTAAGTAATTATCTAACTGTGTTGTGCTTACGACGTATTTGTCGTCTCTTACCGTTGTAATAACGATCCTTAATTTTTGCAATAGTCGCGGTACTATCGCAGTGGATCAACACCGCTGGCATAGGCTTTTCCTATAAAGGGATCTCAGCTAGCAAACATCTCAACCAACTCGCTTTTTCACTAGCAATAGCTAGTGCTATCATTTCAGACTCCATAGTGGACTGAGTCAGTATTGTCTGTTTCTTCGATTTCCAAAGTACAGCCCCACCAGCTATATTAAAAATATAGCCACTAGTTGCTTTGGAGTCATCTGATAAGGTGTTCCAATCAGCATCACTGTATCCTTCAAGGTGAAGTAGAAAAGTTGATTTACAAGGAATGGGGTTTGAATTGTAAATAATCCTATTTAAAATTTCATGAAAAAACTCAAGATTTTAACTCAAGAATGGTCTTGGTTAAGAAAACAAAAAACGGAGAACATCTTTGGTTTCATCAGAAAACGGATAACGTTCTTGATTAGTTAAAAATCAGAAAAATAGTTTGTATTTTTAACTTGAAAATAAATAGGAATTAATAAAGAGATAAGGGATAAGAGATACCACACAAGGATATATCATGGTTCACCCAACTCGGGCTACGTCCAGTCCTCACAATTGTGAGATTTTTCACTCAATGTTTAAAGCAAGAACCTTCCTGTTTTACAGCACATAATCTAGATCGATCTTGATCTGTTTACAATCTGTAATCTTTCCACCAAGAAAGACACATCATTAGTCTACCTATCAATCTTTAGATATGAGTCTACACTTCACCTTTTAATCATAAAAGGATTTCTTACAATCTACTCAAACTATACTCAACACTTATAGTCTTGAGTTTTTACACAATAATAATGAGATTGTTTAGAATCTGAGATGTCTCAACTCGTGTTTGAGATTAGATTATTTACAAGAGGTTCAGAATAAGTATAACAATAGATTGGAATAAAAAACAGAACTGGCTCTCTTTGAGAATGGGAGAACTTCAAGTATGTGAGTGATTTGATCAGATTGATTAGCACTTGAACTTCTGCGTTTTCCTTGAGTATTGGCCTTCCTTTTATAGGTTTGAGAGCATTTAATGAAGGTCAAAAGAGCCGTTGGTAGTGCTCTTGTCAGGGCTGGACCAGAACCAACTTTTATGAATAAAAATATTCCAGCCTTTGAATACCTTTTTTGAGTTCTATTTTGATTGAGTTGAGTTCTTCGTTTCTTGATTAGATTCTCTTGAGTTTAATGATATTTTAATACTTCAGATATGTGATGATGCCTTTAGCTTAAACTGGAGTTTTGATTCTTGTGAAAATATATTTGAAGAATAATGAAAAGTTGTTGCAGAAAGCTTTACTAAAGCTACTGGAGATTGATGATCAATATGGACTTTTTAGTCTTTGAGTTTCCTGGAGATTGATAATCAATTTGGATGATTTTCTGATTATTCTAGAATCTATCTTGATGTCTTGCATACCTTCAAGATCGTTTATCATTCTTGATAGTCAAGTTGGAGACTGGTCAGACTTGTTTGGACCAGCTTGATTCATAACCTTTTCCCTTTGTGATTCGAATGGTTTCTTTGATTAGAATGGATCATATTTGTTCCTTGTCAAGTACTAATAGTATTGATGTTAATTCCAGAGGCAATATCTTCATTCAATTAATGGAGATTGATTGATTTTGAAGTTGTCTTGATCATACTTGGACCTGGAGAACATTCTCCAATTTCTAGAATTTGTCAAAAATGTTCTCTTGTTCTTGTCTATCCAGATTTTTGTTTAATTACGCCAATTTCTTTGCTTTGCATGAATCCTATCTTGGAATTAATTCACTCAAAAGCACAAGTTAAATTAACATAACATCTAGAATCATAATTAACATTCTTAATTAACCTTTGTTTATTTTCATCAAAACTTTAAAATGAGAGTTTGTCTTAACACAAGGACAACAGGAAATCTTTGATAATGTAATCCTAGACTCACGGTCCTTTTTAGGTATCTTGTGCCTCTTTCGATAACGTGCCAATGCTCCATACTAGGTATATTGGTAAACCTGCACAATAGTCCCACGACATAGGCAATGTCAGGTCTAGTACAATCAGTGGCATACCTGAGGCTGTCAATGATGCTCGCATATTCAGTTTGTCTAACACCTTCACCAGTGATCATAAAAAGTTTCATACATGGATCATATGGTGTGCAAGCAGGTTTACAATCAAAGTATTTATATTTCTTTAGGATTTTTTCAACATAATGAGACTGATCCAAAGAAATTCCCTTTTCTGACCTAGTAATCTTGATTCCTAAGATTACATCCGCTTCTCCAAGGTCTTTCATATCAAAGTTGTTACTCAACAATGTTTTCACAGTATTTACAACATGAATGTTTGAACCAAATATAAGTAAGTCGTCTACATAGAGACATATGATAGTGCAAATCCCATTTTCAAATTTGTAATAAATACATTTGTCACTTTCATTCACTTTAAACTCATTCAATATAATCCAATTGTCAAACTTATCATGTCATTGCTTAGGAGCTTGTTTAAGACCATACAAAGATTTATCTAACTTACAGACCTTGTTTTCTTGTCCATGAATTACAAACCCTTCAGGTTGTTCCATATAGATTTCTTCTTCCAGATCACCATTTAAAAAGGTTGTTTTAACATCCATTTGGTGTATCACCAAGTTATGAATTGCTGCTAGAGAAATGAGTACCCTAATGGATGTTATTCTGGTGACTGGAGAAAAAGTGTTAAAGAAATCTATATTTTCTCTTTGCCTAAAACCTTTGGCTACAAGGCGTGCCTTGTATTTATCAATAGTTCCATCGAGTTTTAGTTTCTTTTTCAAAATCCATTTACAATCTATTGGTTTGCAACTAGGAGGCAAGTTTACTATATGTCAGGTCTTGTTAGATTCTAGAGAATCCATTTCATTGTTTATAGCTTCTTGCCAAAGATTTGCATCCAATGATGACAAGGCTTCTTTGAGATTTACATGATCCTCTTCTAAATTATAGGCCATATATTCTGGTCTATAATATTTAGCAACTCTAATTCTCTTACTTCTTTGAGTTTCCAATTCACCTTGTTTGTTGCTTTCAGTACTTCTAGTCACGGGAGCATGACTTGGTTCGCTGCCCCCACTATTTCTCGATTTGAAATGGAATTTATTTTCATAGAAGTCAACATCATTTGACTCTATGATCACTTTCGCATTTAGGTCATAAAACCTATACGCTTTACTATTTACTGCATACCCAATGAATACACATTCATATGCTTTACTAACGAGTTTAGTTCGCTTAGGATCGGGGATTCTGACATAAGCCAGACAGCCCCATGTTCGAAGATAAGACAAATTTGGTAGTCTTTTCTTTATCATCTCATAAGGAGATGTTTTGCTTTTAGATTTTGGAACTTTATTCAAAACATAGCAAACAGTCAAAATAATTTTCCCCCACCATTGAGATGCAGCACCAAAGTTAAGCTTAATAGCAACAACTAGTTCAGTCAAAGCCCTATTCTTTCTTTTAGCTTTACCATTCATTTCAGGTGAATAAGGTGTTGTGATTTCATGTATAATTCCTTGAGTTTTATAAAACTCATTAAATAAACTAGAATCATATTATGTTCCTCTATCACTATGAAACCTCTTAATCTTTTTACTAAATTGATTTTCAATTTCAGTTACAAAGATCTTAAACATGTCAAGCGCTTCACTTTTATTTTTCATCAGATCTACAAAAGTATAGTCAGAGCAATCGTCAATAAAAGTAATTAAATAACGTTTTCCATTTCTTGTTAGTGTCCCATCAAGTTCACATATATCAGAGTGTATTAAATCTAAAGGTTCAAATTCTCTAACTACTGATTTATGTGAACTCTTAATTATTTTAGCTTGACTGCAAAAATCACACTTTTCAAATTCATTTAACGATAACTTTGGAATTAAGCCTAAGTTACTTAAGTTTGAAATCATATGTTTGTTCACATGACAAAGTCTAGCATGCCAAATATTAAAATCATACAACATGTAAACAGAAGAAGACATTCTTAATCTCAACATTTAATTTAAACATGCATCAGGTGTACCATTTGCCAACAAAAGTATCATATTTGAAATTGATGTACAAATATGCTCCTATAGAGTAAGTAAACTTTGTCTTATTTAGAAAAAAATCATAAACAAAATTTTTTCTTATATTTAGAGACGAGTTATCATACTCCTTAGAGAAAATTCTTTTGTTTTATGCTTGAGAGAATTTTTTTTAAAATTGTTCCAAACAGAGTCAGTTTGTCGATAATAACAATCATTTTAAAAGTCATATAAAGTTATACCTTAAGAGATGATCTCATGAACTGTCTTTTGAATTTCACGAGAGTGGACCTCCGCGGATCTGTCATCTGATACTCAGATACTTGAGGTAGCGGCTATAGCACACTTTTTAGCTCCAACTTCCTCGATATCATATTTCTTCTTTATAGCATCTCGTATCTGTCTAGCACTATTGTTGGAACTATAATATTCATACAGATCACCAGCAAGTCCATTAAGAATATAATTCTTATAGAGGTAATCATTACCCTTCCATGGGTTAATTCTTCAGTTTTTTTATCTTTTTCTGTTTGCCTCAAAGAAACAGATCCAGTAATGTCTTTAGTTGATATGACAAAAAAAAAAACGTGTTAAAATTGTTAATTTCAAAAACTGTTTGAAAATCAATTTATGTCACCAAATATATTACTGGGTTGTGTCGCGGACTAGGTCGCTCTCTTTAAGACGTTTCGCGGCACTAGTCAACTTGTGCAAGACATGCTATCAACCACGACGTCCCTAAGATAAAACAACCCAGATTCACTGTATCGGAGTTCCGCTGCACTGTAGAAAACCGTTGAAGAATTACACTCTCAATATGACTGGCTGCTAAAGCCACTCTTAATATGATGGTTAAAGCCACTCTGAAAATGGCGGTTAAAGCCACTCACAATATGGTACTATGACCACTCAAAAATCGAATGGACTACGACATAATAACCGCTCTAAAAGGACAATAGTATCTAAAAGGAAGTGGTATTAGAACCACTAAAAATCAAAGGGACAGAAAGAAAGGGGAGAAGTGACTTAGAAATATACCGAGCAAAATATAAAGGGGAGAAAAGAAAAAATTGGGAAATGCATCCAACTTTGGTGTGCTTTTCACAATAGATTGACACTCTTTATATAGTGATGGAAGCAAATCCACATATGTTTTCTATCTAATGTGGGACTTTAACAAAAAAATTAGAATATTTATATAGTGATTAAAACTACATATCATATGATAGTTTTTCAATATGAGACTTCAATAATTTTTAAATTTACACACTATGTTTCAACAATTAATATTAAATATAGTACATGAGGAAGGGAAGATTGAGCACGTGCATGGTGGTACGGTTCTTGTGCATGTACCTAGTTATATACCAAATCTGATATTAAATATAAAAGACATTAAGTAAATGTATTTAGTTTATTTAAAATTAACATCTAAACAATATATCACACTTATTTTAAAAAGGAGAGAGTATTTATTGACCGAAAATAGTATATTTCAGTATAAAGAGCCAGCTTTGTTGATGGATTAGTTTGTTTATTTCATGAAATTCACCTGCTCTAATGATGATATGATGAATGATTATACGAGAAACTCCTTGGTAAACATGTTATGAAATTAATGGATTACTTTATATTTCTAGGTAGATATGGCATTGGGGTGGGGTGGATCTTGTCTCTCACCCTCCCGTATTCAATTAATCGAAAAAATTTGTACCACTATATTTTTAACGGATATAAAATTTAGGTTTCATCTCTACTTATAATGGGATTCAGATTTTTTCGTCTACACATTCATATATATATATATATATAAAATTATAAATTTAAAAATTATTGTATTATAATTAATATAATAAAATAATTATTATTAGATAATAATAAAATTAAAAAAATATTTTTTATAGAGATGAAATTATAATTTTTAATATTTAAAAAAATATTTAATATATTCAATATGCACATGTATATAAAATTTAAAAATTACAATAATATTACTAATGAGGCGGATTCGGGTGCCTCGAATTTTAATTTCAGAGAAAATTTGCACTCGCATCTAATTAAAGTGGGTTTTCTCTACCCAAATAAAGACGCTGCAAGTGTGCTATGTCAAACTTTAAAGGTTCTAATAGAAAATATGAATGAGAACTTCCTTCTTTCAACGTTGATCGAACTTTAAAGGTTCTAATAGAAAATATGAATGAGAACTTCCTTCTTTCAACGTTGATCGAAAATCTTTAGAATCTTTATTAATAATTGATGATAATTTTAAAAAATAAAATTTAATGGTATTTTTATGGTTTATAATTGAGCCAACTTTTGTTTAGATTTGAAAAAGATAATATAAGTGCTCAAAATTCAATTTCATTATATCGCAATAAATCAATCACATTATGAGGATATGGATGAACATGAGATGAATGGTTTTTAAGTAACAATCTTTACAGGGTACATTGGACATTTTCTTATTCTATCAATCACATTAGATTCAATTAGCTTTGATCCATAGTGGGAATGTGTATGTATTCGTTTCAATGAAACAATCAAACTTACCGTAATGATGAATATTGGTGAATTATAACACGAACCACCACTACAATTGGTTTAAAATGAATCATTATAATTTTAAATCTCGATTGTTCAGTTGCAGAGGAGTTAGAGAAGGAGATAATAATCTTACTCTATTCTGTTTTTCAGAGTGATCCATTGTGACTCCGGAACTTGACTCTTATTGTAGATATTCATTCTCTTCGAGCAAAAAACCAAAAGTACAACAAATTCAACCCTCCAAGAACAGCAATAGTGTAGTAATAATACTCAAGCCTATTCTTATTCAAATCATTACCACCTAACCAAGGTGTTCCACCATTCTTCTTAGTCACCCCCACAATAATCTTTATAAGAACATTGCTCAATGAACTAGCAATTGATAAACTTAGAAAAAACCCTGCCCCACCTAATGTTTTCATGCTCTCAGGCCAATATGATGTTAATAACTCCATCATAGGAATTGCTGCAAAATCTTCAACAAAATCAGACAAACCAAACTGTGGCACAAGCCATCAAATTCTTGTAGGTGATTCAAATGTTTCATCTTTGCGGCGCCGCGGCGATGAATCTCAACTAGTCCTGCAACCACCATGCAACTCTGATCCCATTTTTTGTGTCTTGTGTGAATTCACATTTCATGCTTAATTTCTTCTATTGAATATGCACAGAATCTAGATGAATTGGTTCACCCATCAATTCATAAGGTAAAGGTAACTCATATATTCTTTTGAGAGAGCATCCACGTACAAATTTGTCGGTACCCACCCACTCAATTTTCTCGTATTCTTCAGCAATACCGTCTTTGAGTTTCTCTTGATACAAATGTATTCAATCTCTGATAAAATGAAATTGTTGTGTTCATGCTATTTATCATAGAAAATTTTCTGAAACACGTCTTTGATTTTTTTAAGTTGAAACCTTATCATGTTGTTCATAGTCTTCCAACATTTACACATGTCACCCATGTTGTGTTCCAACATTAACTTTAGTTTCCAATGAGCTGACTCAACCCTATCATTACAACTAAATTGTCACCATGGAAGTAAAATTACAAATTCTAAGTTTTATAGTGACATGGCATACCTGTTAGTCGTTGTTTTCCCCAAATGCATCACTCGATTTGTCCATACTTTAACAAACCTTTGTTTATGAGGATTCAACCAAGTTTCTTTCACATAATCAACAAACATTTTATTATCAATACATGATTGTTCAAACATGTGCAAGTACATGATATACTATTTTTTTTTATCAATGCAATACATAATGTCTTTCCACATATTCAATACTAACTTTTATCTATCCTTTAAGATATATAGCTTGCATTTGGCTTCAACATTTTTGTCGATTGACAAAGCAAATTAACAGCATGTGGAAATACAATACCAACTGTTTCCATTAAAGCAACATCTTTATTTGCTACAATTACATGAGAAAATTTGTTTTGTGTAACAAACAGTTTTCTTAGTCTCTCTAATGCCTAACAAAAGTTTTCTTCTCACTCATATTCCAAATAAGCATATCCAACTACAAATGTCATCTCTGCTGATATCATACCAACAATTTCAAGTAATGGCATTCTGTATTTATTGGTTTTGTAAGTGTTGTCTATAACCAACACAATAGAAAACAAATTCAACAACTTCACTGAATCTGGATGGGCCCAAAAAATATCTCTCATAACACCTGAGTTTTCCTGCTTTCTATTCCAACACACATATTTTATATATTCAATTAACTTGAATAAATGTTGCATCTCTGTTCTATGACCTTTCACGTGCAATCAAATCATACTCGATCTTGCAATGAGAGTAATATGTGCTTCGGTGCAACATTATATTTTATTAAGTCATGAAGATGTTTTTTCTCTTTTTCATCTAAACGTCCAGCAAATGCATGTCTCTCCAAAGTATCAGGTAATTCGTGGTTGTGAACTCCACAAATTACTTTAATTGTTCATCCTAAACCATCTCTTATGGTTTTGATCTAAGCTTGATAGGACAACTACATTTTTTTGTTGAACTTTGAGTTAAACTATCAACATGTTTGTATTTTCCTCCTTTGTCACAACCTAATATTAATTAATTTCTCCTATCTCTTTATCTGATCTAATAATGATAATGGTCACTTTGTTTTTTATACTAATTTCTCTAGCCCAATTCACTACAGCTTCACGTGTATCAAATATCTGAAATAAAATATAAAATAAATTATAATAATTAATCATAATAATAGATTTTTACAATATTAATTCTAATTATTCATACTTGATCTATGTCAAAAACGTTGGTTGTATCGACACATGTTTTATCACATAATAGTAGCGGTTTATCCATATCCGTTAAAACTTATACAAATCAATAAAAAATTTAAAAAAATGGTGTGTATTAGAAAACTTGTTAAAAGTTTTCTGGTAGTATACATTTTCAACCTTCTGTACTAGAAAACTTTTTTTAAAGATTTCTGATAGACACTTTTTTAACCTTCTGTATCAAAAAACTTTTCTTACCGGAAATTTCATAAAAATGTTTTTCAGTAATTTCTGAAAAACTTGGTTTGTTTGGTTCAGAAATCTTTGAATGGTAAAAAAAAAGTAAATTTGAGTTAGTAAAATAGTAAAAAAAATTCAAAGATAAATTTAACAGTTTTAAAATTTTGTGGAGGTATAGATACAAATGTGGAGGTACATAGTAAAATTTTCAAAATAAAAAAGAGATGAGTATAGTAACCACACAACCTGGCTCTATTGAGTTAAAGCCCATAATGTAGAAAAACTTAAACGAAATAAAACTCAACTTCATTGAGTTAAAGCCCATAACGGAAGAAAAAAAGTTGGCAAAAAAAAGATAACTAAAAAATAAACATGAGAATAAAAATATCTGAGACCATTTTATAGCTTACAACAATAGAAGTGTATATAAAGGCTAAAGAGTTATGATTTGTTGAGAAACAACTACTTTTAAAATTAAATTTATATTCTCTCAAATGTTAGATGCGCAAACAAAAATTATATTTGAGAATATTATAATTTTCGATTGATGGTATATGATACAACAATGTGTAATAAAATAAAATGGAATAATTGAGCTCACTCTCAAATCTCAATACAATCTTCTACTCGTACTAATTGATCCTATGAATTGAACCCTTTTCTACTATTTTTTCTTTCTTTTTTTCCATTGGATTCAACTCAATAAACAATATATACTAGTAAATAATACAATATTAAAATGTGCAAAAAGCCTTAAATAATGTTACATTAAATCTCTTCACTCATCATTTTGTCTGGCTTTTCATAACACATGAATCTTTCTGACTCCCTTGTTCTGTTTTATTGCAACTTATGATTGAACCATTCACCTCATGAGCTAAGTTGCTAAATACCTTTGCTCCTTTCATTTCTCCTCCAAGATAATTTGACAACACTCTTTTCACACCGAAGCCGCCACGTTGCGGTTTAATGATGTTGTTGTTGTTGATGTTGCTGATAAAAGGAGTTCTCTCTCTCTTTGCAGGACTAATTAATGGCACAGGTGAGCAACTTGGTGTGCCAAATGTTGTTTTGTTTTGAGGGTCTGAGACAGACACTAGTAATTGTTGTGAAACCTTTTTCTGTGAAACCATATTAACCATTGGAGCTAATGGAAACCTGTCTGAATGTTTGGTCAAGTCATCAACATATAGTAAATCATCTATACGAGCTACTATGTTAAATGCCATACTCTCCAAAACTCTTGAATAGCTTTCAAGTATTGATTTTCCAACATCCTGTGAAATGTTTGAAATGAAATATGTCAATGTAAAAGTTAACTTGTAAGCACATGTTTGGATATACAACTTCATTAAACTTTCATTGCATAAACATTTATCATATAAGGGTCTGTTTTGATTGACTTATTCGAATTTATTCAACTTTTCCTAGTAGTTTAAGATGGCGATTACATTAAAAAAAAGAAAGAAAGAAAAATATGTAACCTTGTTGCATTGGATCTTGCTGGTATCCAATGTAGTTTGACTTAAACCCGGAAAACGCTGCTTCAATGAAAGTAGAATACTTTCAGCTCTCTCTGCAAACAATTCTCTCTTATCTCCATCAACCATAAAGTCCTTAACAAGCTCCCAAGATGACTTTGTGGTTGAACGGCTAGGATAAAGTGGCGGTCTAGAATGAGATCTTCGGCGCCATACATAAATTGCGGCTTCGACACGGTTAGCAATCTCTAGTGCAACATGTTCATTGGAAAGGTCTATGCAATCAAGCAAGCATTCCTGAGAGAATTGGTCTGATGTGACGTATCGATAAATGAAATCGCCTAAGCAAGTTCTTCCATTCTGAAAGTTCAAACAATGTATTAGCTACGACGCCATAATGTGCTATCATGAATCTTATCTAATGACATATAATATAAAAGCCTTTTCCTTATGTGAAATTCAAACTAATGTCACATGAGTATACATAATGTAGTATCAGTAATGTAACAGTTATTTCCATATACATTTTTTAGCATTTGTTTCAATGATATAAAGATAATCAATATAGTAATGAGGGAAATCATTGTCAAACCTTTGGAAGGGATTCCAAATAGGACTCAGGAACTTCCATTTCAGCTAAAGCAATGCTGTTGATAGACATGGCTGCTTTAAGTATTTGGCTTGCACATTCTCTTGTGTGATTCAACTTCTTTCTTGCGTTCTCGCCGAGACCGGAAGGAGGGACACGAGGTACAGGGAGCCACCACTTCTCCTCTTGCCGTTGATTTCTATTGTGAAAAGAGGCGGATCCATCTGCATCTGGTGCAACAATTCCTTGGTCAACATACCAAAACTCCATAGCTGTGCAACTATCTAAAATTTCCTGTAACAAAAGTAAAATGTGTATGAAAATCTCAGATTAATTTCTCTAACTACTAGCATGCAATGGAAGAATAGAATACAATGCTTACAAGAAGCATGTTGTCCAGTTTACGCAGAGCTGGAAGATTGATAAAAATATCTGATCTTGGTCTGCAAGTCATTACCTGCAAAATGCACCATGTTAGAAAAACACCATAAATCTAATTTCCATACTAAATATATGAAAGCGGATTAATTAAGTTATTATACATAGCAGAGAGTTAGTCCTATTAATTAGTTTTTTATGTATTGAAATGTAAATTAAAGTCATAAATGAAGACTCAATCCAATTATACCTCTAGCTTACTACCATCTGGAAATGTTTGCCAAGAAGGCATTAACTCAACAATGTGATCACCAACACAAAGAAGCCAATCCATTTCTCTTTGCCACATTTCTTTCTTCTCACAAGGTACAGGTTCTAGTCTCCACAATTGCCCAAATACAGTGCCTACATGTTCCAAAAAATCCCAATTCAACAAATTGTTACAACAATATTAAGTAACATAACATTTTCTCTACATAAAAAAGTAACATAACATTTTCCCTAATACAGCAAAAAACCTTCATATCACTATGTGTTACAAAGAAAGCTTACCACACAAATTAGTAATAGCATTTGAGATAGCCAAAGCAGTGCTGACTCCTTTTCCAGACCCTGACATGTCTTCACCAAGCAGTAATTTTGCAAACTTTTCCTTCATCATATCTACTCCTCCTGATCCTACAATTTTTTAACCAAATAGATATTAATAAATTAACCCCAAAAGAGTAATTTATGGAAGAAGAAAAAATAACAGGTAATTTATTGAAGCATAAAAAATTCAAAACCAGCTGAATATTCAATTATTTCCAAAGGTGTAGCAAACCATTGATTTACACTGATACAGACACACAGGAAACAACAATGTCACATCCACATTAATCATAATTTGAAAATGGTTTAACTCCAATTTTCGTTATTCTATTTCTATAAATTCACAAAATTAATCTTTCTATTTTAAAAGTCGGTCGATAATTATGTACTTCATTTAAATTTTTTAATTAAAAAACGATGATTTAAAATATATTTTTATGAAAATGGTGGTTGAAAACTATATGTTATTAATTAAATTATAAAAATAAATAATTTGATAAGTTTGAAACTCAATTGTTTAGATAGTCTTATTGTAACTTCATGGACATTAATTATTCAACTTCATTTATGAAAATAGAAAAACTAAAACAGCAAATAATTCTTAAAAATTTAAAAGAAATTAAATTTAACTACGTCCCACACCACATGTATCAAATACATTACACTTTCAAAAGAACATAATAAGAAGAAATTTAAGAACTTACTAGAAATTTTTGAACTGATACTAGTAATTTTTTTATCATCTACATGAGAAACAGGTTCATTTTCTTTTTCATCTGATTTGCTGCATTTGGAAACAGTAGCTTTCCGAATAGATGAAGACCTTTTCATATTTTTTTCTTGTTCAGTCAAATCTGAGGAGCACGATCCACTACTAGAACTAATAAACAACTTGTTCTTAACTCCTTTAGTAGCAGAACAAGGAGAAGAACAAGACCCATATTTTTTCCTTTGAAAATTTTCACCCTTGTTGCATAAAGCCTCCATCTTGAACAAAAAAGTTTTGATTTTTGAACCAAAATGCAAAAGGGGTAGTTGTAAAACACACTCACTATATTATTCAATTAAATCTCTTTCAACATGTCCCAACATAGTTACATGTGAAGTGGGTTTTAATTATAGATGAGTTTGAAAATTAGGAGGAAGAAGAATCATGTGAAGTGGGTTATATAGATGGTTGAATAAGAATATTGAATATTGAAGAGACCGTTGAGGTTGCTACGGACAGAACATGATGAAAAAAGAAGAGGTAATGAACAACATTGTGGCTTTTTTCAGAAAAGGTTTGTGATAGTTAGTTCAAATCCGAATTAGTTGTGTGTCGAATCTCACGTGATATGGCAACGTCTCTTTGGCTCTCTCTGTGTAACCCAAAAGTTATGTTCAAAATAATAATAAATAATCAGTAATCGATTTATTCATTTTTTATTTATTTATGAAAGTGCTGTAAGAAGAGACAAGATCCAAAAGTTACTAATTTTTTTATGTAAAAAATTAGAGTGTACAAGCATCAAACGGCAGAAAAATAAGACTCCGGGGATTTAAGGCTATGTTTAGTAAGAACAAAAATGGTTTTTAGTTTGTAGGTTATAAGTTATAAATTCAGTTTGTTAATAGTCATTTATAAATTTATAATTTATAATATTTCTTTATAAGTTAAATTAAGTAGTTTATAAATTTATAGTTAAATTAAAATTATTTTTATTCTTTATATAAATTATTTAAAATAATGTAAATAAGTAATTTATGTAATTTAATTTTTTTTTAAATAATTTCAATAAATAATAATTTAAAGTAAATATTTTAAAAATAATTTATTTATGAGAATTAAAAAAATAAACTAGATAAATAAATAAATAAAATATGTAATTAATTTATTATAATTTTAATTATTTATTTTAATTTAAAAAAGATAAATAATAAAAATAAATATCAGATTGATAAATTTGAAATTAATAAAAATAATAAATTTGAAATTACTGCTTTTAAATTATTTTAAGTATTAATTGAAAAAAGTTATTTTTAATTAAGAACGTTCTTTTGTGTTATTTTATATTTGTAAATTAATTAGACTGTTAATTTTATTAAACACTCAATTAACTTAACAATTATTAGTCATAAACTATACACTAATCTTATAAACTATACACTAATTATCCGTTATAAACTATATCACTTATCATTTGCAGTTTTTTTATAAATAAACACATCAAATTCTAAATGTAAATACATTTTTCAACAGAAATACAATAACAAATTCACCATATAAAAGTCTAATTCATTCAATTATATCTGACCTCCTTTAATAAATATATTAAAATATAAGTTAATAAATACAACTTGGGAAGGAAATAAATATATAACTGTCAAGGAAGTTTTGAAGGCTAAAACAACCCAATGTGAATCAATTTTCATCGAAAGTCTATCGTGTCAAATCAATTAAACTTTTCACTCACTCCAACAATTATATTAATTTAATAATAGTTTTATATTATTAAACTTTTAAAAATACTTTTTGAAAATACATTTTTAAAAATAATTTTATTAAAATACTGATATAAACTTTAATTTTTGTGATTATAAAACTATAATGATTTGCTTTAGTGGTAAAATGACTGATATTGAATTTAATAAATATAAAATTCTTTAAAGTCTTTTTTTATCTTAAATTAATATATCATCATCTCACCTTAATTTTTATTCAATTAAAAATAAAAGATTACAATTATAATTTTATATTTTTAAAAAATTACATTACTTGTTTTTTATCCTCCTGTTTCAATATGGATATCCAAATTTCACACCAACAACGACATTGTGTTTGACGATGGGTATATGCCCATCGGAACAAAAGTTCAAACTTCAAAACAAAGTGAAAGAATTCATAAAATAAATCAATAAATAAATAAAAGTGAAAGAAATGCTCATTTTTCATTATATCCGTTTGGAAAAGCAGAGGCACCATTACCGTTGAACTTCTGTTTGTTGCACGCATACTATTTTTAAAAAAAAAATCTACACGGATGTGATATTTTTCAAATAAACATTTATTTTAGTTTTTGAAACTATCATACGTGTCAAATTAATCTCATAATTAATTAAATTTATTTAAAAAAATTAAAAATGTTACTCCCTCAATTATGTCCAAAATATCAACACTTCGTCAATTTATTAAATAAATTCGAATTTTAGTCTCAAAAAATATATAAAATATAATTTATATATGTATATTTTGTTTTTAATAGATATTGTATTATTATTAAAAATATTTAAATTTAATAGTTGTATTGAATGTTTTGACTATCTTATGAATATTGTATTTGATGTACAGTAAAATATGGAGTAAAGAAGGAGGAGACAAAAGGAAAGAAGAGAGAAAAATAAGTAAAGAAGGTGAAGAATTTGAATTTAAAATTATATTTTTTTTAGACTAAAATATTAGTTTATTTGACAAATTAATATAAGATTAACGTTTAGCCTTAAGAGAGTTTTTTATAATTTTAATTATTCATTGACTAACTACACAACCCATAGCACTTCCAATAATAAAAATAAGGATTAACTCGATACTTTTTTAAATATCATTTTTTATGTTGCATCTATCTCAAGTCGATTATTTACTCTCCTAATAATACTATTAGTATTTTGTAATGATGGATGACTTGGGCCATGACTAAACAAGACCATGAGTCAGAGGTGTCAATTATTTAACTTTGATTAAAAATTATATAGCCATATATACAAAAAAACATAAATATTAAAATTGTAAAATATTAATACTTTGTACAAATAAATTACATGCATTTTCTATAATTACTACAAGAAAATTAATTTTTAGTGACAGACAAAATTTGTCACTAAAAGTCATATGTTGTAAGTAAATATGAAGAATACTTTGAGTGACACTCAGGTTCACCATAACTTTAAGGGTGCGTCTTGCTATATTTTTAATACTGTCACTACATATTTTTTATTTCTACATACTATGATAACTATCACTAAAACTAAATAAATATAAATAAAGAATTGATTTATTTCTATGGCATTATCTGTCACTAAAACTTATTATTATTTATTAAATTAAATTTATTATATCTCACTACTAATTGTAATTCTAAATTATTAATACCAATAAATTAAATTTAAATTTGTAATTTATTTTTATTATTTAATTTCATTGAAACTTGCAATAAAATATAATTTTATTTTACTAATTTCATTAAATGTATGTTTCTTGCATTCCTACCATTTTAATTATAGCACTAACTTGAGAATCATATCCTTGTGGCAATATTGAAATGAAATTATGAGCATTAGAAACTTATGAATAGAAATTCCAACAACAAATATTTCTCCACTAATTGTATCATAAAATCTTTGCATAAGTGATACAATAGTTGACTTTCCAGAACCACTTTCTCTAACTAATGTCAATGTTTTACCTCATGAAACTTTTACGCAAAAATCATTTAGAATCACTATCTAGTCTTGAAGGATACACAAATTCAACTTCTCCTAATAATTTCTCTAAAATCTCTCCTTTCATGTTTTCAGAATCTATCTTTGAAATTCTCTATTTATCATTTTCATTATTCTTTGTCTTGCAACACTTGCTTTTGAAAAATACTTCAGATTAAAGCCCTATCACACACAAAAAAAATGTATAATTAACAAGTATCATTAAAAAATAAAAAAACACCACTTAAACTCGGTATGTATCTCAATATTCAAAACCATCCGTGCAATATTTTGTAATGTACATTTTCAAGCCAAATTTTGCTTTATTCACATAGTTGGGAAGAAAAGTAGAATAATAAAGCTAACTAGATAATCAAAAGATTAGTTCTTTGTTAGCAACATAATGTGTAGAAGAGCAAATTATTCTAGAATTAGTACTAATCATATCTAAATAAGGGTTGCCAAATTGAGATTAAAATTGTGAATTGGAAGCTAAGTATTCCATCTTTGAAAATCAAGCTTCTAATAGTAGGTGGCAAGAGAGACACCAAAGAAAATGCAATAACTGTGTAACTAGATATATCTAATAATTCATAGTATTTACTATGCAAGTTATTTAACTCAGAATTTAAAGTAGAATCTAAAACTTCTTTAAAATTTAGAGACTACGAAATGAAATCGGAGTTAATCTTAAAAGAAAAGTTGAATGTTTGTTGCAATCACTAAAAAAATCACAAATCATTTTAGCATACCGAGAATGATTCCTTGTGCTCCTCTATAATAACAACTAGTTAGTGTTATGAACCTTTCCTGCCCAACTGCAATAGAAGTAACGATGTAACATGTAACACCCCGAGTTTAAAACACAGCGCGAGTGTATTTATTTATTTTTTTTTAAAACGAATACATAAAAAAAAGAGTTTTCAGAATTGCGTTCCAAGGAAATTAAAATCAATTCAAATTAAATATCATTCGACTTCGTAATTAAAAATAGTAAGGAATTTTAAAACAGCAACATCACAATTGAATCGAATGAGATATTTATGGGAATTTGATCTTTATAATATACTAAAATAAAGATACATCAAAATATTTATCAGAGTGCGGAAGAGTTTTACAATAATTCCCAAAATGAATATTTACAACCATTGAGTTCAAAACCCTATACATAAGTCTACTCTGATCATACCCTAAGCTACAGTAGTATTACAATATTCACAAGTCTTTTCTTCACCCAGCTGCTCATCTCTTTGCATAGCCCACAAGTAAAGATCAAGGGAAACTAACGACGTTCCCTGTCGTTAGTATGACCATCAGGGGTACGGTTCTGAATCTCATATGAGGGCAACGCCCAATTTCCACAATAATTGTAAAGGGTCACCGATCGAAAATAACAATTACCACATAGCAGTTATATCAAGAATATCAAACATATTCATAGTACATGATGATAAATAAGGATGCTAAATTTTGAAATACATGTCATTTGTACTTTACAAAACAGCAACCAAGTAAGTATAAAAATCATGATGTAAGCACAAACATCAATTCATCCGAAATTACAGATTTTCAAAAAAATACTTACTTACACAACAATTTTCCACCATCAACATAAAATCAAACGTGACCCTCCGGTCAAACACTCCGATGCAATATGTATATGCTCATGTTCATAAATTCTTGGAATCACCAAGGTGCAGTCACTTACAGACCAGCACAATTTAATGGCCCTCATGACCAGGGTGCAATCGCATACAGATCAGCACCAGTGCAGTCGCATACAGACCAGCACTCGTGCAGTCACTACAGACCAGCACGTTTGACATAAACCAAGGTACAATCACTACAGATCAGTACCTAGTGCAATCACTACAGATCAGCACTCGTGCAATCACTACAGATCAGCACGTGGCTGCGCATTTCAGGATATAGACACTACAGTCCAGTACCAGTGCAGTCATTTATCTGACCAACACTTATATACCAAGGTACAATCACAGATTAGTACCTAGTGCAATCACTACAGATCAGTACTCGTGCAATCACTACAGATCAGCACGTGGATGCGCATTACTCTGTGGCCCATCGCGGGTACCACCTGACTATGCCATGCATGAATATGCATTGTTTCACTTCATTGAAAACAGTATGCAACCTTAGTAAAATTCATGCATTTTCCTCATTTGTCAAAACATCTCAACACATTCAAAGATTAACCATTCAAGCAAGCATTACACTTTGCATTACCTCAAAGTTCCACTCTTTATTAACAAAGGTTTTTCCCCAACTGTTAAGATTCAAAACTGTGATTAAAACTGAGGTTTCTGGAAAAAATACGAATCTGTATTCGAATACAGCTTCATTGTATTCGAATACAGGGGTTGTCACAGTACAAAAATCAGAATTTCTACAACTTCAGTAAATTCTAAAAAAACTTCATCATCACCACTTCAAACTATCACCAAATTTCCATTTTTAATCACCACAAACCTTCCTAAGGTACCCCAACACTTAAGGTTTATAAAACAATGTTAAAAACTTGAATTTCTGAAAAACACGAATCTGTATTCGACTACAGCTACCTTGTATTCGAATACAGAAGCTAAAACAGTGAAAAATCAGCATTCTGTATTCGAATACGAGGCCTTCGTAGTCGAATACAGATGCGAAGTCAGTGGCAAAAGTTGCAAATTTGTATTCGGCTACAGAGAGTTATAGTCGAATACAGTGGTTAAAACAGAAGCAAAAATTGCAAATCTGTATTCGGCTACAGAGGGTCGTAGTCGAATACATATGCTAAGTCAGTAGCAAAATTGGAAAATCTGTATTCGACTACAGGGGCTCGTAGTCGAATACAAGTTCGAAAACTTAGGGAAAATGGAAGCTTTGCAGGTTGTATTCGAATACACTCAATGCCGTATTCGAATACACCTTCGAAATCAGTGAATTTTCCTGAAACTTCAACACATTTTCAAAACCTTTTCTTTTGAAAATCCAACCCAACACCAGAATCATAATTCCCCTCTTTTAAAACCTCAACTCAGAACATTTTTCATCAAATAACAACAACAGATTTTTCATAAAAATACTTCCACCATTTTAAATCCCTTTTCATTTGAAACAACCATCAACACCAGATTGTTTAACAAAACACAGCAAAACACATATTTCTCAAACCAGAATAACCTCACTGATTTTTAACAAAACAAAATCAGAACCAGAATCATCATTCAACACTCACAGAATGATTTTCAAAACATAATACAATGTTTTTCACAAACATAAACCAAATATCATTCATCACACATGCATTTACAGCCCTAAATGCAATCTAGAAAGTTGGAAGGTGCCTTTACCTTAGTTACGTTCCCTTAGCTCGTACGCTTCTGCGACAAAAGCCGACGATACTCCCGTTCGCGTTCGCCGCTACGAAAATTAGTTCTTTAGCTCCGTAACGATCAGAGGAATGACTTTCGTACTCGAAACTTTCTGATTCGACACTCAAATTTTCCAGAACGATGACTTTTGAGTAAACTGTTTTTCTTCACCAACACTCAGAAAATTAGAAGAAGAAGAAAATAAAGCAGAAACTGGCGCGTAGAGGAAAGAAGGAAAAGCTTCTCACTTAAGTATCCACTTAAATGCAACTGACATAGCAGAGGAGAGAGGAATTGTTTCCTTTTTCACAAATATCTACGCCACCTCACCAACTCTTATATTAAAATATCTTTTGATCCTCCAGCACTTAACCCGTTTCCGTCGAAATTAGCAGAGAATATCTTAATTAACGGTCCGATAATTTAATTACTCAAAATTAAATTAATTCATCCATTATCCAATAATTTTAATTCCACCTCCAAAACAATTAATTATATATATATATATATTTACACAAAATATACATATATTGAATATTACACCGATATTCCCAAAATACCCTTAAAATCAAATCTGAATTTAATTTTAAATTTAAGGGTCTTACATAACAAGTCAATATACTATTTCAATAAGTCATTTAGGTCAATTGGCAAATGATTCAACATAAAGACTCAAATGAAATCTTCGTCATATTTATATTACATAGATAAAGGCAAATGCAAGTGTTAGTAGAAGGAATTGAACCCTAAAACCTCTTTTGTAATACTCCTTCAGTGTCTCAACTCTCAAATCAAACCACTGAACTAATCTTTCGGGGACTATTTTCATTATATTTAGGTCAATTGGCAAATGATTCAACATAAAGACTCAAATGAAATCTTCATCATATTTATATTACATAGATAAAGGCAAATGCAAATGTTAGTAGAAGGGATTGAACCCTGAAACCACTTTTGTAATACTCCTTCAATGTCTCAACTCTCAACTCAAACCACCGAACTAATCTTTCGGGGACCATTTTCATTATATTTGTTTGTATCCAATTCATAAAATGCAAGGAAGTGTTTTTTTTCTTCTATTTTTATGAACAATAAACATATATAAGATTTGACTATATAGATTACCATTGTTTCAAATAGTTAGTTTCAATCTCTTGCCACCACTGTTAGAAGCATATATAAGATTTGAATATTCCATCTTTGAAAATGCAATATTTAATTATGGTGATAATCCAATTCATATATGTTTTTGGTTTTAGATGTCAAGTATTAAAGCTTATATTCTATTAGACAAAGACTCGTAACCATTTGTTGAAACTGATCCAACAGGAAGATTCATGAACTCCTTGGATCAGGTTCTTGAAAAAAAGTGTACAAACCATTTGATCAAAAAGAAGGAATAGAAGTAGCTTGGAATCTGAGTTAAACTAAGAAACTTCACTAATAACCCTAAATATATATACATGTCCTCTATGCATATAATTATATATATTTAACTTTAATTAAATTTATCAATTAAATACTTTTTTAATTGTCATATTTCTTCTAATTTTTAATAAATAAATTTATTTGACATAACTAAATATAAGAATACACTAAATTATTAAAAAGGTGGATAGTCAAAACTACTATATTGTAACACAATTCTTGCACATGATCAGTCTTAGATCATATAATACTTCAATAATTTTATATATTAAAATATTTCTAATTAAAATTTTATAGTCAAGTGAAATTGATAATGAATTATATAGTTCTAAGTTGAAGAGTCTGCAATTGAGATGAGAAATAAAAATATTTTTAATTTGAGTTTAATATATATATATACGGAGAGCTGTTGACTTTAAGAATAATTCTGAGATAAGTTATTTAATTTAATAATTCATTATAAACAATAAATTTTATTAATCTATCCATCAAATTAAAAAAATTTATTGAGTAAATCAACATTGCAAATTTTTATAAAATTTTAAAATCATTTGATACTTAATTAAATAATTTTAAATGAACGTATAGTAAACTTGTAAACTTTTAAAAAATATAAGTAGATATTGATGGTTATATTACATTACTACAAATTTTAGATATATAAAAACTTTATATGCTAAATCATTAATATTTTATGTCAACAATCAACAATTAAAGAGTGA